>OY294054.1:12643566-12665814 GCA_958510825.1 Brachypterus glaber
AGGGTTAAGGGCCACTTGCACCAACGATGTTTTAACTTTAAACTTGGTTTAAATTGATAGTCAACCAATCAGAACACAGCATTTTTAACTTAAACTCAGTTTAGTCGAGATAATCCCAGTTTAAGAGTTGGTGCAAGTGGCCCTAAGTAAGTTTAGTAAGTTTTACCTATACAATAGCCGCCAAAGTTCACAAAAAAAAATACACTATGGCAGGCGGACTCCGTGTACTATAAAAATCTTTATTCGCTGCAATTTAAGATAAGACTGGTACCTACTCTGTGCATTAAAGTTTTAACGCTAGAGTACAGGTCATACAGTGCGGTCCAAAAGTCACCCCCCCCCCTCTTAACTTTTGAACGAGTTGAGATATCGATTTCAAATTTAGAACTCTTAAATAAGACAACTTAAACTATCTTTAAGCATATATTTGATACTTTTATCTCTTAAAATGTGAGCAGGGGGGCATGGGGGAAAATTTTTTTAAATGGAAAGGGGGTCGTGTGATACAACCTTTTAAAGCCTTTAAAATTCTCTATATAACCATACATTTTTAAAAATTTTAAACATGTTTTTTAAGGTTTCGGTTTTTCAGTTTTTTGTGCTAAAAAAATAAATTTTTAAGATTTTTTTTTGTTAATTTTTATTTATGTCAATTAGAATTAGTTTAAAAGTATAATTTACTTTTTTTCATTATGAAATTAGGCATTTTTAAAAAAATGTTTGGAAATTTTGACAAAAATACCCATTTTCAACCCTATTTTAAAACCAAAAAAAAAATTTTTAAAAAAATAAAAAATATACAGTTAAATGGAGAATTTTATAAGCTTTAAAATGATGTATTACACGACCCACCTTTCCATTTAAAAAAATGTCGTCCCATGCCCCCCTGCCCACATTTTAAGAGTTAAAAATATCAAAAATATATTTAAAGATAGTTTAAATTGTCTAATTTAAGAGTTCTAAATTTGAAGTCGATATCTAAACTCGTTCAAAAGTTAAGAGGGGGGGGGGTGTGACTTTTGGACCGCTCTGTATGTACAGTTTCGGCAAGTGCTAGAATTCTATAGTGAACTTTTAAATTTTAGGTTTTGCAAATTTCATGCATGTTTAGTTTTAATTTTTTAAATAAAATTCAAAATTTGAGTATTTGGCAAAATTAATTTTTTTCTTTAATTTCCTTATCCCGTAATGTGCGTCGTAGGGGGCTGACCGTTTTTTAATATATTATTTTAAATAAAAACCAATTTTTTACAAAAAAAAAAACGCCAAACAGGCGCAAAACCAACACCTCCCATTAAAAAAAAAAATACCTCCGTGTACTATAAAAATCTTTATTCGCTGCAATTTAAGATAAGACTGGGGGCTTGCTAATGAATACATTTTATTGTCAGGTTCTTATAAAGATACTTATTTTTTTTTTGGGAAACATGCCATTGGATATGGTACTGGTTGAGTGCTAGACAGGACCTTCCGACTGAGTATGATTCAGTCCGTAGCGCCTTTCAGTACACAGTATATTTAATTCATTGGCGGCGCATGCAGGTGGGCAAACTATCCTTTTGGAATAGCGTCGTATTTCCATGTACTTGAAAGCGTACGGCACCTTTCCACCCGCTCAAAAGTGCTTCGGTGCTTTTGGTAAGGTAACTGGGGATCGCAGAGACGATTGTGGCCTGGATAGGGAAAATTGGTGCCTTTGTGATCACGAAATCGAGGGTATGGGGTCAACTTATTGGAGGACCCTAAAATAAGCACCTGCTAGAAAGTTCTAAAACAATTTTGTAGTTCTTCCGGAAGGAATATTATGGAATTTTTTGCAACACTTTTAGTAGTTGTCTTAGTTTAGACTTCTGAGAATAGCGACCGGACACCGTGGTAACATTCGTGACCAAATCAAACGTATCTTTGTGTCAATTTCTAATCGCCCGTATGGGGAAACGGTTGTTTTTGATGCCTATCTTGACTTGTTTTGCTTCAGAGGAAATGCCTTATAGTGTAAGTTTCTCGCCTGTGGGGGATTTTCTCTGCAGAGAAATTCAGGTTTATCCAGTGCACATCCATTTCGCATGTTCATTAGACAACCAAATGCTCGACTTTAACAATTTACCAGACAATTGATGGATATCTCTTGGAACTAATTGATTGATCCATCAGATCTACATCAGCTGTCTGACTGGGCATTTAAATATCTAATGTATATCTGACATGGAAGTCAGTTCATCCATTTTTTATTTAATTTATTTAGTCATACATTACAGGTAAAGGTCTACAGAGCCTTAATTACAGGGTGCCCACAGATCGGGGAAGTTGGGAAAATCAGGGAATTTGGTCAACTTTAAAAAATTAATGAAATCGAAATTAAACTCAAAAACGAGCAAAATAAATATTTAATTTTTAAATTTTTGAAAAAACTTATATTAATCATAGTGAGAAATATTCTTTTGTTTACATGTTTATGTTTAGCTCCCTTCGCGTCTTTAAAAACTTTTTTGTATGTAGGTATTGAAATCAGGGAAAATCCATCAATTGGGGAAATCTTATTTTGCAAATCCTGTGGTCACCCTGCATTAGATGTACTGTGATTGTGTGTGTTTTCTAGGTTCATTTTCCCTCTTTTGTGGTTGATAAAGACTGCAAACTGACCTTTCAACTTTAGCAGCCTGTGGCCTTTCTTACCGAAGCTTTTTATTAAAGACTCCGGGCTTCTTTAGTGGTTTGGTCGACCTGTAGTCCGTAAATTTACTTATTGTTCACAGTTTTAATTTTTTACCTTCTGTTCCAGATTCGATTTATTTAACTATCTAAGGTATTAATTGTACAGAAAATTGCATGATTGTGAATACAATTTTTTTTTGTGTTTTGTACTGAATTAAAAATAAGGACACTAGGATATTAAAAAGTTTTTGTTTTGAAATTCCAATTCCAATTTTGTTTTATGGCCTTTGCTCTAGGCACTCCGGCCAGATGAAGTGGAGTTCTTTTAGTTTCTTCTGATTTCTTCTATTTTTCCATTACCTAAAATTTTATATTTTTTGGTTGGTGTTTTTTAGGAATTTAACGATTTCTACCACTACATATTTTTTGGGATTTGCTAGCAGTGATGGGATATTTATCGGGTTTGGGGTTATTTGGGATAGGTGTCTGTAAAGGGATTGGGATTCCAAAGCGAATGAATTACATGAAAGGAGTATGTGGGTTATGTTCTGAATCTGACACATGTACATCTTGGATCGTTTTTAATTTTGATTTTATATAAGTGTGTAAAACTGGGGGTGTTTAAATGCAGAAAAAAAAGAGGTGAACTGTAATTAAGGACCAGCGCTAGTAGATAAAGATATATTACCTTATTCCTTTGTAGATTTTCTTCTGACTAGATCTAGTGTTTTTCTTCTCAGGAACGTTGGAGATAAATCCTTATCCTAATGAGCACGCGATAACTATTTGTGGTAGAGCAATAGACTATATATTCATAGACGATTCATAGCTATGATTTGTGATTTTGCACGAAAATAATATATGCGGAAACGGGCTGCGAGTATATCGATTCGATACGTCTTAGGTACTAATTGATCGGTACGTTCGACCTATATTGCTGTCCGAAATAATGTTTTATTCCGAAGGTCACGCGCCGAAAGGCAAAAAATTTATAAAAACTAAAGAAATGCTTCGCGAAAACAAAAACAAGAAAATTCAATAATACCAATAAAATTGTTATTAATTTAAGAAAAATAAGGGAAGATTAAACAAAGTGTTCGTTTGTAAGACAGTTTTCTGATCGTATTCTGCTAATTGTTGTTATTTGATGTCTTGACAGTCCCATGTTCTTGTACCATGTTTTGTTTGGTGTGAATTCTGTCCCTTCCCAATATCTGTGTCCTGTTATTTGTCCTACTGTGTCCCATTCTTCTTTTCATTTTCTGTTTATGTTTTGTTTGATTTCTTGCAAGTAATCTAAAAAGTGGGTTTTAATGCTACTCGTTTGGATTTTTCTTGCAGCGTTGGCTATTCTATCTGCTATCTCGTTTCCTTTTATATTTGTGTGTCCCGGTATCCAGCAAAAGATTAAATCTACCCCCTCTTCTGTTAATTGATATGCTATTTTCTTTGATTCTAATGTGGTTTTATCTGTTTTATATGTTGGTTTTGCTTGTGTTATTTTTCTTAATGCGCTACTTGAGTCTGAGAGTATGATTGCTTTTTTAATGTTCTTATTCTTGATTTCTTTTAGGGCTAGATTGATGGCTTTTACTTCTGCTGAGCATATCGAGCTAATGTCTGGTAGTTTAGTCATTAAATTGGAGTTTAGTTTTGGAATGTGTACTCCTGCACCCGTTGTACCTTCCGCTTTGGATCCGTCTGTATATATGTCTATGTAATCCTGCCATGATGTATTTAGCCATTCTCTAAATCTTGTTTTGTTGTCTTCGTTTTTTCCTAGGTTCGAGTTAATCAGATGCAGTTTCCCCTCTATGTCTTCTTGTTTATATGCGTATAATGGCCAATTTTGTGAGACGTACATTTCATTTTCTTTCTCCTTATAATATTCATATGCTTTGCATACCACCGGTGTTTCTCTTGCACCCCAGAATGGACTTCTTGTTTTTGTGGCTTCTGATAGTTCCCTTATTGCTACCGTGATGGGGTTCTGCTGTATTGCCATTTGTTTTCCTACATATTTATATGCTAACCATTCTCTTCTTCTGCTTAGTGGCCATTCTCCACTTTCTCCTAACAGTATGTTTGTTGGTGTAGATTTCATTAATCGAAGGGCAGTTCTAATGGCCTGGAATTGTACTCTGTTTGGTTTTTTTAAGTATGATTTTGGTGTTCAGCAATTATAGTCTAGATGTGGCAATACCACTGCTTTGTACAGCATCAGCATTGTTTGTGGATCAGACCCCCACCAGGTTCTACACAGTGCTTTCAGAATGTTGAGTCCTCCTTGTGCCTTTGTTGTTTGTTTTTCAATATGTTCCTTGAACGTGACTGCGTAATCTTAAGTTGTTCCCAGGTAGGTTATCTCATTTTTCCATGGTATGTTTTCGTGATTCTATATTATTCTGGGTAGCCTTGGTGTTCCTCCTTTTTTCCTGAATAGTAGCGCGGAGCTTTTTGGTGTTGATATTTCTAGGCCATGTTCCGCCATCCATCCTTCTATATTTTCCAGTGTGGCATGCATGCGTGTGCCGCGTGTTCTAGGTTATCTACGCTTACTATAATGGCTATGTCGTCGGCGAATTGTATTATTTGACATCCTAAGACACCTTCGTGTTTTAATGAGTCTGAATAAATATTAAAGAGAATGGGGCTTAGTGGGGATTCTTGTGGTAGTCCTTTGTTTGTTTTTTGAGGTCCTATGAGTTTCCCATTCACATCTCTAATGTAAATCCATCGATTTTCTAAAATGCTGGATACCAAGTTGATAAGGTAGTTTGGAACACCTCTTTCCTGTAGAATTCTGTACATTATATCCGGTTTTATATTGTCGTATGCAGCTTTGATGTCTAATGTTACTAATAAAGTTTTCTTCTTCTTTGTTAGATTTTTAAGTGCCTTTGTTGTTATGAATGTTATATTATCCTGTGTTCCTTTGCCTTTTCTAAAGCCAAACTGCAGCTGGTTTAATTAACTTTTTTCTAGAATATTTTCTAATCTGTTTTTTATTATGGACTCAAATATTATTCCTAGGCAGGAGGACAGTGCTATGGGACGTATGTCGTTTTCATCTTTAATTTTTTTTCCTGTTTTTGGTAGTGGGACAATTATGTACTCCTTCCATTGCTTTGGGGGATGCTCCAGCCCTCGCAGTATGTTATTGAAAATTTTAGCCAATTCGGTCAGTATTTCTTCAGGTAGGTTTTTAAGCATACTATGGGACAGTTGGTCTTTGCCAGTGGCGGTGTCCTTTTTGTTTGTCATAATTTCTGTGATCTCTTTCACTGTGATTTCTTTTATTTTATCTTGTTCTGTATTTGTTGGGATCCTTTGAAGGTCAGCTGTTGGAGGTGTTAATTTGTTTAATAGATTTTCTAGGATAGGACCTACTGGAATTGCTGGTGTTGGAAGATTTCGTGATTTTGAGAATGCTTTTATTTTTCTCCATGTTTTACTTATTGCTTGTTCCTGGTTAAGGTCTTCACAAAATTTTCTAAATGAGTCTCTTTTCTCCTTGTTTAACGTTTTATTTGTAATTGCTGCTATCCTTTGTGCTTCTATGAATTTTTCTATGGTAGTTGTTACTTTGTATTCCCTATAAGCTTTCCTTCTGTTCTCTACCGCTTCCTCGCATGTTTCATTCCACCAGACTGGATTTTTTTCTTTTGTTTTCCTGATGACACTGGTATTGCGACCTCTGCTGCTGTCATAATGACTTCCATGATTTCCTGGTATGTTGGGTTTTCGGATTGATATTTTTCTAGCTCTTCTCTATATAGTTCCCAGTTTGCTTTCCTCAAATTGAACTTCGGTGTTGTTGTTGTGCTATTCTGGTTTCCATTATCCCATGTAACCAAAATTGGAAATTGGTCACTCTGCCCTTTGTCTTCTAGTACTTTGAACTGTGACTGGATAGCTATACTTGGTGTCGTTATGATTAGATCTGGTACACTGATTTTTGGGGGGGGGTTATTCTTGTTGCTACTCCATCATTCAAAACTATCATTCTTGATTCTGTCACTATTGGGTTCAGGAGGTTGCCTCTGGTGTTATTTTCTGTTGAGCCCCATGCATTGTGTTGAGCATTGAGGTCTCGTGCAATTATAACCTCTCCTGGGATGTTTTCCATTATTTCTTGGAGCATTCTTCTTGATAGGTTAGTGTCTGGTGGATTATAACATGCGATGATAGTGAGATCTTCAATTTTTATAGCCATTATTTCAAATTTATTTGGTGCCACTGCTGTATCTACTTGAAGTTCCGTTGCTCTTACTGTGTTTTTTATTAGACTGCTATACCTCCTTTTTCTGCTACTCAGTCTTTCCTAAATGTAGAATATCCTGTTATTTTAAAGTTCTTTCCTTTTTTCAAGAATGTTTCGTTGAGACAAATAATGTCTGGGTCTTCCTTATTTATTGTTTGGATTAATGTGTCTTTATTTACATTTACTGACCTTATGTTCCAATGAAGTAATTTCATACTACGAGAGGCGGAGTTTTACTTTTTGAAGGTAAGGTAGGGAAAGGGTGTTTTATTTACGGTTTTTTTTTTAAGGTGAGGTGGGGCTAGCTGGGCTTTCTGGGGGTGGTTTTGGGGGATGTGAGGGATGGGAAGCTGCTTGTTCTTTGTTTTTGATTTAGTTCGTTCTTTTGTTTTTCTATTCCTATTTTCTGAATTGCCACATTTCTAATTAACTTTTCTGTTGGTTCTGTTGGATCTATTCTAAATGTTCTCATTGAACCTTGTTCGTTGATTCTGTGATCGTATATTGAGCTTGTCTTTGGTTGGTCTCTGTAGTTTATCAGAAGGTTCCTATGATCATTACTGTATGTTAGCTTTGGTGTTCTTAGGAATTTTTTATGTTGTTTTTCTTCTTCTGGTGATCTTTCTCTGTTCTTTGTTTTTATCCAAGTGTATGGTTGATTTGGGGTTGTTGTGTGTAGAAATGTCTGTTCTACTTCTATTGTTGTTTCTTCTTGTCTATTTGGGAGTCCTGGGAACATGTTTTCCGCTAGTAGTGGGGCCCTGAAGTAGTGGGGCCCTGACTGGGAGTTGTTTCTTTGGGAATAGTGTATTTGCTTTGTAATATGAAATGTTTTACACAGACACTGCTTCATTTATCTTTTTTTGTCTTGAATATTCTTCACAGTCCGTTGAGGTGGATATATGTTTGTTACTTCCACAGTTCATACATTGGTTTTCTTTTTTCTTACATTGTTTTATATCATGGTCTTCTTCCTGGCATTTGGAACATCTTGTTCTACCCCTACAGTAGAGTTGTGTGTGTCCAAATCTTAGACATTTAAAACATTGGATTACAGGGTTGATATATGGCTCTACTTTTACTCTGCAGTAGTTTATTATGACCCACTCTGGGAGTGTTTTACCTTCGAATGTTAAGACGATTGTTTTGGTTTGTGTGAATGTATATTCCTTTATATTTTCCGTTTCTGTTATTCCTCCTACTGCTTCTTCTTTGTCCGTTATCCTTTCTTTGATTTTTTCTGCTCTTCTATTTAATCTCCTTGCTTCTATTATCTTAATTATCGATTCACAGTATGTTTATGTTTTTGAGGTCATTGCAGTCGACTGCCAAGCTGACATCCCTGATTAACCCCTTGCTTGTTGTTAGGTTTAATGGAATATATGTTTCACATCCGTTTTTCTTCATTTCTTCATTTTCCAAAAGGATGTTGGCTTGATCGTATGTTTGCATTTTTACTCCTACTCTATTTACTCCTTTCCTACTTATTTCTATTACTCCACTTATCTTTGAATCTTTCAGTATTTTGCCCACATCCATTGGGTGTGTGATTTTCCTGTTTTCTTTATTAAATTCTATGATAACCAGGAATGGTGCTTTACTATTTGTTTTGAAATCGAGTTTAAATCCCCTAGTAGTTCAAATGTATCATTAAATCTAACCTCAACTTATTCAGGCTTGCCATTAGCGGAACATAACTATCCCCTAGAGTTTTTAAAGTTGGCAACATTGATTTTTAGCAATGTTGCCAATAGTGAAAATTTAACGCAAAAAATGTCATATACTATTTTAAGGAGTTATAACTCAAAAACTACGAGCTATCTAAAAAATTCTTTCGGATTTGAAATTAGGAGGGCCAAATCTAAGTTTAATAAATGTAATATGTTTGATTCGGTAAGTGAAAAATTTATTTTTTGGGGACCCCATTTCACCACCTTTTCGGGGGTTCTAGCTTCCAAAGGAATCCGATCCAGGACCTGGCGATTTGCAAATTGCTTAATTTGAATGTTCTTCAATACATATATAAAATACAGCCGCGAGAAAATAATGAAATAAACATGGTCACCAGCTCTTAGGCTATTAGCGTTTGGTTTCTTTTCAAACAAACATCCAGATATAAAATAAAACGTTACCCTGTAGAAATTGTGGCTATTATAAATATTAAAGCATATAGACAAATAATATATAAATATGTAGCATATATAGATATATGAAATCAATCATTTTTTTAAATTACAATGTTATAATAATAATATGTGAATATATAGTATTTAGTTTATTTTAAGCTTTTTGAGTTACATTTAAGATGTTCTATACGGTGTACCTTAGCTTGTAAGTAAAAAAAATAGCCAGCATTACAAATAATAATATTCCTAAACAGGTTGGAAACAAATAGCTTTAAAGAAAGAAACGAAAAAGCTTCATTAAAAATATATAAAATGTTTTTTCACCAGAAAGCTGTTTTTGGGTCCTGTTGGATTTGGATCGAAGAGGGTCTCTTTAGTCCAAATCCGAATGGTTTTGTTAGTTGTAGTTGTATATGATTTTATCTTATACAATATGTCTTTTATATTTTAATAAAAAAATAAAATCATGATTTTATATTTGTAAAGCTTATAAATATATATCTTTACAACCTGGTTGTACCATTGTTTAATCATATGATATTAATATTAAGTTTTATGATAGTTGTAGATAAAATCTTGCATATTATACCTACATATGATATGCAAATCACAACATTTATCTGGGTGCTCAGTCCCCCCTGGCATGATTTTGAGCATCCCCAGCGAAATAAACTCTAAGCACTTCCTCAGGGGGTACTTGTGTCGAAACAGAAGCTACCTTACATTAAAAAATAATAATACTGTGAGTAATGTAAATTGAGGCGTAAAATTATTGACGAATAAATTTATTTATTTTTTTTTTTTTAAAGGGAAACTGGTCAGTAAATTGTTTACTTGGGAAAATTTAAATGTTGGGAATTTGTCAGAGGACCTTTTTTTTAGTCAACAAAATTTTACAGTCAGGGGTAAGCTGTTGTTTTTATTTAGAAAATTTATCAATTTTTAAATTTTATTTGGGAAATATTTGCTTTGCCCCAACACCCAACCAAATGCTTCAGAGCACCACTCAAAATATTATAAAAATTTCCTGTCAGGGGGTGCTCAGCACCTACATATTTTTTTATTACCTTGATCAAAAACAATTTATGAAAAAAAAAATGACCATTTTTTTTGTTTTAAAAAAATATTCATCTCAAAAAAACTATATAATATAATAATATATTCTGAAATTTTTTTTCTTCTCATTTTTTTCGTGTTTTAAGTGACCTCTCATGAAAGTCCTACAGGTGCTTTAAGTAAAATATAGTTAAGTGTCCATTTACTTTATTTTTTAAATTCTAATTTTTGAGTCCCCGCGAAATAAATACCTCGATTCAAGCTTTGCTACACAATCGGTATCTGTTGTGAAAACTGTTAAAAACATTAAAATAAATGTATTAACAAAGAGCGCATTCACCATTTTTGTCTTTCACAGTTTTTCACACAGATGTCGCGATTTTAAACTCTTCGAAGCAATGGCGCCAAAAGCAGATGTCCATTTACATTGAAGTTCAGCATTTATGGCTAACTTATGGTTTAAGTTAAAGATATTATTGTTCAGGTATGTGCAGTTTTTCGCATTAGACTCCTATTAATCATTGTAAATGTTTTTACGTTTTATAATAAAATTTTCGACGTAGAATTTTCCTGGTTTTCAAGAAGTTTAACGTATTCAGAGATCGAAATTGAGTATAATTCGCTCTCAAATTATATAAATTTAATAAAATCGACAATGTTCGTGTAAAAATTGTATTAATTTATTAAATACTTATCAACATTTTTGATTTTCCCCCGAAAAGAAAAATTTCGCTGACGTCAATCTGCGCAAGGGGTTTGCGCAGCGTCGAATCTTGAACACCGTCGTAGGTGGTCGCTGTGAAGCAGAGCTCGCCATTGCAAGTTAAATCAACATTTTTATTGTTCAGGTAAATTCTATTGTTGTAGTTAAACCTTTATTACCACTTCGAAAATATTTATACGTCTTCCTGTAATGTTTTTCTCCTAATTTTGCATAATCGCAGCAAAGAGGCTTGCAACAGCACACCATTGTTTTTCACAGGTAGGCTTTTCTAAATGGGTGGGTTTTCTGTAGTATTATGCGTCTTTTAGGAAGTTTTAATGCATTCAAAGGTTGTATTTTAGACTAATATTTGCTTTTAAGTTACATATAAATTCAATAAAATCGGTCTTTTTTTTAAGCAGGCTTTGACATGCGCAAGTCGTCTGCGCAGCTTCACTTTTGTGGCCGCCAACAGAAGCTAACACAATGTAGCATTTATTTCCAAATATCGTTTAAATTTACGTTTTTATTATTCAGGTATGTGAAATTTTTGTATTTGGACTTTAATTAACTCTTTGTAACTGTTTTTACACGTTTTTCCGGTATGTTCTTCCTTACAATTTTGTATCATTGCAGCAAAGCTTTTTGCACAACTCTTGTTTTTCTTTAGTATTCTGGGTCTTTTAAGAAGTATAATTGCATTTAACGTTTGTATTTTGGATAGTAAGTTGACTATCTTTGTTTTTAAATTATATAAATTCAACAAACTCGATTTTTTGAGTGTTTTGAGGCAAGCGGGGGTGTTCTGTACTTCTCTATTATAGTGACGGATATATGCGCAAAGGATTGGCACAGCTTTATTTCTTTTGTTGCAATGTACAGAAGCTATAGCTTGTGTACATTGCAACAAAAGAAATGAAGCTGTGAAAATTCTTTTCGCATGTATGCGTCACTATATATATTGCCTCAAAACACTTTCAAGAAATTAATTTTGATGAATTTATATAATTTAAAAACAAATATAGTCAAATTACTATCTAAAATACAACCGTTGAATGCAACTTAAAAGACCCAGAATACTACACAAATCTTTGCTATAGCACAGTGCAGCATTCATAGCTAAATATCATTTAAATTCACAATTTTATTATTCAGCTTTGTGCAGTTTTTGTATTTGGGTCGTTATTCATTTTTTGTGAATATTTTCGGATGCTTTTTTCTTTCCTATTTGCTTTATGTGGGAAAGTTGTCTTTTTGCAAAGCATCAGTTCTTCAATTGCCATGGGTTTCCCATTTTTTTTTTACCAAATATAGGTATTCTAATTTTTTTTGGGCAAAATATATTTTGAATTTTTTTTGGTTCATTGTTTTTATTTTGGTGTTTTGATTTTTTTTTTAATCGATACTTATTTCGATTTTGATCTAAAATTATTTTTGAATGTTTAAAAAAAATCTTTAATTTTTTTTAGGTTGAGTTTAATTTTTATGAAAGCTCGCTTTAACTTTTCATTTTCATTTTTTTACGAGTTCTCGAATTCTTTTGTTTTTTTTTTCGGAATTTATTTTTCAATTTTTTCGAACCAAATATTTTTTTTGCTCATTGGGCAATTAAATTTTAGCAAAATGATTTTCTTAATTTTTGCGCGGTTTTTTGGGGTGTTATACTTTTTTTTTATTTTAATTTTTTTGATTTTTTTTTCTCGAGACGATTCTCAGCCAGTCATAAATAGTCATCCCAGGGGTGTCGCAAATACGGACATCAGATCTAGGTCTTAAGTTGGCAAGTCTTTTGCCTTGCTAACTTAAGGCCTACATCTAGTGTCAGAGAGGCATCCAGTGTGCCTCTCTTGTGAGGATCTTTGCGACGCACTATGGGGGTAATTGACCCAAAAAGTTAAATTTCGTTTGGACTTTTTCAAGTATTTCGTAACGCATATTTTGATCATTGATCTAAAACGCACCAGGCGCGTAGATATGGGGGGGGGGATAGAGGGGTATATACCCCCGCAAGAATTTTTATTTTTTATATATTTTTTTGTTATTTTAAATAAAAAATTAAAATAACAGCGGGTGTTTCTTTTCTTCGGGTAGGGGCGACAAATTTCCTAGAAACAGGGGAAAGCTTTTTTTTCGGAGGGAGATTTTTTGTCTTGGTAGTGGCGGCAAGAGAGCCGCCAAATTTTGTAGAAGCGCTCAGGGATAAAGCTTTTTTTTTGAGGTTGTTTTTTTTTTTGTTTTGATTTGATAGGGGTGCCAATTTTTGTAGGAACGCTTAGGGACAAAGCTGCTTTTTTTTTCGGAGGGTGATTTTTTGACTTGGTAGGGGCGCCAAATTTTGTAGAAGTGTTCAGGGATAAACTTTTTTTTTTCAGAGACTGTTTTTTTATTTTGTTGATATAATACTATATATTGAAAATAATCCTCGTTTATATTTTTAAAAAATTGATTTTTTTCTTAATTTCATTGCATGGTTCCCTTTCTATAACTTATACATAAAAAAGAATTTTTATAAAAAAATATAAAAAATATTGTTATAATTTTTTTTATGTTTTAAGTAAATCACTATGTAAAAAGAGAAATACTCGGAGAAATATAGTTTGAAGTATCTACATTAAAAAAAAAAACAAAATTCTAATTTTTGTTTTCCCTTGGTAAATGAATACTTCGATCCGACCAGTGCTTATAAAGCACGAATAAAAACAACAAAAAACTCAAATGTAAATAATTTTAAAGCTTTACCAAATGAATCATTTTATTATTTTCAGACGGCGCGCTGCGCCGGGCCGTAAATTTGGCGGCGGGACACTATGTATGTCGGCGGCGGCGCGCACGCTTACCTACAGCCAGTTGGTTGTTGAAATATTTTTGCTGTGACCATGTGTTATTATAAGGGATAATTTTTGATTTTGTCCAATTTTGACCGGTTTTGTCCACCGGCCTGGACAATTTTAAAAAAGTGGACTTTTCACAACCCTGTATGTATGTTAATTTGTTGTTTTTTTTTTCAGATTTAGTTTAATAAGCTGAGGAGCAGTCGGGAGCAGTTTTCAAAAAAATGCGTTTTTATCTTTTTTGTGAGTAATGAAAGGCATCCCCAAAAAATCATCGCCAAAAACGGAAAAATGGTTTTTCATCAAAAATTACAGGTCTCTAAAATGGTAGCTTCCCTGAAAGACCCTCATTGATGATACAAGGCCTCAGTTTTTACGTGGTAAGATATAATAATATATTTTTATAGTAAAAATTACTAACTAAAAAAAATATTTTTTTCGTCTGTCCGCAGAAAATTTTGACGATACTCGAAAACAATTTGAGCTAAAGACTAGGAGTCAGCGCTTCAAAATGTATAAGAATAGCATAGGACGGGATACGCCGCGATAATTTTTGCGGCGTGACGCTGCGCCTGCTAAAATTATTTTGTTAAAGAAAATTTTAAGTAAAAATAGAAAAATAATTTTAAAGCTTTACCGAATAAATCATTTTGTTATTTTCAGACGGCGCGCTGCGCCGGGCCGTAAATTTGGCGGCGGAACACTATGTATGTCGGCGGCGGCGCGCACGCACACCTTTAGCCAGACCCCAGTTGGTTGATGAACTATTTTTGCCGCGACCATGTGTTATTATAAGGGATAATTTTTGATTTTGTACAATTTTGTCCGGTTTTGTCCACCGGCCTGCACAATTTTAAAAAAGTGGACTTTTTCACTTCCCTGTATGTATGTTAATATGTTGTATTTTTTTTCAGATTTAGTTTCAATAAGCAGAGGAGCAGTCGGGAGCAGTTTTCAAAAAAATGCGTTTTTATCTTTTTTGTGAGTAATTAAAGGCATCCCCAAAAAATCATCGCCAAATACGGAAATATGGTTTTTCATCAAAAATTACAGGACTTTAAAATGGTAGCTTCCCTGAAGGACCCTCATTAATGTTACAAGGCCTCAGTTTTTACGTGGTAAGATATAATAATATATTTTTATAATAACAAATACTAACTAAAAAAATATTTTTTTAGTCTGGAGAAATTTTTCACGATAACTCGAAAGCAATTTAAGCTAAAGACTCGAAAATAAAATACATACTAAAAGTTAAAATTTTCTCCTGGCCGGAAAATTTATGACTGATAACCAGTACCCGACGTATTTCCAGTTACAGTCCAGTCTTCAGGTCAATAAAAGAGCCTTTACCTGGATATAATTCAGGGAGTTTTGATTTTTGGTTTATTGAGTAGAGTTAAGGCCGCAAATAAAAAAAAAACAATTTTTCGATGTTGAACTCGATTTGGAACTGTCATGTTTTTAACGTATTTTTCACAAAAAAACGGGTTTTTCAGAATACTTCAAGATCAGTGCATCCTAGGACAAAAAACGTTTTATATGAAAATAAGAGGGCCAATTTTACAACATTTTTTGTTCCATGCATTTTTTGTACGACTTATAGCTAATTCACGGCACCGCCTTAATCGTTAGTTACACTGTAGGTTTTTAGATTTATAATTTCGTTTTTTCGAAAAACCAAAGTTTTTCTTTACGTCTAGGTTAGGAAGGTTTTTTTTTATACTTAATACAATGGTGATTTTTAATAGAAAATCGGTTTACTCGAGATAATGGGGCACAAATGTGTGAATTTTTACCCCAAATGTTCTAAGGGGCATGCAATTAAAACAACAAAAAACTCAAATTAGCAAACTTTTCTTTTTCTAAATTCAACTCAGGCTTAAACTTAAGTTGATGAAAACTCAAAGAAAACCACAAATAAAAACAACAAAAAACTCAAATTAGCAAACTTTTCTTTTTCTATATTCAACTCAGGCTTAAACTTAAGTTGATGAATCCAAATCGGCACCATATTTAATCTATCTTAATCAAAGTTAAAGGCCAAAAATGATTTTTGACATTTTCAGGCTCATTTTTCTTAAAATCCTGTGTACATAGACAAATTCTGAAGCCAGATTAGGAGTCAGCGCTTCAAAATGTAAATAATTTTAAAGCTCTACCAAAAGAATCATTTCAAGTTATTTTCAGACGGCGCGCTGCGCCGGGCCGTAAATTGGGCGGCGGGGCACTATATATGTCGGCGGCGGCGCGCACGCACACCTTTAGCCCGACCCCCGTTGGTTGTTAAAATATTTTTTTCGTGACCATGTGTTATTATAAGGGATAATTTTTTATTTTGTCCAGTTTTGTTCACTTTTGTCCGGTTTTGTCCACAATCTAAAAAAAGTGGACTTTTTCACTTCCCTGTATGTATGTTAATTTGTTGTATTTTTTTTCAGATTTAGTTTCAATAAGCAGAGGAGCAGTCGGGAGCAGTTTTCAAAAAAAATGCGTTTTTATCTTTTTTGTGAGTAAGGCATCCCCAAAAAATCATCGCCAAATACGGAAAAATGGTTTTTCATCAAAAATTACAGGTCTTTAAAATGGTAGCTTCCCTGAAGGACCCTCATTGATGTTACAAGGCCTCAGTTTTTACGTGGTAAGATATAATATTTTTATAATAAAAAATACTAACTAAAAAAATATTTTTTTCGTCTGTCCGCAGAAATTTTTGACGATAACTCGAAAACAATTTGACCTAAAGACTAAGAGTCAGCGCTTCAAAATGTATAAGAATAGTATAGGACGGGATACGCCGCGATAATGTTCGCGGCGTGACGCTGCCCCAGCTAAAATCATTTTGTTAAAGAAATTTTTATGTAAAAATAAAAAAATAATTTTAAAGCTTTACCAAATGAATCATTTTGTTATTTTCGGACGGCGCGCTGCGCCGGTCCGTAAATTTGGCGGCGGGGCATATGTATGTCGGCGGCGGCGCGCACGCACACCTTTAGCCAGACCCCAGATGGTTGTTGAAATATTTTTTCCGTGACCATGTGTTATTATAAGGGATAATTTTTGATTTTGTCCAATTTTGTACGGTTTTGTCCACCGGCCTGGACAATTTTAAAAAAGTGGACTTCACAACCCTGTATGTATGTTAATTTGTTGTATTTTTTTTTAGATTTAGTTTCAATAAGCAGAGGAGCAGTCGGGAGCAGTTTTCAAAAAAAAATGCGTTTTTATCTTTTTTGTCAGTAATTAAAGGCATCCCCAAAAAATCATCGCCAAATACGGAAAAATGGTTTTTCATCAAAAATTACAGGTCTCTAAAATGGTAGCTTCCCTGAAGGACCCTCATTGATGTTACAAGGCCTCAGTTTTTACGTGGTAAGATATAATAATATATTTTTATAATAACAAATACTAACTAAAAATATATTTTTTTAGTCTGTCTGGAGAAATTTTTGACGGTAACTCGAAAACAATTGGAGCTAAAGACTCGAAAATAAAATACATACTAAAAATTCAAATTTTCTCCTGTCCGGAAAAATTTATGATTAATAAACAGTACCCGGCTTATTTGCAATTATAGTCCAGTCTTCAGGTCAATAAAAGAGCCTTTACCTGGAAATAATTTAGGGAGTTTTGATTTTTGGTTTATTGAGTAGGGTTAGGGCCGAAAATAATAAAACAACTTTTCGATGTTGAACTCGATTTGGAACTGTAATTTTTTTAACTTATTTTTCACAAAAAACGGGTTTTTCAAAATACTTCAAGATCAGTACATTCTAGGACAAAAAACGTTTTATATGAAAATAAAGAGGGCCAATTTTACATCATTTTTGTTCCATGTATTTTTTTGTACGACTAATGGCTAATTCACGACACCGCCTTAAACGTTAGTTACACTGTAGGTTTTTAGATTTATAATTTCGTTTTTTCGAAAAACCAAAGTTTTTCTTTACGTCTCGGTTAGGAAGGTTTTTTTTTATAGTTAATACAATGGGAATTTTTAATCGAAAATCGGTTTACTCGGGATAACGGGGCACAAATGTGTGAATTTTTACCCCAAATGTTCTAAGGGGCATGCCTAACTGACTCAAAGAAAAATTTTAGTTATTCGAAAAAAAAAATAAAAATCTAAAAACCTAAAGTGTAACTTTTAAGGTGGTGTCGTGAATTAGCTATAAGTCGTACAAAAAAATACATGGAACAATTTTTTTGTAAATTTGGCCCTCTTTATTTTTATATCGAACGTTTTTTTCCTAGGATGCACGGATCTTGTGATATTTTAAAAAATCAGTTTTTTGAAAAATACGTTAAAAAATGACAGTTCCAAATCGATTTCAACGTCGCAAAATTGGTTTTTATTTGCGGCCTTAAACCCTGCTCGATAAACCGAAAATTAAAACTCCCTGAATTATTTTCAGGTAAAGCCTCTGTTATAGACCTGAAAACTGGACTACAACTGGAAATACACCGGGTACTGCTGATAACCACTAGTGCCCTCTTTAGAGAGCATAATAATATCTAAAGACCTTTAATAAACACTGGTCGGATCAAAGTATTCATTTACCGGGGACAGGTAAAAATTGGAATAAAAAAAAAGTAAATACTGTTTACTAAATATGCACTAAACTATATTCCACTAACCGGCCTGTCATTTTGACGCTGTTTTTACAAAAAAAAAAATATTTTTGTAAAAGAAACAAAAACGAAATATTTGTTTTTAATTTTTTTTACAAAAATCGTTTTTTTATGTTCTACTACGTAAAAAGAGCGTCTACACGACAGTCAGGTTAGTTAAATGTAGTTTAAAGTATTTATTTGCTTAAAAAATTGTTTTTTTTTTTTAATTATAGTTTTTTCTTTAAAAAACATTTTGAGTTAAAGACTCGAAAACAAAATGCCAACTAAGAAACTGAATTTTTATCTGTCTGGAAAACTTTATTATCATGATAGCTGACTGAAAACGATTTCAGCTAAACCCAATAAAGAAACCATATAAAGAAGAGAACTTCTAAATATGGCCACCATTGGTATATTTGATTTTTTTTTGTGTTTAAACTTTACTTTTCCATGTAAAAGTTTTACGTTAGTAAAAAACGTCTCGAAAAATTTTGCGTTTTTGTTTGATATGCAGAAAAAAGAAATGTCTGTCTGTCGGTCTGTCCGGAAACATTGTGACCATGATAACTCGAGAAAGCTTTTTTTTGCCTAAACAAGTATTGCAAGCTTTGGTAGAAATCGGAAAAAAGTACGCGAATTTTACCAACCCGAAATAAGGTGGCTTTATCAAATTATATTTAATTTTTTTTTATTTTTACTTCCATGTAAGTGTTTTAAAAATATTTTCTTTTTCCGTAAAGTCTTGTGTTAGCCAAAAATTTTAAAAATAAATTATTGGTTTTTATACTCCTAAAAAGATGATTTTCGCGAAAAATATGTCTGTCCGGGAAACTTTGTGACCACGATAACTCTAAATCGCTTTCAGCGGTTCTGTATACAATGTTGAGCTACCTCTAAACATCAATTGTGTTGGTTCATTTTTGAGCTGCCACCGTTTTTGCTTTCCCATTTAGATTTTTTTTTGTGTATTTTTGCGTTTTATCACGTTTTTCGTGCAAAAAAAAATTGTCGATCAGTCTGTCCGGGAAATCTTGTGGGCACGATAACTTAAGAACACTTCCAGCTAGAGACTTGAAATTTGGCATACAGGTATGTTACCAAAAGTTCTCGCAAGGGATTGTTTTTGGTAAACATTGGGGAGAAATACATTTTTTTTTTAGAAAAATTTGAAAATTGCTATATATGGGTTTGCAAGGTTGCTGAAATCGAATCTGATAAAAAAAAACTTCTCTAATTCCACCCCCGAGGGGATGAGGGGTAAATATTTTTCAATATTATTTTTTTCAAAATTGGTATATAGGGGTTTTTGGGGTCGACGAATATGAATCTGATAATACTTTTTCACCCCCTGAGGGGTGGGGGTAGTTTTCGTGAAAACTGGTACATTGGGGTTTTTGAGGTTGCTGAAAGTGAATCTGATAATAAAAAATTCTAACTTTACCCCTAAAGGGGCAGAGGTTAGTTTTCGTGAAAATTGGTATATTAAGATTTTTATGGTTGCTGAAAGTGAATCTGATAATAAAAAATCCATTTTACGGGCGGAGGTGAAAATGGGAAAGCTCTTTTACTGGGCAGTGTATTTACAAAGGAGCAACTTTTAAGCAACAGCGTTTTTGATTTCGAAAATAGGGATTTTTTTTTGACATACTGTAAGTTGCAGCTGCGAGTATACTCTAGAAAGCTGCTTTAAGCATTATGTATCTTGTTATAATTAATAACAATCCTTATAATAAATAACAATGCTTTTTTTTGTAATATTGTTTTTTTTTCAGGTTCAATGTTCATTATTTCAAGAAAGATTAAAATGAAACTGGATAAACTGGAGTAGATATTTCGCACCTATTTTATCACCTAAGCAGCTATTTTTTTCACCCAGTCCAGCTCCTTTTCTATCAAAACTTTTTTAAAGATAATATCATGTAAAGTTTATATGTGGATGTAATATGTAAAAAACTGTACAAGCCTATTCCTTACTAAATCGATGGACATAAATCATCATATTCCAGTGTAAAACGAGAACTCAAACTCAACAGGACAAAAAAAAAGGTGGGTTTATATGATCATGACAATTTTGAATTGGGGTCTTTGAATGAAGTGGCATTATTTTTCAACGAAAGATTAATTTCACTTTATTCAGAGTCCCTAATTTAATTACTGTGGTGATTGTATACATCCACTTAAAGGTAAAAAGTTAAAACAGCAGCTTTTGTGAACAATATTTAAATTTGCATATTCTCTGGCCAGTAACTGGAGGGTGATAGCAATGGGTTAACTTTGTGTTCAATGAATTGTAAACGGCTAAACTCTCAATAACCCAAACTAGCACAAGTGTCTTTATTTTTATTATTTATATTATTATTATTATTATCGTATATCATTAATGACATCTATTGAGCGGCGAGATCGCCGAAGTATTCCGTGTCAATAATTTACGTATTGAATTACTTATACTGGGGGCTTGCTAATAAATACATTTTATTCTCAGGTTCTTATAAAGATACTTGTTCTTTTATGGGAAACATGCCATTGGATATGGTACTGGTTGAGTGCTAGACAGGACCTTCCGACTGAGTATGATTCAGTCCGTAGCGCCTTTCAGTACACAGTATATTTAATTCATTGGCGGCGCATGCAGGTGGGCAAACTAACCTTTTGGAATAGCGTCGTATTTCCATGTACTTGGAAGCGTACGGCACCTTTCCACCCGCTCAAAAGTGCTTCGGTGCTTTTGGTAAGGTAACTGGGGATCGCAGAGGCGATTGTGGCCTGGATAGGGAAAATTGGTGCCTTTGTGATCACGAAATCGAGGGTATGGGGTCAACTTATTGGAGGACCCTAAAATAAGGCTCCTGCTAGAATGTTCCAAAACAATTTTGTAGTTCTTCCGGAAGGAATATTATGGAATTTTTTGCAACACTTTTAGTAGTTGTCTTAGTTTAGACTTCTGAGAATAGCGACCGGACACCGTGGTAACATTCGTGACCAAATCAAACGTATCAATTGTGTCAATTTCTAATCGCCCGTATGGGGGAAACGGTTGTTTTTGATGCCTATCTTGACTTGTTTTGCTTCAGAGGAAATGCCTTATAGTGTAAGTTTCTCGCCTGTGGGGGATTTTCTCTGCAGAGGAATTCAGGTTTTAGTCACTTTTGCCTTTTGTCGAGATCCTTAGCCAGAACCGTTATCTTCCTCAACGGGACGAGGGACTTAGACAAGGAATTGTCATACAACATGGTATATCTAGTGTTTATCCAGTGCACATCCATTTCGCATGTTCATTAGACAACCAAATGCCCGACTTTAACAATTTACCAGACAATTGATGGATATCTCTTGGAACTAATTAATTGATCCATCAGATCTACATCAGCTGTCTGACTGGGCATTTAAATGTCTAATGCATATCTGAAATGGAAGTCAGTTCATTGATTTTTTTTAAATTTATTTAGTCATACATTACAGGTAAAGGTCTACAGAGCCTTAATTACAGGGTGCCCACAGATCGGGGAAGTTGGGAAAATCAGGGAATTTGGTCAACTTTAAAAAATTATGAAATCGAAATTAAACTCAAAAACGAGCAAAATAAATATTTAATTTTTAAATTTTTGAAAAAACTTAAATTAATCATAGTGAGAAATATTCTTTTGTCTACATGTTTATAATTAACTTCACTTCTTTAAAAAAATTTTGTATGTAGGTATTGAAATCAGGGAAAATCTATCCATCAGGGAAATCTTATTTTGCAAATCCTGTGGTCACCCTGCATTAGATGTACTGTGATTGTGTGTGTTGTCTAGGTTCATTTTCCCTCTTTTGTGGTTGATAAAGACTGCAAACTGACCTTTCCACTTTAGCAGCCTGTGGCCTTTCTTACCGAAGCTTTTTATTAAAGACTCCGGGCTTCTTTAGTGGTTTGGTCGACCTGTAGTCCGTAAATTTACTTATTGTTCACAGTTTTAATTTTTTACCTTCTGTTCCAGATTAGATTTATTTAACTATCTA
>OY294054.1:12666014-12701829 GCA_958510825.1 Brachypterus glaber
TATCCGAGGTGGTAGATTCCTTTAAATCCCCCTGGTAGTTCAAATGTATCATTAAACCTAACCTCAACTTATGCAGGCTTGCCAATAGCGGAACATAACTATCCCTAGAGTTTTTAAGTTGGCAACATTGATTTTTAGCATTCAGGCTTGCCAATAGAGGAACATAACTATCCCTAGAGGTTTTAAGTTGGCAACATTGATTTTTGGCTTTCAGGCTTGCCAATAGTGGAACATAAATATCCCTAGAGTTTTTAAGTTGGCAACATTGTTTTTAGCATTCAAGTTTGCCAATAGCGGAACATAACTATCCCTAAAGTTTTTAAAGTTGGCAACATTGATTTAAAGCAATGTCAAAAATTGGAGGAACAAGAAAACAAGAACTTTATAATATCGTATCTTTATTTTTAATGAAGTACAAAACACAAAAAAAATGTATTCATAATGCAATTTTCTGTACAATTAAGTCCTTAGACAGTTAAATAAATCGAACCTGGAACAGAAGGTAAAAAATTAAAACTGTGAACAATAAGTAAATTTACGGACTACAGGTCGACCAAACCACTAAAGAAGCCCGGAGTCTTTAATAAAAAGCTTCGGTAAGAAAGGCCACAGGCTGCTAAAGTGGAAAGGTCAGTTTGCAGTCTTTATCAACCACAAAAGAGGGAAAATGAACCTAGACAACACACACAATCACAGTACATCTAATGCAGGGTGACCACAGGATTTGCAAAATAAGATTTCCCTGATGGATAGATTTTCCCTGATTTCAATACCTACATACAAAATTTTTTTAAAGAAGTGAAGCTAAACATAAACATGTAGACAAAAGAATATTTCTCACTATGATTAATTTAAGTTTTTTCAAAAATTTAAAAATTAAATATTTATTTTGCTCGTTTTTGAGTTTAATTTCGATTTCCCTAATTTTTTAAAGTTGACCAAATTCCCTGATTTTCCCAACTTCCCCGATCTGTGGGCACCCTGTAATTAAGGCTCTGTAGACCTTTACCTGTAATGTATGACTAAATAAATTTAAAAAAAATCAATGAACTGACTTCCATTTCAGATATGCATTAGACATTTAAATGCCCAGTCAGACAGCTGATGTAGATCTGATGGATCAATCAATTAGTTCCAAGAGATATCCATCAATTGTCTGGTAAATTGTTAAAGTCGGGCATTTGGTTGTCTAATGAACATGCGAAATGGATGTGCACTGGATAAACACTAGATATACCATGTTGTATGACAATTCCTTGTCTAAGTCCCTCGTCCCGTTGAGGAAGATAACGGTTCTGGCTAAGGATCTCGACAAAAGGCAAAAGTGACTAAAACCTGAATTCCTCTGCAGAGAAAATCCCCCACAGGCGAGAAACTTACACTATAAGGCATTTCCTCTGAAGCAAAACAAGTCAAGATAGGCATCAAAAACAACCGTTTCCCCCATACGGGCGATTAGAAATTGACACAATTGATACGTTTGATTTGGTCACGAATGTTACCACGGTGTCCGGTCGCTATTCTCAGAAGTCTAAACTAAGACAACTACTAAAAGTGTTGCAAAAAATTCCATAATATTCCTTCCGGAAGAACTACAAAATTGTTTTGGAACATTCTAGCAGGAGCCTTATTTTAGGGTCCTCCAATAAGTTGACCCCATACCCTCGATTTCGTGATCACAAAGGCACCAATTTTCCCTATCCAGGCCACAATCGCCTCTGCGATCCCCAGTTACCTTACCAAAAGCACCGAAGCACTTTTGAGCGGGTGGAAAGGTGCCGTACGCTTCCAAGTACATGGAAATACGACGCTATTCCAAAAGGTTAGTTTGCCCACCTGCATGCGCCGCCAATGAATTAAATATACTGTGTACTGAAAGGCGCTACGGACTGAATCATACTCAGTCGGAAGGTCCTGTCTAGCACTCAACCAGTACCATATCCAATGGCATGTTTCCCATAAAAGAACAAGTATCTTTATAAGAACCTGAGAATAAAATGTATTTATTAGCAAGCCCCCAGTATAAGTAATTCAATACGTAAATTATTGACACGGAATACTTCGGCGATCTCGCCGCTCAATAGATGTCATTAATGATATACGATAATAATAATAAAAATATAAATAATAAAAATAAAGACACTTGTGCTAGTTTGGGTTATTGAGAGTTTAGCCGTTTACAATTCATTGAACACAAAGTTAACCCATTGCTATCACCCTCCAGTTACTGGCCAGAGAATATGCAAATTTAAATATTGTTCACAAAAGCTGCTGTTTTAACTTTTTACCTTTAAGTGGATGTATACAATCACCACAGTAATTAAATTAGGGACTCTGAATAAAGTGAAATTAATCTTTCGTTGAAAAATAATGCCACTTCATTCAAAGACCCCAATTCAAAATTGTCATGATCATATAAACCCACCTTTTTTTTGTCCTGTTGAGTTTGAGTTCTCGTTTTACACTGGAATATGATGATTTATGTCCATCGATTTAGTAAGGAATAGGCTTGTACAGTTTTTTACATATTACATCCACATATAAACTTTACATGATAATATCTTTAAAAAAGTTTTGATAGAAAAGGAGCTGGACTGGGTGAAAAAAATAGCTGCTTAGGTGATAAAATAGGTGCGAAATATCTACTCCAGTTTATCCAGTTTCATTTTAATCTTTCTTGAAATAATGAACATTGAACCTGAAAAAAAAAACAAACAATATTACAAAAAAAAGCATTGTTATTTATTATAAGGATTGTTATTAATTATAACAAGAAACATAATGCTTAAAACAGCTTTCTAGAGTATATCCGGTATGTCAAAAAAAAATCCCGATTTTCGAAATCAAAAACGCTGTTGCTTAAAAGTTGCTCCTTTGTAAATACACTGCCCAGTAAAAGAGCTTTCCCATTTTCACCTCCGCCCGTAAAATGGATTTTTTATTATCAGATTCACTTTCAGCAACCATAAAAATCTTAATATACCAATTTTCACGAAAACTAACCTCTGCCCATTTAGGGGTAAAGTTAGAATTTTTTTATTATCAGATTCACTTTCAGCAACCTCAAAAACCCCAAAACACCAGTTTTCACGAAAACTACCCCCACCCCTCAGGGGGTGAAATTAGAAAAAAAGTATTTTTAGATTCATATTCGTCGACCCCAAAAACCCCTATATACCAATTTTGAAAAAAATAATATTGAAAAATAATTACCCCCTCATCCCCTCGGGGGTTGAATTAGAAAAGTTTTTTTTATCAGATTCAATTTCAGCAACCTTGCAAACCCATATATAGCAATTTTCAAATTTTTCTAAAAAAAATGTATTTTTCCCCAATGTTTACCAAAAACAATCCCTTGCGAGAACTTTTGGTAACATACCTGTATGCCAAATTTCAAGTCTCTAGCTTAAAGTGTTCTTAAGTTATCGTGCCCACAAGATTTCCCGGACAGACCGATCGACAATTTTTTTTTGCTCGAAATTGATTTATATTGACATAAAACGTCATAAAACACAAAAATACACAAAAAAAATTTTTGAAAATGTTTGCACGAATACAAGGCTTTCAGAAATTTTGAAAATTTTCAAAATGGGAAAGCAAAAACGGTGGAAGCTCAAAAATAAACCAACACAATTGATGTTTAGAGGTAGCACAACATTGTATACAGAACCGCTGAAAGCGATTTGAGTTATCGTGGTCATAAAGTTTCCCGGGCAGACATATTTTTCGCGAAAATCATCTTTTTAGGAGTATAAAAACCAATAATTTATTTTTGGCTAACACAAGACTTTACGGAAAAAGAAAATATTTTTAAAACACTTACATGGAAGTAAAAATAAAAAAAAAATAAATATAATTTGATAAAGCCACCTTATTTCGGGTAGGTAAAATTCGCGTACTTTTTTCCGTTTTGTACCAAAGCTTGCAATACTTGTTAAGGCAAAAAAAGCTTTCTCGAGTTATCATGGTTACAATGTTTCCGGACAGACCGACAGACAGAAATTTCTTTTTTCTGCATATCAAACAAAAACGCAACATTTTTCGAGACGTTTTTTACTAACGTAAAACTTTTACATGGAAAAGTAAAGTTTAAACACAAAAAAAAATCAAATATACCAATGGTGGCCATATTTAGAAGTTCTCTTCTTTATATGGTTTCTTTATTGGGTTTAGCTGAAATCGTTTTCAGTCAGCTATCATGATAATAAAGATTTCCAGACAGATAAAAATTCAGTTTCTTAGTTGGCATTTTGTTTTCGAGTCATTAACTCAAAATGTTTTTTAAAGAAAAAATTATAATTAAAAAAAAACAATTTTTTAAGCAAATAAATACTTTAAACTACATTTAACTAACCTGACTGTCGTGTAGACGCTCTTTTTACGTAGTGATTCACTTAGAACATAAAAAAAACGATTTTTGTAAAAAAAATTAAAAACAAATATTTCGTTTTTGTTTCTTTTACAAAATTTTTTTTTTTTTTTCGTAAAAACAGCGTCAAAATGACAGCCCGGTTAGTGAAATATAGTTTAAAGTGCCTATTTAGTAAACAGTATTTACTTTTTTTATTCCAATTTTTACCTGTCCCCGGTAAATGAATACTTTGATCCGACCAGTGTTTATTAAAGGTCTTTAGATATTATTATGCTCTCTATAGAGGGCACTAGTGGTTATCAGCAGTACCCGGTGTATTTTCAGTTGTAGTCCAGTTTTCAGGTCTATAACAGAGGCTTTACCTGGAAATAATTCAGGGAGTTTTAATTTTCGGTTTATCGAGCAGGGTTTAAGGCGGCAAATAAAAACCAATTTTGCGACGTTGAACTCGATTTGGAACTGTTATTTTTTAATGTATTTTCAAAAAACGGATTTTTTAAAATATCTCAAGATCCGTGCATCCTAGGAAAAAAACGTTCTATATAAAAATAAAGAGGGCCAAATTTACAAAAAAAATTGTTCCATGTATTTTTTTTGTACGACTTATAGCTAATTCACGACTCCGCCTTAAAAGTTACACTTTAGGTTTTTAGATTTTTATTTTTTTTTTCGAATAACTAAAATTTTTCTTTGAGTCGGTTTGGCATGCCCCTTAGAACATTTGGAGTAAAAATTCACACATTTGTGCCCCGTTATCCCGAGTAAACCGATTTTCAAATAAAAATCCCCATTGTATTAAGTATTAAAAAAACCTTCCTAACCAAGACGTAAAGAAAAACTTTGGTTTTTCGATAAACGAAATTATAAATCTAAAAACCTACAGTGTAACTAACGATTAAGGCGGTGCCGTGAATTAGCTATAAGTCGTACAAAAAATACATGGAACAAAAAATGTTGTAAAATTGGCCCTGTTTATTTTCATATAAAACGTTTTTTGTCCTAGGACGCACTGATCTTGGGAAGTATTTTGAAAAACCCGTTTTTTGTGAAAAATAAGTTAAAAAAATGACAGTTCCAAATCGAGTTCAACATCGAAAAGTTGTTTTATTATTTTCGGCCCTAACCCTACTCAATAAACCAAAAATCAAAACTCCCTAAATTATTTCCAGGTAGAGGCTCTTTTATTGACCTGAAGACTGGACTATAACTGCAAATAAGCCGGGTACTGTTAATCAGTCATAAATTTTTCCGGACAGGAGAAAATTTGAGTTTTTAGTATGTATTTTATTTTCGAGTCTTTAGCTCAAATTGTTTTCGAGTTACCGACAAAAATTTCTCCAGACAGACTAAAAAAATATATTTTTAGTTAGTATTTTTTATTATAAAAATATATTATTATATCTTACCACGTAAAAACTGAGGCCTTGTAACATCAATGAGGGTCCTTCAGGGAAGCTACCATTTTAAAGAACTGTAATTTTTGATGAAAAACCATTTTTCCGTATTTAGCGATCATTTTTTGGGGATGCCTTTAATTACTCACAAAAAGATAAAAACCCATTTTTTTTGAAAACTGTTCCCGACTGCTTCTCTGCTTATTGAAAATAAATCTGAAAAAAAATTCAACAAATTAACATACATACAGGGAAGTGAAAAAGTGGACAAAACCGGACAAATTTGGACAAAACTGAACAAAATTGTACAAAACTGAACAAAACTGGACAAAACTGTACAAAATCAAAAATTATCCCTTATAATAACACATGGTCACGGAAAAAATATTTCAACAACCAACTGGGGTCTGGCTAAAGGTGTGCGTGCGCGCCGCCGCCGACATACATAGTGTCCCGCCGCCAAATTTACGGCCCGGCGTAGCACGCCGTCTGAAAATAACAAAATGATTCATTTGGTAAAGCTTTAAAATTATTTTTCTATTTTTACTTAAAATTTTCTTTGACAAAATAATTTTAGCAGGCGCAGCGTCACGTCACGTCAAAAACGTTTTTTGTCCTAGGATGCACTGATCTTGAAGTATTCTGAAAAACCCGTTTTTTGTGAAAAATACGTTAAAAACATGACAGTTCCAAATCGAGTTCAACATCGAAAACTTGTTTTTTTTTATTTGCGGCCTAAACCCTACTCAATAAACCAAAAATCAAAACTCCCTGAATTATTTCCAGGTAAAGGCTCTTTTATTGACCTGAAGACTGGACTGTAAGTGGAAATACGTCGGGTACTGGTTATCAGTCATAAATTTTTCCAGCCAGGAGAAAAAACTTTTAGTATGTATTTTATTTTCGAGTCTTTAGCTTAAATTGTTTTCGAGTTATCGTCAAAAATTTCTCCAGACTAAAAAAATATTTTTTTAGTTAGTATTTGTTATTATAAAAATATATTATTATATCTTACCACGTAAAAACTGAGGGCTTGTAACATCAATGAGGGTCCTTCAGGAAGGCTACCATTTTAAAGACCTGTAATTTTTGATGAAAAACCATTTTTCCGTATTTGGCGATGATTTTTTGGGGATGCCTTTAATTACTCACAAAAAAGATAAAAACGCATTTTTTTTTGAAAACTGCTCCCGACTGCTCCTCTGCTTATTAAACTAAATCTGAAAAAAAATACAACAAATTAACATACATACAGGGAAGTGAAAAAGTCCACCTTTTTTAAATTGTCGGTGGACAAAACCGGACAAATTTGGACAACACTGAACAAAATTGGATAAAACTGGACAAAATAAAAAATTATCCCTTATAATAACACATGGTCACGGAAAATATATTTCAACAACCTACGGGGGGTCTGGCTAAAGGTGTGCGTGCGCGCCGCCGCCGACATATATAGTGCCCCGCCGCCCAATTTACGGCCCAGCGCAGCGCTTCGTCTGAAAATAACTTGAAATGATTCATTTAGTAAAGCTTTAAAATTATTTACATTTGAGTTTTTTGTTGTTTTTATTCGTGCTTTATAAGCACTGGTCGGATCGAAGTATTCATTTACCAGGGGCAAGCAAATATTAGAGTTAAAAAAATATATTTTTTAAATACACTTTAAACTATAACAAACCGGACTGTCGTGTCGACGCTGTTTTTACATAGTGATTTACTTGGAACGTGAAAAAAGAATTTTTATAAAAAATTATAAAAAATATTGTTATATTTTTTTTTATGTTTTAAGTAAATCACTATGTAAAAAGAGTACTCGGAGAAATATAGTTTGAAGTATCTACATTAAAAAAAAAAAACAAAATTATAATTTTTGTTTTCCCTTGGTAAATGAATACTTCGATTCGACCTGTGTTATAGAAAGGGAACCATGCAATGAAATTAAGAAAAAAATTAATTTTTTAAAAATATAAACGACGATTATTTTCAATATATATTTATATCAAAACAAAATAAAAAAGAAGTCTCTGAAAAAAAAAGGTTTATCCCTGAATTTGGCGCCCCTACCAAGTCAAAAAATCACCCTCCGAAAAAAAAAGCAGCTTTGTCCCTAAGCGTTCCTACAAAAATTGGCACCCCTATCAAATCAAAACAAAAAAAAAACAACCTCCAAAAAAAAAGCTTTATCCCTGAGCGCTTCTACAAAATTTGGCGGCTCTCTTGCCGCCACTACCAAGACAAAAAATCACCCTCCGAAAAAAAAGCTTTCCCCTGTTTCTAGGAAATTTGTCGCCCCTACCCGAAGAAAAAAAACAACCGCTGTTATTTTAATTTTTTATTTAAAATAACAAAAAAATATATAAAAAATAAAAATTCTTGGGGGGGTATATACCCCCTCTATCCCCCCCTCATATCTACGCGCCTGGTGCGTTTTAGATCAATAATCAAAATATGCGTTACGTAATACTTGAAAGTTCCCCAATCGACCGAGAGACAAATGCTTTTTTTTTGCTTGCAATTGATTTATATCGACATAAAACGTCACAAAACGCAAAAAAAAATTTGAACATTTTTGGACGAAATTTAACTTTTTGGGTCAATTACCCCATAGTGCGTCGCAAAGATCCTCACAAGAGAGGCACACTGGATGCCTCTCTGACACTAGATGTAGGCCTTAAGTTAGCAAGGCAAAAGACTTGCCAACTTAAGACCTAGATCTGATGTCCGTATTTGCGACACCCCTGGGATGACTATTTATGACTGGCTGAGAATTAATAAAAATATATAGTAAAAGATCTTGACCCATGTATTAACAAAAGCGAGAGATCACAAAAATTATGAGACTAATCGTCTCGAGAAAAAAAAGTCAAAAAAATTAAAATTAAAAAAAAAGTACACCCCAAAAAACCGCGCAAAAATGAAGAAAATCATTTTGCTAAAATTTAATTGCCCAATGAGCAAAAAAAATATTTGGTCCGAAAAAATTGCAAAATAAATTCCGAAAAAAAAACAAAAGAATTCGAGAACTCTTAAAAAAATGAAAATGAAAAGTTAAAGCGAGCTTTCATAAAAATTAAACTCAACCTAAAAAAAATTAAAGATTTTTTTTAAACATTCAAAAATAGTTTTAGATCAAAATCGAAATAAGTATCGAATTAAAAAAAAAAATCAAAAACACCAAAATAAAAACAATAAACCAAAAAAAATTCAAAATATATTTTGCCCAAAAAAATTAGAATACCTATATTTGGTAAAAAAAAAAGGGAAACCCATGGCAATTGAAGAACTGATGCTTTGCAAAAAGGCAACTTTCCCACATAAAGCAAATAGGAAAGAAAAAAGCATCCGAAAATATTCACAAAAAATCAATAAGGACCCAAATACAAAAACTGCACAAAGCTGAATAATAAAATTGTGAATTTAAATGATATTTAGCTATGAATGCTGCACTGTGCTATAGCAAAGCTTTGTGTAGTATTCTGGGTCTTTTAAGTTGCATTCAACGGTTGTATTGTAAAAAGCGGTGACGTCTCTATTATAGTGACGCATATATGCGAAAAGAATCTGTGCCAATCCTTTGCGCATATATCCGTCACTATAATAGAGAAGTCACAGAACACCCCCGCTTGCCTCAAAACACTCAAAAAATCGAGTTTGTTGAATTTATATAATTTAAAAACAAACATAGTCAATTTACTATCCAAAATACAAACGTTAAATGCAATTATACTTCTTAAAAGACCCAGAATACTACAGAAAAAAAACAAGAGTTGAGAAAAAAGCTTTGCTGCAATGATACGAAATTATAAGGAAAAACATACCGGAAAAACGTAAAAACAGTTACAAAGAGTTTATTAAAGTCCAAATACAAAAATTTCACATACCTGAATAATAAAAACGTAAATTTAAACGATATTTGGAAATAAATGCTACATTGTGTTAGCTTCTGTGGGCGGCCACAAAAGTGAAGCTGCGCAGACGACTTGCGCATGTTAAAGCCTGCTTAAAAAAAAAGACCGATTTTATTGAATTTATGTAACTTAAAAGCAAATATTAGTCTAAAATACAACCTTTGAATGCATTAAAACTTCCTAAAAGACGCATAATACTACAGAAAACCCACCCATTTAGAAAAGCCTACCTGTGAGAAAAACAATGGTGTGCTGTTGCAAGCCTCTTTGCTGCGATTATGCAAAATTAGGAGAAAAACATTACAGGAAGACGTATAAATATTTTCAAAGTGGTAATAAAGGTTTAAATACAACAATAGAATTTACCTGGACAATAAAAATGTTGATTTAACTTGCAATGGCGAGCTCTCTGCATCACAGCGACCATCTTTGACCGTGTTCAAGATTCGACGCTGCGCAAACCCCTTGCGCAGATTGACGTCAGCGAAATTTTTCTTTTCTGGGGGAATTTAAATATGTTGATAAGTATTTAATAAATTAATACAATTTTTACACGAACATTGTCGATTTTATTAAATTTATGTAATTTAAGAGCGAATTATACTCAATTTCGATCTGTGAATACGTTAAAACTGCTTGAAAACCAGGAAAATTCTACGTCGAAAATTTTATTATAAAACGTAAAAACATTTACAATGATTAATAGGAGTCTAATGCGAAAAACTGCACATACCTGAACAATAATATCTTTAACTTAAACCATAAGTTAGCCATAAATGCTGAACTTCAATGTAAATGGACATCTGCTTTTTGCGCCATTGCTTCGAAGAGTTTAAAATCGCGACATCTGTGTGAAAAACTGTGAAAGACAAAAATGGTGAATGCACTCTTTGTTAATACATTTATTTTAATGTTTTTAACAGTTTTCACAATTCAGATACCGATTATGTAGCAAAGCTTGAATCGAGGTATTTACTTCGCGGGGACTCAAAAATTAGAATTTAAAAAATAAAGTAAATGGACACTAAACTATATTTTACTTAAAGCACCTGTAGGACTTTCATGAGAGGTCACTTAAAACACGAAAAAAATGAGAAGAAAAAAAATTTCAAAATATATTATTATATTATATATTTTTTTTGAGAAGATGAATATTTTTTTAAAACAAAAAAAAATAGTCATTTTTTTTTTCAAAAACTGTTTTTGATCAAGGTAATAAAAAAATATGTAGGTGCTGAGCACCCCCTGACAGGAAATTTTTATAATATTTTGAGTGGTGCTCTGAAGCATTTGGTTGGGTGTTGGGGCAAAGCAAATATTTCCCAAATAAAATTTAAAAATTGATAAATTTTCTAAATAAAAACAACAGCTTACCCCCGAGTGTAAAATTTTGTTGACTAAAAAAAAGGTTAAAGTAGAACGAGTAATAATTAATAATTATTTTTTTTAAAAAAAAGGTCCTCACCTCTGACAAATTCCCAACATTCAAATTTTCCCAAGTAAACAATTTACTGACCAGTTTCCCTTTATGCCTCAATTTACATTACTCACAGTATTATTATTTTTTAATGTAAGGTAGCTTCTGTTTCGACACAAGTACCCCCTGAGGGAGTGCTTAGAGTTTATTTCGCTGGGGATGCTCGAAATCATGCCAGGGGGGGCTGAGCACCCCCCCCCCCCCAGATAAATGTTGTGATTTGCATATCATATGTAGGTATAATATGCAAGATTTTATCTACAACTATCATAAAACTTAATATTAATATCATATGTATTCTTAGGCATTTTAGAAAAATAATTATTGCACTAGTGGTATTAAAAGTGCTAAATCATAATGATTAAACAATGGTACAACCAGGTTGTAAAGATATATAAGCTTATTATATTTATAAGCTTTACAAATATAAAATTATGATTTTACTTTTTTATTAAAATATAAAAGACATATTGTATAAGATAAAATCATATACAACTACAACTAACAAAACCATTCGGATTTGGACTAAAGAGACCCTCTTTGATTCAAATCCAACAGGACCCAAAAACAGCTTTCTGGTGAAAAAACATTATATATATTTTTAATGAGGCTTCTTCGTTTCTTTCTTTAAAGCTATTTTTTTCCAACCTGTTTAGGGATATTATTATTTGTAACGCTGGCTATTTTTTTTACTTACAGGCTAAGGTACACCGTTAGAACATCTTAAATGTAACTCAAAAAGCTTAAAATAAACTAAATACTATATATTCACATATTATTATTACATTGTAATTTAAAAAAATGATTGATTTCATATATCTATATATGCTACATATTTATATATTATTTGTCTATATGCTTTAATATTTATAATAGCCATAATTTCTACAGGGTAACGTTTTATTTTATATCTGGATGTTTGTTTGAAAAGAAACCAAACGCTAATAGCCTAAGAGCTGGTGACCATGTTTATTTCATTTTCTCGCGGCTGTATTTTATATATGTATTAAAGAACAATTAAGCTATTTGCAGATCGCCAGGTCCTGGATCGGATTCCTTTCGAAGCTAGAACCCCCGAAAAGGTGGTGAAATGGGGTCCCCAAAAAATAAATTTTTCACTTACCGAATCAAACATATTACATTTATTAAACTTAGATTTGGCCCTCCTAATTTCAAATCCGAAAGAATTTTTTAGATAGCTCGTAGTTTTTGAGTTATAACCCCTTAAAATAGCATATGACATTTTTTGCGTTAAATTTTCACTATTGGCAACATTGCTAAAAATCAATGTTGCCAACTTTAAAAACTCTAGGGATAGTTATGTTCCGCTAATGGTAAGCCTGAATAAGTTGAGGTTAGGTTTAATGATACATTTGAACTGCTAGGGGATTTAAACTCGATTTCAAAACAAGAACTTTTTAACATCCTAGTGTCCTTATTTTTAATTCAGTACAAAACACAAAAAAAAATTGTACAATTAAGTCCTTAGATAGTTAAATAAATCGAATCTGGAACAGAAGGTAAAAAATTAAAACTGTGAACAATAAGTAAATTTACGGACTACAGGTCGACCAAACCACTAAAGAAGCCCGGAGTCTTTAATAAAAAGCTTCGGTAAGAAAGGCCACAGGCAAGGCCGTATCCAGGGGGGGGCCCGGGCCCCCCATGAAATCCTAAAATTTTATACGAAAATCTAAAATTTTTTAAAGCTTCTCCGGGGCCCGGGTTTAAGGCCCGGCGTTGATAGATTCTTTTGGTTTATTATAAATAGTTTATACTTTATTTTTACTTCCCCAGAATGATAAGGACACAAAGCGAAGCAAATATGCAGGCTCTTTTCCAAGTGAACCATACACCTTCAAATTCGTAAAAAATTTCGCCTGCGGCCCTAGAGTTTTCTTGCATTTAAACTTTAAATACACTTTTAAAATTAAAATAGACTATAAATTTTCTAAAAAAATTCGCCTACCGCGCTATAGCTTTTTTACTCTCCCAGAACGATAAGGGAACAAAGCAAAGCGTGCATATTTATGCACGCTCTTTTCCAAGTGGACCATACAGATTCAAATTCGTAAAAATTTTAGCCTGCGGCCCTAGAGTTTTCTTGCGTTTAAACTTTAAATAGTAACACTTTTAAAATTAAAATAGACTATAAAATTTCTAAAAAAAATCGCCTACCGCGCTATAGCTTTTTTACTCCCCCAGAACGATAAGGGCACAAATCGAAGCTAACATTTCCAAGTGGACAGATTCAAATTCGTAAAAATTTTCGCCAGCGGCACTAGAGTTTTCTTGCATTTTGCACTAGTGGTATTAAAATTTTAATACCACTAGCACTTTTTTTTAGCACTTAAGTGCTAAAAGTGCTAGTGGTATTAAAAGTGCTAAATCATAATGATTAAACAATGGTACAACCAGGTTGTAAAGATATATAAGCTTATTATATTTATAAGCTTTACAAATATAAAATCATGATTTAATTTTTTTATTAAAATATAAAAGACAAATTGTATAGGATAAAATCATATACAACTACAACTAACAAAACCATTCGGATTTGGACTAAAGAGACCCTCTTCGATCCAAATCGAACAGAACCCAAAAACAGCTTTCTGGTGAAAAAAACATTATATTTTTAATGAAGCTTCTTCGTTTCTTTCTTTAAAGCTATTTTTTCCAACCTGTTTAGGGATATTATTATTTGTAACGCTGGCTATTTTTTTACTCACAGGCTAAGGTACACTGTATAGAACATCTTAAATGTGACTCAAAAAGCTTAAAATTTAAAAAAATGATTGATTGATTAATAGATATTATCTATATATGCTACATATTTATATATTATTTGTCTTTATGCTTTAATATTTATAGCCATAATTTTTACAGTGGGTAACGTTTTATTTTATATCTGCATGTTTGTGTTTCAAAAGAAACCAAATGGAAACCAATAAGAGCGGTTATATGCAGCTGTTCATGCCGGGTTTTGATTAATCTATCACCCTGTCAAGTTTGTCATACTCCCTACCAAACACCCTGTATATTTTTGTAGAAAATTTTGCCACAAATGAGCAATTAAGTAAAAATTTAATTTTAAGCTTTTTAATTTTTTTTTTCGCATGCTTACTGTGACAGTATGTTCTACGCATATGGATTTTTGAATTCCTCGTATTTTTTTAATCTAGCCTAAAATTTTCAAAATCCTACTGTTTCTTTTTAAGATTTTGAAAAAAAACGCCTTTATTTTCTGAACTTTTATACATCTCAAAAATTTTAGGCGCTAGATTTTTTGTAAGGCCAGATTCGGATTCTGCGCCCCCGAATTAGTAAGAAAAATTTACTTTCAGATCAGGGCAAAAAAAAAGTTGCGATTTGTTGCCTAGTGTTATTTTAAAGATGAGTTTTTATTTTTATATATGTACATATTTTTTTAACATTTTTCGATTTTTTTTTAATTTTTATAATAAAATTTGGTACTATAGTACCTACCTACCTATAGGTAAAGGAAATAAAATACTGGAATTTAATTAAAAATCTTTAATAACAAATTGCCTTGCAAACATTTTAATTTGAAAAAAAAAAGCATAAACTATGCACGTTTGAAAAATAAATGATCACATTCATATTTATTTCACCTTTTGAAAAGAAACGAATTAATAATTAATTTTTGAAAAAAAAAATACAATAATAAACGAGATGATAAAGCTATTTTACAGAATTTACAAAAATCATAATTAACAATAAACACTAACTATATATTTATACATTTTATAACAATCATTAACTCAAAAAAGAAGTAGACAAATATTTAATCTCAATAAACTCAGTGTCTCTTAAACAGTAAAAAATTAAGGCCCCATTTTGAAGAGAAATTCTCAAAGACCCCATTTAATTTTTTTAATTCCTTATAGATAAGCTAATTATGGTGCAATTTTTGGACGAAAAACATTTTTTTTAAGAACCTAATTTTTTTTAACCAATTCTTTTGCCTCAAGTTTATTTTGGCAAAAAAAAAAATAAAAAATGGTTCTGACGCTACGTTTTTTATGTAATTTTTTGAGTCGCAAAGACATAATTATGTGAAATCCTCCTGTGATACCAAAAATTCAATTACTCAAAAGTGATACATATATCAGTTTTGAGTAATCAAATTTTTGGTATCACACGAAGATTTAGTTTATGTATCAATTTTGAGAAATCAAATTTTTGGTACCACACGGAGATTCTACACTAAAAAATAAGAAAAAAGTTCATTAGTAGCTGTAGCTCCGTAAGGGAGCTACAGCAAGTAGCCTACAAGACCCCTAAAATAGAATTTACAGACGATCTGTAACAGACCTGTAGCTTAGGGAGAATTTAAGGATATACAGATCATCCATCCGTTTTTTATACACTTTAAGGTAGAATTTGTATTAAAATAATAAGTTTGTTCGTTGGGACTGCACTTTCCCGCACCGACATAGACTTTTCACCCAACCAAGTAAGTACTGTATTTGTTCTTTAATTCTTAAACATGACAAAAAACTTCTTTAACTGTAAAGTGCAAAAGTGCAGGAACCAACCTATTGTGGCCATGCTAGTATACTCTCTATGAAATCGGTATTAATCGATCGATTTTTTCTTACTTTTTAATGAAATATCTTCAATGATACAAAAAATGTGATTACTTAAAAATGACACTGGGTAAGAAAATTTTTGTTAAAATTTTCTTTGGAAGGTAGGTAAGGAAACAATTGATCAAAAAATTAGTTTTTCTAAAAGAAAGTGTTTTTCGTCCAGAAAGACACCGTATAATCTACTAATGTAAGAGAGCATGCATATTTTTAAAAATGCTAAATACACCCAAAGTTAAAGAAACACTGCATTTTATCGTATGAAATTTTAGGAATAAATATCTCAGCTATATTTTATTCTGTAAATATGTTGTTTTAGTTGTTTGAAAAATAAATACCTACGGTAATTGAATTAAATAATTGACTTGGCGGCCCTCCGGCCCGCCATGAGGCACCGAATGGCCAGTCCAGCCCTGCCTCCACCCTGTACCAGTGATTTAAACTGCTGGACCCCCTCTTCCATAGGCATGACAAACTTTATGGACATCCCTTTAGGTTATTAAATTATTTTCAGCCCCCTTTCCTACGCCACTGACTGATTGTACTACCTGTTGTAGCTTGAAGACTTTTTCTACTTCGGGGCTGCAGCCTGGCAGCCCATTTCCTAGCTACCCTACCTTCCCTAGTAACAATTTTTGTTAAGTCTGGATGCAGTTACTTGATCAAGAATCTTGAGCCAGACTTAACAAAAATTGTTACTGGATGCAGTTACTTGATCAAGAATCTTGAGCCAGATTTTGATAATTCTGGCGCAAGATACTGTCGACAGATTCTTGGTCAAGAATTGTCAATGAATTGCTACAGATACTTCGTCAAGATTCTTGGACAAGTCTTGAGCAAGAACATAGCAAGAAAAATTGACAATAAATCGAAAAGCGATCTCTATCATGATCAAATCGTACTTGTTAGAGTAGGTCAAGATTCTTAACCAAGAATCTTGTCAAATTGCTTGCTACAGACTTGACGAACAGACTTGACAAAGTATTGCTGCTTCCAGAATCTTGCTAAAGTCTTGCTCAAGTCTGGATACAGAATATGGATTAATTCTCTTGCTCAAGAATTGTTCAATTCTTTACAAAGAACTTTGTCAAGTACTCTGGTCAAGAAACTTGTCCAGAGTACTTGAGTCCAGGGCAGGGCCGGCCTTTGCATTTTGGCACCCTGAAGCAAGCGTTGCACTTGGTGCCCCTGGCACAGAAAAAAATTACAAAACCCGCTGAAAATTACTAAATAAAGGTCCTCACCTCTGAAAAAAATATTTATCCCCCTGAAAATTTGGATGACTAAAAAAAAGGTCCTCATCTCTAATAATTATTTGGAAAAAAATGCCCCTCGACGGCGCCTAATTATTAAAAAAAAAACGCCCTTCGATCCAAGCTTACGCCCTGAAGCAGGGGGTTCACTTGATTCATACAAAGGCCGGCTCTGGTTCAGGGAAGGCCACGGCCACCCCTGGGGCAAATTGGAGCCCTATATATTTTAAAATATACAAAAAACTAATTTATCTTTATGTTATTTTTAGGAAAAACTCTTTTAAAGTGCAAAAAGGGTACAAGTTAAATAACAATAAAAATAACAGGGTTCAACTTAACCCAGGGTGGCCCAGTCAGGGAACGTTCAAGTATTACGTAACGGTCCTAAGGGGGGGTCATTTTGGAGTGTTACGCCCATGTTAATGGTATAGGAAAATAGCGTTACAGGGGGCTGGGGTCCAAAATGATCAAAATTTGCGTTACGTAATACTTGAACGTTACCTTACCTAGTTTACCTTACATATTTAGGTACTTTTTAAAATTTTAAACTAATAGCTGAGATATTCTGACATCAAAAACTAAGTTGGTATCAACGGCAGATCCGGGAATTTCAAGTGCTAATATCCTGTTTATTATATTATTATGATCTTCCCAAACCCAAACATTCACAACTCAAGTCACAGTTTGTAGTCCCGGATCTAGATACACTTCTGTGTCCACTTTTGTGTTAGACAAATTTTATTTAAACCGGGTGAGTTTTATTTATGTCCACAGGCCACCAAAAAAAAAGTTGTCTGCTTGGGTTGAGACCCACCTATTCTTCACACTTCACACTTCATAGGCTCATTTTTTGCTACATTGAAAAAATTGCAATTTCAGTGTAGCAAAAAAAATGAGCCCATGAAGTGCCTTTTTATGACAGATTCGTGTTCAGCGTCCCAAAATACATAAGAATAGGTGGGTCTCAACCCCAGCGCAGAGAAGCTCTTTTATTTTTGTGGGCCTGTTATTAAATTTTGAGTTTCAGTGTACGCAATGTTTTTAAATGAGGGCGCCCAAAAACTTTATTTTGTAAACTTCGATTTTTGTTCTGCCTGCGTGTGCATGTTTGGGTGGATCTCAGTCAGTATAAACCCAGAATAACAGTGTGGCTCCAATTAATTAAAACCAATTTATATCCATGGTTAGATTCCTGGATGCACCCTTGAATGGTTTCTTATTAAATCAATATCCATGACAAAATAAAATAAACTGTGAGTGGCCATTGCATATTAATATTAGGACATTGCAAAAAAACACTTTTTTCTGCTTTTTCATATGCACCCATATGCTATTTCAACGGAAAAACTATGTTTGCATACCAAATTTCTTTTTTTGGAACACTTTTCAAAAAAAGATTTTTTCTTGAAACAAAATTGTTATTCTTTTTATACCATCCACTGTGAATAGTATATAATGGAATACGTAGCATTACATATCTTCATGGATTGTTTTGTCCTTAAAACTGTAAAAATGTAATAAATTAAACAATACAAATAGCTCATTATAACTGAGTTGGGCGGAGGTCAAAAAAATGTTCAAGTAACCTGAAATTTGGTATCCAAGCATAGTTGTTTTGCAATGCTCCAACTGCATATCTATTATCATTTCGGTAATTTTTATTTCATAGAAGTTCTTCTGATGAAGTGATTGGCCTAGGCCGTTTAGCTCCGCCCATATTCACCGAAATAACATAACATTTTTATCTCAAATAGTAATTATGATTTTTTTTTTAGAAAATAATGCTAAATCTTAATTTATTTTTTTACCTTCGCGTCATTTTTCGCTCACTGATTTGTAGTAACAACTGTTAGGAAAAATATTATTTTTCCTACAAAAAAGTCCGCTAGGACTCATACGTAGTACTTTTAGCGACCAAAACCTATTTTATACATACAAACCAGAAACGTTTTGTCACAGATATTATTTTAATTAACCCTGTGAGGTTCCACGCGAAAAGGGGGCTTAAGGTGTAAAAGTCATTTTTAGGAAAGCAAAAAAAGCAATATTTTTTTTATATTTTTTTGTTATTACCCTGTTGAAAATGACGGGTCTGGGCGGGTATAAATGGTGCATAAACCGGACTTGAGCGGATGAAATTCACCTGCTCAAGTACGGTTTGTGCACCATTTATACCCGCCCAGACCCGTCATTTTCAATAGGGTACATATTGAAATTAAAAAGATAACCATTAGATAACAAGTATGAGGCATGCCAATATTGAACACGTTGCGGTCGAAGCCAAAAATCGAAAACCTTCCCAAAATTTGTTTAAATTTTACTTATATGCAAAAATCAGATTTATATATACAAGCCCAAACCATTTCTTAATATACATGCCCAATTTTGTTCCCCCTGCTATCGCATTGCAAAATTTGTAGAACTTAAGCGTAAAATTCGTAAAAAAAATTGCCTGCGGCGCTAGAGCTCCTTGTATTTATGTAAATTTTATATTTAATTAATTGTAAATTAAAAGACTGATTTAAAATTAAAATAGACCATCGAATTTGTAAAAACTTGGCCAGCGGCGCTAGGGCTTTCTTATGTTTTTTTTCTTAATTCAAGAATATAAAATTTTATTTTTTTTCATTGGATTTTGCCCAAAGCAAGACCAATCTATGCACCTGTCAAAATGACAGTTCAAGGTCATATTTTGCTTACTTTTAAACGTCTAGACCTAGAAACATGAAATTTGGTATGGCAGGTCCTTGACACGCATCTGTCAAAATGACAGTTCAAGCTCATATTTTGCTAACTTCTAAACGCCTAGACCATGAACATGAAATTTGGTATGAGTGACCTCAAGATTAATCGATGCACTTGTCAAAATGACAGTTCAAGGTCATATTTTGCTAACTTCTAAACGCTTTGACCTAGAAACGTGCAATTTAGTATGGGGGGTCCCTGAAACAAGACTAATCCATGCATCTGTCAAAATGACAGTTCAAGATCATATTTTGCTAACTTCTAAACCCCTAGACTTAGAAACATGAAATTTGGTATTGGTTGTCTTTAAAACAAAACCAGTTGACCCATCTATCAGAAAGAGTTCAAGGTTATATTTTCTGAGGTTACTAAGGCGAATAAAATATTCATGAAAGGTGAGGGGAGGGGGCGAAGCGTGGGGAAAGGTGAAGTGTAGTTCGTTTTCAGTATTTTGCTCGTCTAAAATATAACAGTTTACAATCGCTTTTGCGTTTCAATATTTTTTCTGGCCCACTGTGCGGTTGATCAAAACCCTTACGTGATGGACAAAAATGAAAATTGTATTCTAAATAAACATATCTAAATTAGCCAAAATTAGCTTTCAGATCCAAATCAACTTTCAAAACTTGAAAATTTGTTGGCCTGTGTTATTCACCGGTGCACCGTTGGCGACCTTCGACTGCAACGTTTGGAGTAAAATTTTAAGCGCTTCGGATACGATTTTTGGCGCCCTTCAATTTTTTTTAGGGAGGCCTTACCGCCTCATAGCAATCCGTATATGTTCTTGATAAAACTCACCTTAACGTCCTTTTACGCGTCGAAAGTCGATGATTTATGAAGGGTATTAATACGTTAACTGCGGCAGAGGTCCCCAGGGGCCACTACCTAAGGTACGCTTCTGTGCAAAATGTTTAACTTAAGAAATAATTGGCTTACAAAGGCGTTATAAGTAGCATTTTGTTTCTTTCTATGTTAATAAAATGACTGATGTCCTAGGGACTTCGCCGCACCAAACTAAACCGGGGGTCCCCGGTAGATTTGATGTAAACCCTATAGAAGTGACATTTTAACCGGAGGTCCTCGGGGAACTCTACCACATTGAAATGTACTACACAACTTTTAAATGCCGCAGTCGACGTGTTAAGAATGATTATAACATAAAATATCCCATGATGCACTAAAGGATTAAATAGTGCAAAATTGGTACTGAATAGGTCTTGTGCACATTCTTGAAACTCGTTGCCAGAGGTAAAAATTTTATTTAAAAAAAGCTATCGCGTACGTCATAATATGAAGGCGGATCCTAAAACGCGTTCTAAAAACATTTATTTTATCAACCCATTGGAGACTTTAAGACATTTTTGTAAGCCTCATGTAAACAAATACAAGAAATGTTCCTTATAACACTTTAACACAAAATACAATTCAAATACGCATAGTAAACCCTTTGTTTAAGGGGATGTTTAGCTTCTAGAACAATAAATCTTGCTTTTTGCACAAGTTCATGACTAGACAAAAATTTTGAGCACTTATACGTTACATTTTATCAATTCTAATCGAAGTTACAGGTGAACAACAGGTTAATGGGGTCAATTTTAAATTAAGGTGCGCCAAAATAGTGTCTTATGTAACTTGTCCTTTAAAATACTAACCTCTTATCAAGAATACACACAGTACCTATTCCATACAAATCTTGCAAAGCCCTAGGATGAATATGGATATGTTACCCTGATTAAAAGTGTATCAAAAATTATTTAATTATTATTACAGTGACGGACTGGGTACTATTTTTTTTGTCTAAAACAGCTAGAAGGTAAAATTCACCATGAATAAAATTACAATGATTTAAGAAGTTTAAAAATATAATTGAAGGGCTCAGTATAAAAAGGGTCCATCAAAGTATGAGTGGGGTACTTTTCTCGTACATTTTCATCTTGTATCTAGCTAATATTTAATCTTATAGTACCTCGCCAAGTGGTTAGCTAGTATAGTTTTACCTCGCGAGATATATTACCCTGTCAAGACTTGCCTTTTTATTGTGATTTTAACGGACTTCTAAAATAAGTTCGAAAATTCGACGTGTTTTACTTTTAATCGTAATATTGATTATTGCAGCGAAAAAAAAACAAGAACTTGTCTTGGTTTAGGGATCAATTAAGACACAAATAAATCCAAGTCTTGGTCTCAGATAACTAATCTGAGATAAGGCAGGCAGGTGAAAGCGAAAAATACTATTTTTTATTTTAATGGGAACCGTGCAAAATATAATTCTTTGGAATCCTCTAAAATACTACTAAAACATTGGAATTGACTAAAAGTCATTAACATTAACAGAAAATTTTATATTTTTGTTTAATAATTATAATTAAAGCTTTTCCAACATACAGGGGGGAAGTAATGTGACCGAATGTGCCTTTATGTATTATATTTTTTTATAAAGAAGTTTTTGAGGTATTGGGAAGTTATCATTACATTTTAAAAATTTATATACCTACTTTGGGTCAAATTTTTGAGACTTCGGGTAAATAAAAACTTTTTTTATTACCTACCCAGTATTAAAAGATATAAAAATCCACGGTTCCCAAATTGTCAAAATCACAATTTCCACCTTACAGGCTATGGCATAGTCGCTTACAAATACATTTTATGTAAGAAAAAATATTTTTTTGTTTGTTTTTAGTTTTCATATTCTTATGGAGTTATTCAAACCCTTTTTCCACTGGCCCCTTCCGCACTACTATATATTATACCGTGATTTTTATTATAATTATGGCTAATTTTACTTTAACGTGATCTTTCTATATACTGGGATTTCTTTTAGTAATGTATACTACTATCACTGTAACTTTTTACTTTCCTCTAAGGAAAGTTTTGCACTAGTAAAAAAAAACCTTTTTGTAAGTTTTGTATGCAAAAAATTATGTATATCCGTCGGTTTGTCTGTCAGGGAAAGTATAAAAAAATAGATTTTTTTTTTTGAAAACTGATTTTTTATTTTGTAGTTTTTTTTTGTATTTTTTTGTATAAATTAAATATGGGGGAAAGTTGGCAGCATTAATTTAAATGATTTGATATCATAAGGCCTCTTCTAAAAAATATCTAGGAAAATTATTGCGTATAGATATCCAAATGTCCCACTTTATATTCAGTATATTCTAAGAATGTTCTGAATTTAAAGTCAGACATATGGAAAAGTGAAAAAGCCTTGTATGGGTAAAAAAATCCGAACATGTTTTATAAAAAATTATTGCATTTCAGTGTTATTTTCTTATGAAAGAAAAACTGATTGTCTATCTGGCTCTCAAATAGGACGTTTTTGTTAAAATAATAAAAAGCACAACATTACCTTCGATTTAATGCATTAAACAGAAAACTATCCAAACGGGTTAAGGCGTCTGATTAATTATTGGACCTTTTTTTACGTCGGCTCGCGTGAGTTCGATTCTCACCCGCGCCGATATCCTTTTTCAGTTAATTAATAATTGAAATTTGGCAAAGGAGACGGGTAAAACAGACACCCCCATCAAAACTGGTTCGAAAGTCAGTTAAAACCGGTGGTTCCCTCTACTACTAGCCCACACGTCCTGGAATTACTGATTGGTTGTGAAAAATATATATATATATATAAAACATATTTATTTTTCACAGTGTAACTATAATATAATTTTGTAATATTACCTAAAAGTCAGTCCGTTACTGGTTGAAAGATGACTATAAAAATATTTATATTAAAATTTCAAAGCAAATCACAGAAATGTAATCTACATAGTTCAAATTCTGTCGATATTTGACGTGTAATCACGTCATACATTTGAGGGATGTCTAACTGACGTGATATCACGTCACTCCCGAATAAACGACTGCATATCCATTACAAAATTATTTGTTATAAAATAATTTTAGATTAAAAAATAAATTCCTAAGAATGGTTTTATTATTTTTTTTTAATACTGAATTTAACAAAACAAAAAGCTTATTTTTACGAAATTTTGGTTTTCTAATGTTAATTAAATATATTTTTCTAATAATTCGAAGTAAATTAATCTATCAAAATATTACCAAAAACCTTTTTTTTTGATAGATATTTGGTAGTTTTTAATTATAAATTTTAAAACCTAACAAAAATATACACTGATAAAAAAATATACGAGATGTGCTTATACTTTACAGATCTGACAAAGTTTACATTATACACTGAACAAATAAATTATATTTTTTTAATTAAACCGTCTTTTGTTTTTAATAAAAAAAATTGACTAGCTTGTTTGATCAAAAGTGATAGAGGTCACATGACTCTTATTGCGAATAAAAAACGATCGGCTGCATGGTTTTGAAATTTTTGGGCTTAAATTATTAGTGTTACCGTAAACAACGAGAATATGAAAGATTCGTTTTCGGAATTCCACGTTCGACTAAAAATATCCATGGAGGTTATTGGATTCAAAAGTCAACCGTAAATGAACTGTTACTTAAAAGCGTATATTCTAAACTAAGCAAGAAAGAGGCATAAATCAAAAACCAGAACCAGAAAGTAAATTCGGTTTAATAAGGCAATTGTAAATCGACCTTAACTGGAGCGCAAAAAAACACAGGGCAATTTTAATCACCTTGCTGTATTGAATTTTTTATTTCCTATTTTTGATACTCAGAACGTAAAATTGCTTGTTAAAAAGTCCTACATAAAGAATACCCTTTTAATGTATTTTTTAATAAAGAATCCTATTTTATTGACAAAAGGTCAAAAAGTCTATGGATAAAAAATGACATCGTCCCCTCATTTTGCACGTCCGTGGTTAAAATTACCAAATATTTAAAAATTACATAAAATTATAGCTTTTATCAATGTTAGGCATGTGCAAAAACCCCTTACTGTATGTACCCTTCCCTTAGAAGGGTCGTAGCTCCCTTAGCGCTCATTTTCGGACCCATTTAAGGCTTCACTTTTTTTGGGTTTAGTGTATAGAACCTGTAAAGTAGCACAAATCATACCTTAAAATTACATAACTCAAACCGAATTTTAGCAAAACTTTTGTAAAATTAAAACAAAGTATAATATTCCACCGGCCCACAAAAAAAGTCAATTACTCTTAAGCAGACTATATTTTTCTTACGTATTTTTGGCTGAAAACGAATTTAAGAATTAAAAAGCTTGCTGACCCCAAAAGACCTTACCCAATTCTTACGAAAAAGTGGTTTGAGTCAGATTTGGTTGAATGTGTTATAGTTCTCGACTTTCTAAAAGCGTAAACACCCAAAATTCAACAGTTTAGATGCCAGATGACTTTGAAGATCTCGAGCAAGCTCGTTCAAAATAATACAGTTGTTTGAAAATTTTTCACTGTTAAATTCGTTTACAGCGCCAAAAAAAAACATAAAAAATATAGTAATTCAATTCATTTTTTTTGTGAGCCGGTATAAATAATGCCATTTTATCAGTTGACTTATTAAATTACTAAAAAACCTAAAAAATACCCATCATATTTAGTTTTTGGCAGAAATTTGGTAGAACAATTTTCTTATTGATTTGGGGTAATCCACAGATGACACCGTCATTAATGGATAACCCCTTCCAGTCTTTTTGTAACAATATTTAACTCGTACAAACAAAATGTATTATAAAAAATTAAGGGGGAAATTATCTGTTACATTAAAATCACATTTCATACCTAACTTTATATTTACAAAAAAATTACCTATAAGTTGAGCCCCGTCCCCCTTAAATTTAATTTTACGGGATATTGTTTTAAAATTTACCCTCAATAAATAAAATATGTACTGAAAAGTCCCCTAATATTTGGCCATGCACTACTTATTTCTAAAAATTTATATGCTGATAAAAAAAGAATAAATTAAATTTAAACAACAAAAAATTGCCTAAAAGTAATGCTAACTAATCCCAGGAAATTTTCTGTATAAATAATGTTACAAAAAAAAACTGAAAAAAAGCACTTAAATCATAAAAATGTACTGGTACTAATTTGGCCCAAATTAGTAAAGGTACCAGTCTAAAAATGGTAAGAAAAAAAAACAATATTTTAAAATATTTTTTTCTTATTGATACTACATAATAATTATCACTAGCATTGTCAGATTCCATCACATAAATAAATAAGTTTTTACGAAAATATTCTTCTAAATTATTGTAAAATGTTTTAAATAATATTGATACATAAAAAATACAAAAAAAAAGTGTTAAATAACAGGTGCAACTTTAGACCTTAGAAATCAAAATAAATATGAATGATAAAAAAGGTTAAACAAAATAAATACATGATTAGTAAATTAAAGTGAATGTTCCATAAAAAAAATGAAATATTGTTGGTTGATATCACAAATGTACAAAAAAATATACTAAAATAAATTATTTTTAACAATAACATCACGATGGTTTTTAAAATTTAAAAGAAATATACAAAATTACAATTAAAAAAAATAAATCGTTAAAGTCTACCACACGAAAAGAAACCTACGACAAAAGCGAAGGTAGATGCAAAAAATACTCTTTTAAAATGCAATAATGTTATTTTGCTACAGTCGCCAATTTTGTATTCTAGTTTGCAATACACCACCATGAGAATCGGAAAATATTCAATTATTTTTAATGTCAGAAATTATATTATTCTAACGTAATGAGTAGCAATTTCGTATTTTAAAATGGTTATTTGTTTAGGTAACATATATTTTCAATACTGCCAAGACAACATGTCCTACCTACAAAATAAAAAATTGTTAAACAAGGATTCCAAAAATGCATAGAAACGAAAATCAGTTTTTTTTTTGTAGATATGACATCTTGTCTTAAAACTGAAGAATAAATACTATCATCTAATATATAATTATTGCACTCTTTAAGGTAAATCATTGTTTAAAATATTTTTTGTACTTTCAGCCTGGCAACGTTGCATTTCCGAGTATAATTTTTTGTCGCATTCTTTACAGTGGCTTAGATTCGTGTGCCAGACTTTATTAGGTTCGCAAAGGGCTTAAATATCGAATTTTAGTTTAAAAACTTATTTACGTGAATTGGAATTATCTTTAGTGTTTAGTTTTATTCAAGTTTCTTAGGTTGGCTCCTGTTTGTTTATGTTGCATGTGATAATTGAAGTTTCTAAAGAACCCACCCTTTTTGTTGCTTTTTAGCCGTATGCTCTGAGTTTTTTTCTTTTCGTACGCCAGGTTGTCCCACCCCGGTTCTACTTATTTGTGTTAAAATACCCCAAATTCCCTGCAAAAATAAAACACAAATCAGTTAAATTTTTCAACATATTCAGCAGAATTTTAAGTTTAATGTGTTAGATTCGTTAGAATTTGAATTATGGGTTGGATTTTCTTCTATTAGAAGATTTTTTTGGGTTTCAGTACTTGTTTATCTCCTATCTAGTTAAGGAGAAAATTCACTAACAATACTTTCGCAGACACCCTGTATAGTCCGAAATTATGGCCTTAGAACCCCTACACCATTAAAAAAGTGTAAATTAACCATTTTTCCCAAGTAAAAACGCGTAATTTTACATGAAATATATTAAAATTACCATATTATTACTACAACAAAGTGATTTTAGTAAAAGTAAAATTAGATGTTTTTTACTTCTGAATTTGAAAAACGAGTAAATTTATCCTACGCCGTGTAAATTTACAGCTTGCAATTGTTTCTTTACCTACAAAACGCATGGTAAACTTACATCTTTTATGTAAAAATACACAAATTCAGTAACATTGCACTAGCAAATAATTCTATTTTGTAGTATTTTTTATGTAAAAGGTAGTATATTTGTGATGTAGAATTATATAAATTTACACGCCGTTTTAACAGCTTAAGGTAGAGGGCGTAGTAGGTAAAATTCTGACTTAAAGTAGGAATTTAGGTAAAATTCGTATTTAAAGTCGAAATCTAAGTAAAATTCTGTCTCAGTCGGGAATTTAAGTGGGAATTTAGTAATAGTGGACTCCACACTTCCGTAGTAAGGTTAAATAATAAAAATTAAAAGCACTTACGTATTTCAGGATTCATATTCCGTAGAGTTGCGTCAGCCTTTCGTTTAACTGAGGCGGAAATTGGTCACTGAATCTTCGCCAATTCTCTTCACCCACCTGAGCTTTAAAACTATGGAGAATCTGAAACGAAACACGTACAGACTATTTTTTGAATGGTACTAATTAGATAAGTTTGTATTAAAATACTGCGGACAACAAAACCATATTTTACCATAGAGTTAAAATTAAAAAAAAAAATACTTTATTCACAAGCATACAGAAAAACGTCCTTTATATGCATTATAAAAGGTTGCAAAATCTATCATTTTTGTTTACTTCTTTTAAAGTTAAAAAAGCTTTTCATTTTTAACCAAGGTTAGAAATGAATTCATATCTAACCTGTTTTTTGGCTTTTGGTTATACCTCATAGATGGTGAAACTATCGCCTTGTCTGTAAACAGATGTAGTTTGCGAATAAAATAACCTAACATTTTTGTTTATTTCTACGGAAAACAATAAGAAATAATAGTTGTTTATATATTATATGGTTCATACCGAGAATGATAATAGAAAATAACAACAAGGCACTTATTTGAATTATTATTTAGTTGAAATTTATAGTGACGTTAGAAATCTGCAAAATTTCTGTAGATTATTTAAAATGATGAATTTGATGGTACTTTTTAATAGTACCAATTTACCAATATGGTGCCATTAAAAAAATGAGTTTTTGAGCAAAAATCATTATCGCAATCTTAAAAATGGTGCGACTGAGTTATGGAGTTTTTAGCTAATATGATAAAAATTAAATTAAAAACAACTTATTTATTTATGACATTTAAAATGTCACTTTCTTGGTATTATTGTACTCAGAATGAAGCGTAGAATTGAAATATGTAAAAAATATGGGGTTTCCCATTTAAAAATCGAAAGTGACTTAAATGAACTTCCGGTCAAATCGGAAGTGACTTAAATGAACTTTTTATAAAGATAAAAAGGGGTGTACCATGCATAGCCTTGTTACACCGGGTATGTACTTACTTTTATAAAGACTTCCTTAAGATCTTCTTTGGGTGTTATCCACGAGGCCACAGCGTCACAAAAGAAAATAAAGTCTGATACAACGCCGGCTGGATTTACCTGTATCATTTGACACATGCCTCTAAATGCGCTGTCTTTTTCCTGATTATCGCGAATATTTCTTAAAGATACACACCTAAAAATGAATATAAACTTCAAGTAAAAGTCTATCTAAACATATATTTTATCATAATAATAAATAATCAACTAGAAGTGAACAGATTATAGAAAAGGACATTTTTATATCGCCGCTCAATTTGCCAAATTTTGTAGGTACTCAATATATATATACATTGCGGTCCACAAGTCACCCCCCCCCCTTTTAACTTTTGAACGAGTTGAGATATCGACTTCAAATTTAGAACTCTTAAATAAGACAACTTAAACTATCTTTTAGCATATATTTGATATTTTCAGCTCTTAAAATGTGGGCAGGGGGGCATGGGGGGACATTTTTTAAATGGAAAGGGGGGTCGTGTGATACATCAATTTAAAGCTTATAAAATTCTCTATTTAAACTAACATTTTTAAATTTTTAAAAAATGTTTTTTAAGGTTTTGATTTTTCAATTTTTTGTGATAAAACATTCGATTTTTTAAGTTTTTTTTTATAAATTTTTATTTATGTCAACTAAAATTAGTTTAAAACTATAATTAACATTATGATGAAATTAGGCATTTTTAAAAAGTTATTTGTTTTTTTTTAGAAGAATTTTGACATTAATACCCATTTTCAACCCCATTTTAAACCCATTTTTTTTTTAATTTAAAAATATTGTATTTTAAGAGCTGAAAGTATTAAATATATGCTAAAAGATAGTTTAAGTTGTCTTATTTAAAAGTTCCAAATTTGAAGTCGATATCTCAACTGGTTCAAAAGTTAAGAGGGGGAGGGACTTTTGGACTGCTCTGTATATATATATATATTTTTTAATGAATAAATTAAAGGGAGAAAGAGTCGTAAACCTGCGGTTACCCACAAAATTTAGCCTATTGTAATGCAAGTGAAGAGTACATACAAAGAAGGTAATATAAAATACAATTTAATTTGGTGAAAGCGACAGGTACACCAGAGACATCCCCCTAAAACTGGTTCGAAAGTCAGTTAAAGCCGGTGGTTCTAGACCACACAGGTCCTGGACTTAGGAGGTGCTTAATCCGGTAGAATAGTACGAGGTTACACAAACAAACAAACCTCCTCCGTTCTACAAGAGATTGTACACACTTTGTCTAAATGAGAAAAAAATACCCTATTTTGCTCCTAGCAAGGTAGTTTAAAGAATAACAAAAGATAAACTTTCACTTTATTTATTATAAATGTATTTGGATAAAATAAATAGATTACCTTTTTTGTTTGTACCCTTTGAGTGTTAAAATTTTTTCGGCGCAGGTTGGGGTAATCCATGGCCCCCCAGAATCAAATCTGTTCAATTCTAATTATTATGTTATCGTTAAATTAGTACTTGTGAATAATTAATTAAATTTTTAAATGAAATAATGAAAAAAAAAATAGCAAGGAGGCCAACCCAACCTTACATTATACTGATTGTTAAGCGTGATCGATTTTTTTTGGACTTTAGTAATGGCGATCCCCGCATGGTGACATATGAAGATATTGAACGATTTAAAAAAATAATAAAAATAAAAAACTTTTTTGTTGATACAGGCTAGTTTTAAAAAAAATCAATTTTTAATTTTTTTTCAAATCAACTTACTGTCAGTTTTTTTTTTGTGAATTGTCTTAAATTGACCAATTTTCAAGATGCAACAGATATCAAATCAGGTGGACTACCTTGCATTTTATATTTAGTTAATTATTCTTTTATTATTATTTTAAATTCTCTTCATAGTGAAATGTGTATATGTTACTTGTTAGTTTAAAAAAAGGTGTTAACATGTTTAAAATAAAACAAAGCAGTGTTTTAGCAAAATATGTTTTATGAAGAGAATTAAAAATTGGGACCTTAAGTCATTTCTGTTATGGGTCTCATAAAAAAAGATACGTAAAATTTTCTTTCAAACGATGTATCACACTTTAAATTTTGATTCCCTGTGTGCGAGATATTTAAATTCAAAAATTTAGATATACGTCAGCAGTTTACCGATGTGGAAGGACAACTATAATAGTTCAGACATCAGATGACGTCATAATGCCATATAGCTAAATTTTTGAATTTAAATTTCTCGGCTCAAAAAGCATCAAATTTAAAGTGTGGGACACCACTGTAAAAAAAAATCGTACTTTTTCACTGAGCTTCAAAACATTGACTTCAGGTCCACATTAAAAGCTTCCTTTTTTAAAACAGACAAAACTAAAAAATAATGAAATAACTAAATGAAAATAAATAAACGAATAAAAAAAAAGAATAAAAAAAGGATTACAGACCACTGTCGAACAAACTGAGGTAACATGGGAGCGACATCATGGGGGCAGACATAACCTAGTCGACCAATTGTTATGGCTATACCGAGAACAAAAACAGAACAAAAAATCCAACTCAATATTAGAAATAAATTACAAGTTATAAATTAAAAAGGATTTATTATTATTTGTGAATTGCAAATGCCTAATATTTTAAACAAAATAAATAAAAACTTTATTAAACAATAAATAAGTAGTTGTTTACATCTAGCAATAGATGGCGCACAAGGATACATCAATCTCATGACTTTATTTATTTCGTACATAAAGTCGAAAAATGTTTTCTCGATCAACGTACAGGGTTGACACTTGGTAATGAAGAGGGCCAGTAGCCTGAAACTGTCAGTCTACCAATATAACTCTGTGCGATGATTAGAAAACAGATTGATGGAATATTTAAAGATTTGTATAATTATAAATTTTATTATACATATTTTTAAATTTCTTATAACTTATTGTTTTAAATGATAATAAATAAACTATAACTTTTTGCAATTCACAAAATTATTTAGTCCTTAAAAATCGAAGCTTTAAAACAAGATATATCAAAATAACATTTTTATTTCAATTAGTTTAACCTATCCCAACTCGCGAATGCATTGAGGTTAAATTTTAAATTTTGAACATTTGGTTCAAAAAATCCGTTTCTTCAGTGTAGCTTAGAATTTTGGTAAAAATCGAAGTGGGGTAGGGGGTCAAATCTTTTTTTTTCTGTGAAATAACTAGATTAAAATTGGACGTATGACAAATTATTTTGTAAAAAGTCGGATTCATTTTTTTGATATTTTTTTATTACTTTTGTTAGTAAACCATAAATAAAAATGTTACTTATTTATATGTTGCAATGAAGCCATTTAAACAAAATATATTCAAACTATACAATAATATAAAAAATATAAATAAAATGTATTTATGGCGTAATTTGAGGAAATTATGTTGGTCAAATAATAATAATCAGAAATATAATCAAAATTAAATATCACACCATGGCAAATTATATCACAATCAATAGTGCAACAAAAACATAGGGTGTGTTCAACAATTACGTCACCCCTGGAGAGGGAGGGGGTCTACCAAGAAGTGACGTATATATTTTACTGAAAATTAGTTGATAGGAGGAGGGGGTCTAAAAATTGTAAATATTGGGTGATGTAATTTGTGAACAACCCCATACACTAATTTATAACAAACTTACTACCCTGTAATGTCAGTCACAATTACACAGACCTGCAAAACGAAGGTCACTGGAAACTGTTTGCTTTCCGAAAACCGTTTTTGGCATGCTGATTTTGAAAATCACTCCAATTTTTTTTTCTTTGCATCAAGATTCTTTGCAAAAAACTATTTAAGCATTGGTTTTCTTACAGGGTGGCCACATTTTCCTGATATTTCCCTTATTTTTCATTGATTATTCAAAAAATTCCAGTATTTTTCAGAAAAATGCCCTGATTACTTTAAAAATATAAAGCCTTTCCCAGATGTTTTAAATTCCCTGATATTCCCTGATTTTTCTTTGTTTTATAAGTTGTTAAGGCAACAACAAAGGGTTTAGTATTTTTGGGTATGAAAATTTTAAACAAATTTTTTTTTCGTCACATCAGGTTTTTTCGAGGGTTTTTTATAAAAATTAAATTTAGGTTTTTCTTTTCCAATTTGTAAAAATCCAGATGCAATAGCAAAAAGTTTATTTTTGAAATGAGCATACGCAGAAGTACTATGACAGTTACACAAAACTCCTAAAAGGAGCCTGTTTTAAGCAATGAAATTGTGCTATTTTAGTCATTTTTTTTAAATAAAATCTGCATAAATGAAGTGATTTTCGGAATCAGTGTACGAAAAAATATAAGAAAAAGTTCTGAGAATCCACATTTTACAGGACTATGTAATTATTTTATTATTATTAAGGCTTTTGGTTATAACAAACATTTCAGAAAAAAAAACATGTTATTATTTTACTATAAAAGCACAATAAAGTCAAATTTGCTTATCTTGGGCCCACACTATCAAGATATGCTTATTGTTAAACAAATCTTTTAGGTATATTTGAGGGCTTTAAAAGAAAAACCCGCTATCTCCATATAGACAATTTCTTTTTGAGATAAAAAAAAGTTTATTATTTTTTATATAATTATAAGTGAAGGGGATTTTTGTTTTATAAGATTCTATGGCCCTTTGGTCATATCCCTTTGGAGATAGCGGTGTTTGAAAGCAAACTCCTGATATAGCGGGTTTTGAAAATAGCAGGGATGGATTTAGCGTTCTTTGACCATATCGGGGCTGTAAAATCTGTAATGTAACTGGTCGAAATGGAGTTAGCGTTGTTTGATATTAACCAGTACGTGGAGTTAGCGGACTTAGAAAATAAACTCACTTTTTAAGTGCGGTTTTGATAGGGATCTGGCGGGTTTTAATTAAAATACAATTTATAATCGAACTCCTAAGAAAATTTGCTATGGTGGCGTTAAATATCTCGTTTTTTAAGAAAGTGGAGTTAGCGGGTTTTGATCTTAGACCCCTCATTTATCACATCAGTGAACATTTTCTTATTATAAACTAAAATATGATTGTAGCAATGCTAGTAGAAGTATTTAATTTTATATATCAGCGCCAAAATTCAAGTCTGTATCTGAAAGCATTAATCAGTTATTGCAATGAAAATGTTTGATGAGTACACTCTAAAATATTTGATTTTACAATATAGGTATAGTTTAAATAGTTTATAGGATAGCATATGGATTTTTTCCAACGTTACAAAGTTACCACCTGTAATGAGTAAAAATTGGAAAATTTTGTACACCCACAGGACATAAAATTTAAGATCTGAGGCACCTAAATGTAATTTGTCGTATTTTTTATTATGGGCCTGACAAAAATGATTTAAGGTCCCATTAATATATATTTTTTAATGTAACTGCATTTATACCAAAATACCAATATTGGTATTTTTAACTGATGCTGATTAGGAAAAAATCTATACCAAATAAAGAACTTTCACTTTCGGGTTTAGACCGTGTTAATGGATTTTCACTTTCCGACGTTTCGTCTCTTACTACTAGAGACATCTTCAGGGATTAATCTGAAACTAAGTTTCGAATCAACTTGTGTCACTATTTATGACGAGTTGTGGTTATTCACCCGTGACGAGGTTTTTCCTATCAAAGACTTCCATATTGCAGGTAAGTGGTAACCAGTGTCCCGATTGATATTGTTAGGATGCTTGATGATTTCTATCGATTCCGTATCTTCCTTGGCATTTTTCTGTTTTCTGTTAATATTTGTTTTGTTTCAGACAAATTGATTTTATGACCTGTTTCATGTACATGTTCGGCTACTGCCGATAAGGAAATTTGTTTCTTTCTTATATTGCGCTCATGCTCTTGAAGTCTTGTAGAAATTTTTCTCTTAGTTTCACCTATGTAAACCGTACCACAGGAGCAGGGTATTTATATACGCCTTCTGAACTCAGGGGTATTTTGTCTTTTGTTGAAGTCAAACATTGACCTAATTTTTGGTTGGACCGAAATATAGGCTTAATATTTGACTTCTTCAAAAGTTTACCTATTTTATCCGTGATACCGCTTACATAGGGAAGTATAACTTGTGTCTGTCTGTCATTGTCACTATTGTCCTGTTGTTTGGGTCTGGGATTTCTGTATTTGTATATGGTCTTATTAATGTCTTTTTTGGTATAACCGTTCATGGTCAAGGCTTGGTTAGTTTAAGGAGTTCTGTGTCTAGGGAATTCTTGTCTGAAATCATGAAAGCCCTATGAACAAGTGAATTAACTACCGAGCGTTTTTGAGAGGGATGGTGATGTGAAAATGCGTTTAGGTATCTGTCAGTGTGGGTTTTTTTCCTGTATAACGAGTGTCCTATTGAGCCATTTTCCGTTTTGTAAACCAAAACGTCCAAAAAGGGAAGTGATCCGTTGTTCTCAATTTCCATCGTAAACCGTATAGATTTATGTTGGGAATTGAGGTGATTTAGAAAACCTTGAAGGCTTTCCATGCCATGGGGCCAAATAGCATAGACATCGTCTACGTATCTGCGCCAAATTTTAGTTTTAATGGAAATGACTCAATAGCTTTTTTCTCGAAGTATTCCATGAAAGCATTGGCCGCAGGGGGTGATAATGGGGATCCCATTGCGGCGCCTGACACTTGTTCATAGAACTCTCCCTGTATCAGAAAATATGTAGATGTCAGACAAGCTTCAAATAATTTAGATAACTTAGGGTCAAGATTTCCAGTTGTAAGTAGGTCTCGTATAATATTTATTGTATCGGGAACGGGAACGTTAGTAAATAGAGATTCTACGTCGAAACTAACCATTATGTCCGAGGGGTCCAGGGTCACTGTCGATAAGGTTTGTACAAAGTGTGTGGAATTTTTTACATAAGACCTCGTTTTTCCAACTAACTGATTTAAGATTTGGGCAAGGTGTTTGGCAAGTTTATACGTAGGGGAACCTATTGTGCTGACAATTGGTCTAAGAGGGCACCGTCCTTGTGAATTTTAGGTAAACCATATAATTTTGGTACGCGGGAGTCTCGGGGGGTTAGATTATAAATTTCAAGAGATG
>OY294054.1:12702029-13187694 GCA_958510825.1 Brachypterus glaber
CATCAGCTGTCTGACTGGGCATTTAAATGTCTAATGCATATCTGACATGGAAGTCAGTTCATTCATTTTTTATTTAATTTATTTAGTCATACATTACAGGTAAAGGTCTACAGAGCCTTAATTACAGGGTGCCCACAGATCGGGGAAGTTGGGAAAATCAGGGAATTTGGTCAACTTTAAAAAATTAAAGAAATCGAAATTAAACTCAAAAACGAGCAAAATAAATATTTAATTTTTAAATTTTTGAAAAAACTTAAATTAATCATAGTGAGAAATATTCTTTTGTCTACATGTTTATGTTTAGCTTCACTTCTTTAAAAAAATTTTGTATGTAGGTATTGAAATCAGGGAAAATCTATCCATCAGGGAAATCTTATTTTGCAAATCCTGTGGTCACCCTGCATTAGATGTACTGTGATTGTGTGTGTTGTCTAGGTTCATTTTCCCTCTTTTGTGGTTGATAAAGACTGCAAACTGACCTTTCCACTTTAGCAGCCTGTGGCCTTTCTTACCGAAGCTTTTTATTAAAGACTCCGGGCTTCTTTAGTGGTTTGGTCGACCTGTAGTCCGTAAATTTACTTATTGTTCACAGTTTTAATTTTTTACCTTCTGTTCCAGGTTCGATTTATTTAACTGTCTAAGGACTTAATTGTACAGAAAATTGCATTATGAATACATTTTTTTTGTGTTTTGTACTTCATTAAAAATAAAGATACGATATTATAAAGTTCTTGTTTTCTTGTTCCTCCAATTTTTGACATTGCTTTAAATCAATGTTGCCAACTTTAAAAACTTTAGGGATAGTTATGTTCCGCTATTGGCAAACTTGAATGCTAAAAACAATGTTGCCAACTTAAAAACTCTAGGGATATTTATGTTCCACTATTGGCAAGCCTGAAAGCCAAAAAAAATCAATGTTGCCAACTTAAAACCTCTAGGGATAGTTATGTTCCTCTATTGGCAAGCCTGAATGCTAAAAATCAATGTTGCCAACTTAAAAACTCTAGGGATAGTTATGTTCCGCTATTGGCAAGCCTGCATAAGTTGAGGTTAGGTTTAATGATACATTTGAACTACCAGGGGGATTTAAAGGAATCTACCACCTCGGATATATTCAAAATTAAAACAATAACTTTAATATCCAAATATCTTTATTTTAATTAAGTACAAAACACAAAAAAAAATTGTATCACAATCATGCAATTTTCTTTACAATTAAGTCCTTAGATAGTTAAATAAATCAAATCTGGAACAGAAGGTAAAAATTAAAACTGTGAACAATAAGTAAATTTACGGACTACAGGTCGACCAAACCACTAAAGAAGCCGGAGTCTTTAATAAAAAGCTTCGGTAAGAAAGGCCACAGGCTGCTAAGTGGAAAGGTCAGTTTGCAGTCTTTATCAACCACAAAAGAGGGAAAATGAACCTAGACAACACACACAATCACAGTACATCTAATGCAGGGTGACCACAGGATTTGCAAAATAAGATTTCACCGATTGATGGATTTTCCCTGATTTCAATACCTACATACAAATTTTTTTAAAGAAGTGAAGCTAAACATAAACATGTAGACAAAAGAATATTTCTCACTATGATTAATTTAAGTTTTTTCAAAAATTTAAAAATTAAATATTTATTTTGCTCGTTTTTGAGTTTAATTTCGATTTCCCTAATTTTTTAAAGTTGACCAAATTCCCTGATTTTCCCAACTTCCCCGATCTGTGGGCACCCTGTAATTAAGGCTCTGTAGACCTTTACCTGTAATGTATGACTAAATAAATTAAATAAAAAATGGATGAACTGACTTCCATGTCAGATGTGCATTAGACATTTAAATGCCCAGTCAGACAGCTGATGTAGATCTGATGGATCAATCAATTAGTTCCAAGAGATATCCATCAATTGTCTGGTAAATTGTTAAAGTCGGGCATTTGGTTGTCTAATGAACATGCGAAATGGATGTGCACTGGATAAACACTAGATATACCATGTTGTATGACAATTCCTTGTCTAAGTCCCTCGTCCCGTTGAGGAAGATAACGGTTCTGGCTAAGGATCTCGACAAAAGGCAAAAGTGACTAAAACCTGAATTCCTCTGCAGAGAAAATCCCCCACAGGCGAGAAACTTACACTATAAGGCATTTCCTCTGAAGCAAAACAAGTCAAGATAGGCATCAAAAACAACCGTTTCCCCCATACGGGCGATTAGAAATTGACACAATTGATACGTTTGATTTGGTCACGAATGTTACCACGGTGTCCGGTCGCTATTCTCAGAAGTCTAAACTAAGACAACTACTAAAAGTGTTGCAAAAAATTCCATAATATTCCTTCCGGAAGAACTACAAAATTGTTTTGGAACATTCTAGCAGGAGCCTTATTTTAGGGTCCTCCAATAAGTTGACCCCATACCCTCGATTTCGTGATCACAAAGGCACCAATTTTCCCTATCCAGGCCACAATCGCCTCTGCGATCCCCAGTTACCTTACCAAAAGCACCGAAGCACTTTTGAGCGGGTGGAAAGGTGCCGTACGCTTCCAAGTACATGGAAATACGACGCTATTCCAAAAGGTTAGTTTGCCCACCTGCATGCGCCGCCAATGAATTAAATATACTGTGTACTGAAAGGCGCTACGGACTGAATCATACTCAGTCGGAAGGTCCTGTCTAGCACTCAACCAGTACCATATCCAATGGCATGTTTCCCATAAAAGAACAAGTATCTTTATAAGAACCTGAGAATAAAATGTATTTATTAGCAAGCCCCCAGTATAAGTAATTCAATACGTAAATTATTGACACGGAATACTTCGGCGATCTCGCCGCTCAATAGATGTCATTAATGATATACGATAATAATAATAATAATATAAATAATAAAAATAAAGACACTTGTGCTAGTTTGGGTTATTGAGAGTTTAGCCGTTTACAATTCATTGAACACAAAGTTAACCCATTGCTATCACCCTCCAGTTACTGGCCAGAGAATATGCAAATTTAAATATTGTTCACAAAAGCTGCTGTTTTAACTTTTTACCTTTAAGTGGATGTATACAATCACCACAGTAATTAAATTAGGGACTCTGAATAAAGTGAAATTAATCTTTCGTTGAAAAATAATGCCACTTCATTCAAAGACCCCAATTCAAAATTGTCATGATCATATAAACCCACCTTTTTTTTGTCCTGTTGAGTTTGAGTTCTCGTTTTACACTGGAATATGATGATTTATGTCCATCGATTTAGTAAGGAATAGGCTTGTACAGTTTTTTACATATTACATCCACATATAAACTTTACATGATAATATCTTTAAAAAAGTTTTGATAGAAAAGGAGCTGGACTGGGTGAAAAAAATAGCTGCTTAGGTGATAAAATAGGTGCGAAATATCTACTCCAGTTTATCCAGTTTCATTTTAATCTTTCTTGAAATAATGAACATTGAACCTGAAAAAAAAAACAAACAATATTACAAAAAAAAGCATTGTTATTTATTATAAGGATTGTTATTAATTATAACAAGATACATAATGCTTAAAACAGCTTTCTAGAGTATATCCGGTATGTCAAAAAAAAATCCCGATTTTCGAAATCAAAAACGCTGTTGCTTAAAAGTTGCTCCTTTGTAAATACACTGCCCAGTAAAAGAGCTTTCCCATTTTCACCTCCGCCCGTAAAATGGATTTTTTATTATCAGATTCACTTTCAGCAACCATAAAAATCTTAATATACCAATTTTCACGAAAACTAACCTCTGCCCATTTAGGGGTAAAGTTAGAATTTTTTTATTATCAGATTCACTTTCAGCAACCTCAAAAACCCCAAAACACCAGTTTTCACGAAAACTACCCCCACCCCTCAGGGGGTGAAATTAGAAAAAAAGTATTTTTAGATTCATATTCGTCGACCCCAAAAACCCCTATATACCAATTTTGAAAAAAATAATATTGAAAAATAATTACCCCCTCATCCCCTCGGGGGTTGAATTAGAAAAGTTTTTTTTATCAGATTCAATTTCAGCAACCTTGCAAACCCATATATAGCAATTTTCAAATTTTTCTAAAAAAAATGTATTTTTCCCCAATGTTTACCAAAAACAATCCCTTGCGAGAACTTTTGGTAACATACCTGTATGCCAAATTTCAAGTCTCTAGCTTAAAGTGTTCTTAAGTTATCGTGCCCACAAGATTTCCCGGACAGACCGATCGACAATTTTTTTTTGCTCGAAATTGATTTATATTGACATAAAACGTCATAAAACACAAAAATACACAAAAAAAATTTTTGAAAATGTTTGCACGAATACAAGGCTTTCAGAAATTTTGAAAATTTTCAAAATGGGAAAGCAAAAACGGTGGAAGCTCAAAAATAAACCAACACAATTGATGTTTAGAGGTAGCACAACATTGTATACAGAACCGCTGAAAGCGATTTGAGTTATCGTGGTCATAAAGTTTCCCGGGCAGACATATTTTTCGCGAAAATCATCTTTTTAGGAGTATAAAAACCAATAATTTATTTTTGGCTAACACAAGACTTTACGGAAAAAGAAAATATTTTTAAAACACTTACATGGAAGTAAAAATAAAAAAAAAATAAATATAATTTGATAAAGCCACCTTATTTCGGGTAGGTAAAATTCGCGTACTTTTTTCCGTTTTGTACCAAAGCTTGCAATACTTGTTAAGGCAAAAAAAGCTTTCTCGAGTTATCATGGTTACAATGTTTCCGGACAGACCGACAGACAGAAATTTCTTTTTTCTGCATATCAAACAAAAACGCAACATTTTTCGAGACGTTTTTTACTAACGTAAAACTTTTACATGGAAAAGTAAAGTTTAAACACAAAAAAAAATCAAATATACCAATGGTGGCCATATTTAGAAGTTCTCTTCTTTATATGGTTTCTTTATTGGGTTTAGCTGAAATCGTTTTCAGTCAGCTATCATGATAATAAAGATTTCCAGACAGATAAAAATTCAGTTTCTTAGTTGGCATTTTGTTTTCGAGTCATTAACTCAAAATGTTTTTTAAAGAAAAAATTATAATTAAAAAAAAACAATTTTTTAAGCAAATAAATACTTTAAACTACATTTAACTAACCTGACTGTCGTGTAGACGCTCTTTTTACGTAGTGATTCACTTAGAACATAAAAAAAACGATTTTTGTAAAAAAAATTAAAAACAAATATTTCGTTTTTGTTTCTTTTACAATTTTTTTTTTTTTTTTCGTAAAAACAGCGTCAAAATGACAGCCCGGTTAGTGGAATATAGTTTAAAGTGCCTATTTAGTAAACAGTATTTACTTTTTTTATTCCAATTTTTACCTGTCCCCGGTAAATGAATACTTTGATCCGACCAGTGTTTATTAAAGGTCTTTAGATATTATTATGCTCTCTATAGAGGGCACTAGTGGTTATCAGCAGTACCCGGTGTATTTTCAGTTGTAGTCCAGTTTTCAGGTCTATAACAGAGGCTTTACCTGGAAATAATTCAGGGAGTTTTAATTTTCGGTTTATCGAGCAGGGTTTAAGGCGGCAAATAAAAACCAATTTTGCGACGTTGAACTCGATTTGGAACTGTTATTTTTTAATGTATTTTCAAAAAACGGATTTTTTAAAATATCTCAAGATCCGTGCATCCTAGGAAAAAAACGTTCTATATAAAAATAAAGAGGGCCAAATTTACAAAAAAAATTGTTCCATGTATTTTTTTTGTACGACTTATAGCTAATTCACGACTCCGCCTTAAAAGTTACACTTTAGGTTTTTAGATTTTTATTTTTTTTTTCGAATAACTAAAATTTTTCTTTGAGTCGGTTTGGCATGCCCCTTAGAACATTTGGAGTAAAAATTCACACATTTGTGCCCCGTTATCCCGAGTAAACCGATTTTCGATTAAAAATCCCCATTGTATTAAGTATTAAAAAAACCTTCCTAACCGAGACGTAAAGAAAAACTTTGGTTTTTCGATAAACGAAATTATAAATCTAAAAACCTACAGTGTAACTAACGATTAAGGCGGTGCCGTGAATTAGCTATAAGTCGTACAAAAAATACATGGAACAAAAAATGTTGTAAAATTGGCCCTGTTTATTTTCATATAAAACGTTTTTTGTCCTAGGACGCACTGATCTTGGGAAGTATTTTGAAAAACCCGTTTTTTGTGAAAAATAAGTTAAAAAAATGACAGTTCCAAATCGAGTTCAACATCGAAAAGTTGTTTTATTATTTTCGGCCCTAACCCTACCCAATAAACCAAAAATCAAAACTCCCTGAATTATTTCTTTTATTGACCTGAAGACTGGACTATAACTGCAAATAAGCCGGGTACTGTTTATTAATCATAAATTTTTCCGGACAGGAGAAAATTTGAATTTTTAGTATGTATTTTATTTTCAAGTCTTTAGCTCAAATTGTTTTCGAGTTACCGTCAAAAATTTCTCCAGACAGACTAAAAAAATATATTTTTAGTTGGTATTTGTTATTATAAAAATATATTATTATATCTTACCACGTAAAAACTGAGGCCTTGTAACATCAATGAGGGTCCTTCAGGGAAGCTACCATTTTAAAGACCTGTATTTTTTGATGAAAAACCATTTTTCCGTATTTGGCGATGATTTTTTGGGGATGCCTTTAATTACTCACAAAAAAGATAAAAACGCATTTTTTTGAAAACTGCTCCCGACTGCTCCTCTGGTTATTGAAACTAAATCTGAAAAAAAAATACAACATATTAACATACATACAGGGAAGTGAAAAAGTCCACTTTTTTAAAATTGTGCAGGCCGGTGGCAAAACCGGACAAAATTGTACAAAATCAAAAATTATCCCTTATAATAACACATGGTCGCGGCAAAAATAGTTCATCAACCAACTGGGGTCTGGCTAAAGGTGTGCGTGCGCGCCGCCGCCGACATACATAGTGTCCCGCCGCCAAATTTACGGCCCGGCGCAGCGCGCCGTCTGATAATAAATTGATTCATTTGGTAAAGCTTTAAAATTATTTTTTTATTTTTACATAAAAATTTCTTTAACAAAATAATTTTCGGCAGGCGCAGCGTCACGCCGCGAAAATTATCGCGGCGTATCCCGTCCTATACTAATCTTATACATTTTGAAGCGCTGACTCCTACTCTTTAGCTCAAATTGTTTTCGAGTATCGTCAAAATATTCTGCGGACAGACGAAAAAAATATTTTATTAAGTTATAATTTTTTATTATAAAAATATATTATCATATCTTACCACGTAAAAACAGGCCTTGTAACATCAATGAGGGTCCTTCAGGAAAGCTACCATTTTAAAGACCTGTAATTTTTGATGAAAAACCATTTTTCCGTATTTGGCGATGATTTTTTGGGGATGCCTTTAATTACTCACAAAAGATAAAAACGCATTATTTTTTGAAAACTGCTTCCGACTGCTCCTCTGCTTATTGAAACTTAATCTGAAAAAAAATACAACAAATTAACATACAGGGAAGTGAAAAAGTCCACTTTTTTTAGATTGTCCAAGGCCGGTGGACAAAACCGGACAAATTTGGACAAAACTGAACAAAATTGGACAAAACTGTACAAAATCAAAAATTATCCCTTATAGTAACACATGGTCACGAAAAAAATATTTTAACAACCAACGGGGGTCGGCCTAAAGGTGTGCGTGCGCGCCGCCGACGACATATATAGCGCCCCGCCGCCCAATTTACGGCCCGGTGCAGCGCGCCGTCTGAAAATAACTAAATGAATATTTTGGTAAAGCTTTAAAATTATTTACATTTTGAAGCGCTGACTCCTAATCTGGCTTCAGAATTTGTCTATGTACACAGGATTTTAAGAAAAATGAGCCTGAAAATGTCAAAAATAATTTTTGGCCTTTAACTTTGATTTGGATAGATTATATATGGTGCCGATTTGGATTCATCAATTTAAGTTTAAGCCTGAGTTGAATTTAGAAAAAGACAAGTTTGCGAATTTGAGTTTTTTGTTGTTTTTATTTGTGGTTTTCTTTGAGTCGGTTTGGCATGCCCCTTAGAACATTTGGAGTAAAAATTCACACATTTGTGCCCCATTATCTCGAGTAAACCGATTTTCTATTAAAAATCACCATTGTATTAAGTATAAAAAAACCTTCCTAAGCTAGACGTAAAGAAAAACTTTGGTTTTTCGAAAAAACGAAATTATAAATCTAAAACCCTACAGTGTAACTAACGATTAAGGCGGTGCCGTGAATTAGCTATAAGTCGTACAGAAAATACATGAAACAACAAATGTTGTAAAATTTGCCCTGTTTATTTTCATATAAAACGTTTTTTGTCCTAGGACGCACTGATCTTGAAGTATTCTGAAAAACCCGTTTTTTTGTGAAAAATACGTTAAAAACATGACAGTTCCAAATCGAGTTCAACATCGAAAAATGTGTTTTTTTTTATTTGCGGCCTTAACCCTACTCAATAAACCAAAAATCAAAACTCCCTGAATTATTTCCAGGTAAAGGCTCTTTTATTGACCTGAAGACTGGACTGTAACTGGAAATACGCCGGGTACTGGTTATCAGTCATAAATTTTTCCGGCCAGGAGAAAATTTTAACTTTTAGTATGTATTTTATTTTCGAGTCTTTAGCTTAAATTGTTTTCAAGTTATCGTCAAAAATTTCTCCAGACTAAAAAAATATTTTTTAAGTTATTTATTATTATTTGTTATTATAAAAATATATTATTATATCTTACCACGTAAAAACTGAGACCTTGTAACATCAATGAGGGTCCTTCAGGGAAGCTACCATTTTAAAGACCTGTAATTTTTGATGAAAAACCATTTTTCCGTATTTGGCGATGATTTTTTGGGGATGCCTTTAATTACTCACAAAAAAGATAAAAACGCATTTTTTTGAAAACTGCTCCCGACTGCTCCTCTGCTTATTGAAACTAAATCTGAAAAAAAAAGCAACAAATTAACATACATACAGGGTTGTGAAAAGTCCACTTTTTTAAAATTGTCCAGGCCGGTGGACAAAACCGTACAAAATTGGACAAAACTGGACAAAATAAAAAATTATCACTTATAATAACACATGGTCACGGAAAAAATATTTCAACAACCAACTGGGGTCTGGCTAAAGGTGTACGTGCGCGCCGCCGCCGACATACATAGTGTCCCGCCGCCAAATTTACGGCCCGGCGCAGCGCGCCTTCTGAAAATATCAAAATGATTCATTTGGTAAAGCTTTAAAATTATTTTTCTATTTTTAATTAAAATTTTCTTTAACAAAATAATTTTAGCAGGCGCAGCGTCACGCCGCGAAAATTTTCGCGGGGTACACCCTTAGGTCTGACGTATCCCGTCCTATACTATTCTTATACATTTTGAAGCGCTGACTTTTTTAGTCTTTAGCTCAAATTGTTTTCGAGTTATCGTCAAAAATTTCTGCGGACAGACAAAAAAAAATATTTTTTTTAGCTAGAATTTTTTATTATAAAAATATTATATCCTACCACGTAAAAACTGAGGTATTGTAACACCAATGAGGGTCATTCAGGGAAGCTACCATTTTAAAGACCTGTAACTTTTGATGAAAAACCATTTTTCCGTATTTGGCGATGATTTTTTGGGGATGCCTTTAATTACTCACAAAAAAGCATTTTTTTTGAAAACAGCTCCCGACTGCTCCTCTGCTTTTTGAAACTAAATCTGAAAAAAAATACAACAAATTAACATACATACAGGGAAGTGAAAAAGTCCACTTTTTTTAGATTGTCCAGGCCGGTGGACAAAACCGGACAAATTTGGACAAAACTGAACAAAATTGGACAAAACTGTACAAAATCAAAAATTATCCCTTATAATAACACATGGTCACGAAAAAAATATTTGAACAACCAACGGGGGTCGGGCTAAAGGTGTGCGTGCGCGCCGCCGCCGACGACATATATAGTGCCTCGCCGCCCAATTTACGGCCCGGTGCAGCGCGCCGTCTGAAAATAACTTGAAATGAATCTTTTGGTAAAGCTTTAAAATTATTTACATTTTAAAGCGTTGACTCCTAATCTGGCTTCAGAATTTGTCTATGTACACAGGATTTTAAGAAAATGAGCCTGAAAATGTCAAAAATCATTTTTGGCCTTTAACTTTGATTAAGATAGATTAAATATAGTGTCGATTTGGATTCATCAACTTAAGTTTAAGCCTGAGTTGAATTTAGAAAAAGAAAAGTTTGCTAATTTGCTGGTCGGATCGAAGTATTCATTTACCAGGGGCAAGCAAATATTAGAGTTAAAAAAAATATATTTTTTAAAGATACTTTAAACTATAACAAACCGGACTGTCGTGTCGACGCTGTTTTTACATAGTGATTTACTTGGAACGTGAAAAAAGAATTTTTATAAAAAAATATAAAAAATATTGTTATATATTTTTTTATGTTTTAAGTGAATCACTAAAAAGAGAAATACTCGGAGAAATATAGTTTGAAGTATCTACATTAAAAACAAAATTCTAATTTTTGTTTTCCCTTGGTAAATGAATACTTCGATTCGACCTGTGTTTATAAGTTATAGAAAGGGAACCATGCAATGAAATTAAGAAAAAAATCAATTTTTTAAAAATATAAACGAGGATTATTTCCAATATATATTTATATATTAGGTTAACTAACCTAAATTTTGTCACATATTTTTGGTATTTTTCGTTATGTTTTATGTTGTTTTAATTATTTGAGTGTTTTTTTTTTAATGTTTACATAGATAAATACGTATTTAATAAAAATGGTTACGTGTTTTAAAATTTAATATTTAATTTTCTTTTGATTTTGTCCAATTTTGTCCAGAGTTTGTGGAAAAAATCAGTTTTTTTTATTTTGTCCAATCCACCAAAATTTGATTACTTCCAGTTTTGTCCACCCGGACAAAATCAAACAACCCTGCATACATAGGTATTTCAACTAGTATTTGCACAAAAACCTCCCAATGAGGTTAACTGCGCAGAATCTCTACGACAAATAATAATGTGACGTCGCACTATGGAGTATTTGACCCATAAACATGAACTTAATTCAATTTTTGAAATTTGGATTTTCTAGGAAAGGATTATTGCTTGTGCACATGGTACCATGTTAGCCTAATAGATTGGGGACAACTGTCCGCTATTTTGAACTTTTTTTGGCGCGCCTACCGAAAAAAAAGCTTTGTCCCTGAACGTTTCTAATAAAAAATTTGGCGCCCCTACAAAAACATCGTCCGAAAAAAAAAGCTTTTCTTTCTCTGACCGTTTCTACAAAATTTGGCACCCCTACCAAAACAAAAACAACCTCCGAAAAAAACGAAAAAAAAAAGGCCTTTCTAGAAAACCTGGCGCCCCTATCAAAACAAAATAAAATAACAGTATGTGAAAAAAAAAGGTTTATCCCTGAACGCTTCTACAAAATTTGGCGCCCCTACCAAGTCAAAAAATCACCCTCCGAAAAAAAACTGCTTTGTCCCGAAGCGTTCCTACAAAAATTGGAACCCCTATCAAATAAAAGCAAAAAAACAACCTCCAAAAAAAGCTTTATCCCTAAACGCTTCTACAAAATTTGGCGCCCCTACAAAGTCAAAAAATCACCCTCCGAAAAAAAAGCAGCTTTGTCCCTAAGCGTTCCTACAAAAATTGGCACACCTATCAAATCAAAACAAAAAAAAAAACAACCTCCAAAAAAAAAGCTTTATCCCTGAGCGCTTCTACAAAATTTGGCGGCTCTCTTGCCGCCACTACCAAGACAAAAAAACACTCTCCGAAAAAAAAAGCTTTCCCCTGTTTATAGGAATATTGTCGCCCCTACCCAAAGAAAAGAAATACCCGCTGTTATTTTAATTTTTTATTTGAAATAACAAAAAAATATATAAAAAATAAAGATTCTTGGGAGGGTATATACCCCCTCTATCCCCCCCCATATCTACGCGCCTGGTGCGTTTTAGATCAATGATCAAAATATGCGTTACGTAATACTTGAACGTTCCCCAATCGACCGAGCGACAAATGCTTTTTTTTGCTTGCAATTGATTTATATCGACATAAAACGTCACAAAACGCGAAAAAAAAAATTAACATTTTTGGACGACATTTTGAAAGATACCAAAAAATAATTCAAAAAATTTAACTTTTTGGGTCAATTACCCCATAGTGCGTCGCAAAGATCCTCACAAGAGAGGCACACTGGATGCCTCTGCGACTGGGGACACTAGATGTAGGCCTTAAGTTAGCAAGGCAAAAGACTTGCCAAAGACCTAGATCTAGTGTCCGTTTTTGCGACACCCCTGGGATGACTATTTATGACTGGCTGAGAATTAATAAAAATATATAGTAAAAGATCTTGACCCATGTATTAACAAAAGCGAGAGATCACAAAAATTATGAGACTAATCGTCTTGAGAAAAAAAAAGTAAAAAAAATTAAAATTAAAAAAAAAGTATAACACCCCAAAAAACCGCGCAAAAATGAAGAAAATCATTTTGCTAAAATTTAATTGCCCAATGAGCAAAAAAAATATTTGTTCCGAAAAAATTGCAAAATAAATTCCGAATAAAAACAAAAGAATTCGAGAACTCTTAAAAAAATGAAACTAAGTTAAAGCGAGCTTTCATAAAAATTAGACTCACCTAAAAAAAATTAAAGATTTTTTTTAAACATTCCAAAATAATTTTGGATCAAAATCGAAATAAGTATCGAATTAAAAAAAAAATCAAAAACACCAAAAATATTCAAAATATATTTTGTCCAAAAAAAAAATAGAATACCTATATTTGGTAAAAAAAGGGAAACCCATGGCAATTGAAGAAATGATGCTTTGCAAAAAGGCAACTTTCCCACATAAAGCAAATAGGAAAGAAAAAAGCATCCGAAAATATTTACAAAAAATCAATAAGAACCCAAATACAAAAACTGCACAAAGCTGAATAATTGTGAATTTAAATGATATTTAGCTACGAATGCTGCACTGTGCTATAGCAAAGCTTTGCGTAGTATTCTGGGTCTTTTAAGTTGCATTCAACGGTTGTATTTTAAATAGTAATTTGACTATATTTGTTTTTAAATTATATAAATTCATCAAAATCAATTTCTTGAAAGTGTTTTGAAGCAAGCGGTGACGTCTCTATTATAGTGACGCATATATGCGAAAAGAATTTTCACAGCTTCATTTCTTTTGTTGCAATGTACACAAGCTATAGCTTCTGTACATTGCAACAAAAGAAATGAAGCTGTGCCAATCCTTTGCGCATATATCCGCCACTATAATAGAGAAGTCACAGAACACCCCCGCTTGCCTCAAAACACTCAAAAAATCGATTTTGTTGAATTTATATAATTTAAAAACAAACATAGTCAACTTACTATCTAAAATACAAACGTTAAATGCAATTATACTTCTTAAAAAAACCCAGAATACTACAGAAAACAAGTTGTGCAAAAAGCTTTGCTGCAATGATACAAAATTATAAGGAAAAACATATCGGAAAAACGTAAAAACATTTACAAAGAGTTAATTAAAGTCCAAATACAAAAATTTCACATACCTGAATAATAAACACGTAAATTTAAACGATATTTGGAAATAAATGCTACATTGTGTTAGCTTCTGCCGAGAAGGCCACAAAAGTGAAGCTGCGCAGACGACTTGCGCATGTTAAAGCCTGCTTAAAAAAAAGACCGATTTTATTGAATTTATGTAACTTAAAAGCAAATATTAGTCTAAAATACAACCTTTGAATGCATTAAAACTTCCTAAAAGACGCATAATACTACAGAAAACCCACTCATTTAGAAAAGCCTACCTGTGAAAAAAACAATGGTGTGCTGTTGCAAGCCTCTTTGCTGCGATTATGCAAAATTAGGAATAAAAACATTACAGGAAGACGTATAAATATTTTCGAAGTGGTAATAAAGGTTTAAATACAACAATAGAATTTACCTGAACAATAAAAATGTTGATTTAACTTGCAATGGCGAGCTCTCTGCTTCACAGCGACCATCTTTGACCGTGTTCAAGATTCGACGCTGCGCAAACCCCTTGCGCAGATTGACGTCAGCGAAATTTTTCTTTTCTGGGGGAAATCAAAAATGTTGATAAGTATTTAATAAATTAATACAATTTTTACACGAACATTGTCGATTTTATTAAATTTATATAATTTAAGAGCGAATTATACTCAATTTCGATCTGTGAATACGTTAAAACTTCTTGAGAACCAGGAAAGTTCTACGTCGAAAATTTTATTATAAAACGTAAAAACATTTAAAATGATTAATAGGAGTCTAATGCGAAAAACTGCAAATACCTGAACAATAATATCTTTAACTTAAACCATAAGTTAGCCATAAATGCTGAACTTCAATGTAAATGGACATCTGCTTTTTGCGCCATTGCTTCGAAGAGTTTAAAATCGCGACATCTGTGTGAAAAACTGTGAAAGACAAAAATGGTGAATGCACTCTTTGTTAATACATTTATTTTAATGTTTTTAACAGTTTTCACAATTCAGATACCGATTATGTAGCAAAGCTTGAATCGAGGTATTTACTTCGCGGGGAATCAAAAATTAGAAATAAAGTAAATGGACACTAAACTATATTTTACTTAAAGCACCTGTAGGACTTTCATGAGAGGTCACTTAAAACACGAAAAAAATGAGAAGAAAAAAAATTTCAAAATATATTATTATATTATATATTTTTTTTGAGAAGATGAATATTTTTTTAAAACAAAAAAAAATAGTCATTTTTTTTTTCAAAAACTGTTTTTGATCAAGGTAATAAAAAAATATGTAGGTGCTGAGCACCCCCTGACAGGAAATTTTTATATTTTCAGTGGTGCTCTGAAGCATTTGGTTGAGTGTTGGGGCAAAGCCGAGGGGCTGACCGCGTCTGAAATTTGTACAAAAGAGTTCCTTTTTGCAAAGAGTTCCTCCAGAGTTCCTTGGGGGTTCCTCCTATGTTCCTTAAGAGTTCCTCTCTGGAAGGGGTATTTTTTGGCAAATAAGCCATAGAAATTACCGCTGTGCAAGCACTACTGCCAATAAGGCACCCTCAAAAAAAAGCTTTGTCCCTGACAATTACAAAAAAATGGCGCCCCCAATTTACCTCCAAGAAAAAAAAAAGCTTTGCCCCTGACGATTTCTACCAAACTTGGCGCCCCTTCAAAACAAAAATAACAAAAATTGGCGCCCCAAAACAAAATTACCTTCAGGAAAAAAGCTTTGTCCCTGACGGTTTCTACCAAACTTGGCACCCAAAAGTAGGATGTTTTGATAAGGTGTTTGTACCGGCTCATCTAGTTTGAAAATAAAAACGTTAATCCGCATGGCTAATAAATAATAATTGTTTCTGACCGCGTCTGAAATTTGTACAAAAGAGTTCCTTTTTGTAAAGAGTTCCTCAGAGTTCCTTCGGAGTTCCTCCAGAGTTCCTCAGAGTGCCTCCAGAGTTCCTCCTGAGTTCCTTTGGCTTGTACAAAAGATTTCAAAGCAAATATTTCACAAATAAAATTTAAAAATTGATAAATTTTCTAAATAAAAACAACAGCATACCCCTGACTGTAAAATTTTGATGACTAAAAAAAAGGTCCTCACCTCTGACAAATTCCCAACATTCAAATTTTCCCAAGTAAACAATTTACTGACCAGTTTCCCTTTACACCCCAATTTACATTACTCACAGTATTGTTATTTTTTAATGTAAGGTAGCTTCTGTTTTGACACAAGCACCCCCTGAGGGAGTGCTTAGAGTTTATTTCGCTGGGGATGCTCAAAATCATGCCAGGGGGGGCTGAGCACCCCCCAGATAAATGTTGTGATTTGCATATCATATGTAGGTATAATATGCAAGATTTTATCTACAACTATCATAAAACTTAATATTAATATTAAATTTAGAAAAATAATTATTGCACTAGTGGTATTAAAAGTGCTAAAAGTGCTAGTGGTATTAAAAGTGCCAAATCATAATGATTAAACAATGGTACAACCAGGTTGTAAAGATATATATTTATAAGCTTTACAAATATAAAATCATGATTTTATTTTTTTATTAAAATATAAAAGACATATTGTATAAGATAAAATCATATACAACTACAACTAACAAAACCATTCGGATTTGGACTAAAGAGACCCTCTTCGATCCAAATCCAACAGGACCCAAAAACAGCTTTCTGGTGAAAAAAACATTATATATATTTTTAATGAAGCTTTTTCGTTTCTTTCTTTAAAGCTATTTGTTTCCAACCTGTTTAGGAATATTATTATTTGTAATGCTGGCTATTTTTTTTACTTACAGGCTGAGGTACACCGTATAGAACATCTTAAATGTAACTCAAAGAGCTTAAAATAAACTAAATACTATATATTTACATATTATTATTATTACATTGTAATTTAAAAAAATGATTGATTTCATATATCTATATATGCTACATATTTATATATTGTCTATATGCATTAAGAAAATTTACTAAAATCAGAAACCGCACTAATCTACTGCACAGACCCTCCAATGCGTTACTGCTTGATATGACAGTCACTATTTCAGTTACCACCCGCCTTCAAGAGCTTTCCAAGAAATTTGCGTTATCCGAGTTTAATCAATCCACATTAAGCAGCTTCTGTATCCCATGGAACCAAAACCCTCCTCGTGCGAGATTTCCAGAAAGAACACTTCTCCAGATATTGAATGATCTCAAAAACTAAAGACTTTTAATAGTTTTATTTATTTTTACTAAATCCATTTTTTTTTTATACACATTTTATTATTGATATTTTGTTAAAATTGATATATTTTAAATTTATAAGATGTTATATGGGCTGAAGGATTTCGGTCAATGGCCTTTTGTATAGATTATGCAATAAACGACATTATTATTATAGCCATAATTTCTACAGGGTAACGTTTTATTTTATATCTGGATGTTTGAAAAGAAACCAAACGCTAATAGCCTAAGAGCTGGTGACCATGTTTATTTCATTATTTTCTCGCGGCTGTATTTTATATATGTATTAAAGAACATTTAAATCAAGCTATTTGCAAATCGCCAGGTCCTGGATCGGATTCCTTTGGAAGCTATAACCTCCGAAAAGGTGGTGAAATGGGGTCCCCAAAAAATACATTTTTCACTTACCGAATCAAACATATTACATTTATTAGACTTAGATTTGGCCCTCCTAATTTCAAATCCGAAAGAATTTTTTAGATAGCTCGTAGTTTTTGAGTTATAACCCCTTAAAATAGTATGACATTTCTTGCGTTAAATTTTCACTGTTGGCAACATTGCTAAAAATCAATGTTGCCAACTTTAAAAACTCTAGGGATAGTTATGTTCCGCTAATGGCAAGCCTGAATAAGTTGAAGTTAGGTTTAATGATACATTTGAACTACTAGGGGATTTAAACTCGATTTCAAAACAAGAACTTTTTAATATCATAGTGTCCTTATTTTTAATGAAGCACAAAACACAAAAAAAAAAATTGTATTCACAATCATGCAATTTTCTGTACAATTAAGTCCTTAGATAGTTAAATATATCGAATCTGGAACAGAAGGTAAAAAATTAAAACTGTGAACAAAAAGTCCAAACCAAACCACTAAAGAAGCCCGGAGTCTTTAATAAAAAGCTTCGGTAAGAAAGGCCACAGGCTGCTAAAGTGGAAAGGTCAGTTTGCAGTCTTTATCAACCACAAAAGAGGCAAAATGAACCTAGACAACACACACAATCACAGTACATCTAATGCAGGGTGACCACAGGATTTGCAAAATAAGATTTCACCGATTGATGGATTTTCCCTGATTTTAATACCTACATACAAAAAGTTTTTAAAGACGTAAACATGTAAACAAAAGAATATTTCTCACTATGATTAATATAAGTTTTTTCAAAAATTTAAAAATTAAATATTTATTTTGCTCGTTTTTGAGTTTAATTTCGATTTCATAATTTTTTAAAGTTGACCCAACTTCCCCGATCTGTGGGCACCCTGTAATTAAGTCTCTGTAGACCTTTACCTGTAATGTATGACTAAATAAATAAAATAAAAAATGAATGAACTAACTTCCATGTCAGATGTGCATTAGATATTTAAATGCCCAGTCAAACAGCTGATGTAGATCTGATGGATCAATCAATTAGTTCCAAGAGATATCCATCAATTGTCTGGTAAATTGTTAAAGTCGAGCATTTGGTTGTCTAATGAACATGCGAAATGGATGTGCACTGGATAAACACCAGATATACCATGTTGTATGACAATTCCTTGTCTAAGTCCCTTGTCCCGTTGAGGAAGATAACGGTTCTGGCTAAGGATCTCGACAAAAGGCAAAAGTGACTAAAACCTGAATTCCTCTGCAGAGAAAATCCCCCACAGGCGAGAAACTTACACTATAAGGCATTTCCTCTGAAGCAAAACAAGTCAAGATAGGCATCAAAAACAACCGTTTCCCCCATACGGGCGATTAGAAATTGACACAATTGATACGTTTGATTTGGTCACGAATGTTACCACGGTGTCCGGTCGCTATTCTCAGAAGACTAAACTAAGACAACTACTAAAAGTGTTGCAAAAAATTCCATAATATTCCTTCCGGAAGAACTACAAAATTGTTTTGAAACATTCTAGCAGGAGCCTTATTTTAGGGTCCTCCAATAAGTTGACCCCATACCCTCGATTTCGTGATCACAAAGGCACCAATTTTCCCTATCCAGGCCACAATCGCCTCTGCGATCCCCAGTTACCTTACCAAAAGCACCGAAGCACTTTTGAGCGGGTGGAAAGGTGCCGTACGCTTCCAAGTACATGGAAATACGACGCTATTCCAAAAGGTTAGTTTGCCCACCTGCATGCGCCGCCAATGAATTAAATATACTGTGTACTGAAAGGCGCTACGGACTGAATCATACTCAGTCGGAAGGTCCTGTCTAGCACTCAACCAGTACCATATCCAATGGCATGTTTCCCATAAAAGAACAAGTATCTTTATAAGAACCTGAAAATAAAATGTATTTTTTAGCAAGCCCCCAGTATAAGTAATTCAATACGTAAATTATTGCCACGGAATACTTCGACGATCTCGCCGCTCAATAGATGTCATTAATGATATACGATAATAATAATAATATAAATAATAAAAATAAAGACACTTGTGCTAGTTTGGGTTATTGAGAGTTTAGCCGTTTAGAATTCATTGAACACAAAGTTAACCCATTGCTATCACCCTCCAGTTACTGGCCAGAGAATATGCAAATTTAAATATTGTTCACAAAAGCTGCTGTTTTAACTTTTTACCTTTAAGTGGACGTATACATTCACCACAGTAATTAAATTAGGGACTCTAAATAAAGTGAAATTAATCTTTTGTTGAAAAATAATGCCACTTCATTCAAAGACCCCAATTCAAAATTGTAATGATCATATAAACCCACCTCTTTTTTTGTCCTGTTGAGTTTGAGTTCTCGTTTTACACTGGAATATGATGATTTATGTCCATCGATTTAGTAAGGAATAGGCTTGTACAGTTTTTTACATATTACATCCACATATAAATTTTACAAGATAAAATCTTAAAAAAAAAGTTTTGATAGAAAAGCAGTTGCACTAGGTGAAAAAAATAGCTGCTTAGGTGATAAAATAGGTGTCCAGGTAAATAATACTACATAGCTGTGCAGCGAAATATCTACTCCAGTTTATACAGTTTCATTTTAATCTTTCTTGAAATAATGAACATTGAACCTGAAAAAAAAACAAACAATATTACAAAAAATAAGCATTGTTATTTATTATAAGGATTGTTATTAATTATAACAAGATACATAATGCTTAAAGCAGCCTTCTACAGTATACTCGCAGCTGCAAGTTACTTTATGTCAAAAAAAATCCCGAATTTCGAAATCAAAAACGCTGTTGCTTAAAAGTTGCTCCTTTGTAAAAAACGGTGGCAGCTCAAAAATGAAACAACACGATTGCTGTTTAGAGGTAGCTCAACATTGTATACAGAACCGCTAAAAGCAATTTTGAGTTATCGTGGTCACACAAGTTTCCCGGACAGACGTATTTTTCGCGAAAATCATCTTTTTAGGAGTATAAAAACCAATAATTTTTTTTTTAATTTTTGGCTAACACAAGACTTTACGGAAAAAGAAAATATTTTTAAAACACTTCCATGTAAGTAAAAATAAAAAAAATTAAAAATAAAATTTGATAAAGCCACCTTATTTCGTCTTGGTAAAATTCGCGTACTTTTTTACGATTTCTACCAGAGCTTGCAATACTTGTTTAGGCAGAAAAAAAGCGTTCTCGAGTTCATGTACATCTACTGGAACGAATCATTATTGTATCAAATTCTTCAATGTGTTACCTCCTCGTATTCAAAACCTAAACAATTTAATTTTTAAAAAGATTATTAAGCAATATTTACTTGCCAAAGCATTTTACAGTTTTGATGAGTACCTTAGCATGACTTCCATGACATGAGAATGTTTTTTATTTTATTTTCTTTTACCAAACCTGAATGTTTTTATTTTTATTTTATTTTTAAAACTCTTTTATTCTTATCTAATTTATTTATTTATTTATTCATTTATTAAACTGTCTATTATATTGACTACACCTCTATGTACTATTTTTCGACTTGTGCACAATCATTGTATTATTAGCATCAATAAAGATTACATTACATCACATGGTCACAATGTTTCCGGACAGACCGACATTTGTTTTTTCTGCATATCAAACAAAAACGCAACATTTTTCGAGACATTTTTTACTAACGTAAAACTTTTACATGGAAAAGTAAAGTTTAAACACAAAAAAAAATCAAATATACCAACGGTGGCCATATTTAGAAGTTCTCTTCTTTATAGGGTTTAGCTGAAATCGTTTTCAGTCAGCTATCATGATAATAAAGTTTTCCAGAAAGATAAAAATTCAGCTGAATTTTTAAGAAACTAGTTTCTTAGTTGGCATTTTGTTTTAGAGTCTAACTCAAAATGTTTTTGAAAGAAAAAATAAGAATTAAAAAAATACAATTTTTTAAGCAAATAAATACTTTAAACTACATTTAACTAACCTGACTGTCGTGTAGACGCTCTTTTTACGTAGTGATTCACTTAGAACATGAAAAAACGATTTTTGTAAAAAAAATTAAAAACAAATATTTCGTTTTTGTTTTTAAAAAATACTTCTTCGAAAAAAGGAATATTCTTTGAAAAAAAAAATATATATATTTTTTTAAATTTTTTATTTTACAAGAATAGTTTTTTTTTTGTAAAAACAGCGTCGAAATGACAGCCCGGTTAGTGGAATATAGTTTAGTACACAGTATTTACTTTTTTTTATTCCAATTTTTACCTGTCCCCGGTAAATGAATACTTTGATCCGACCAGTGTTAATTAAAGGTCTTTAGATATTATTATGCTCTCTATAGAGGTCACTAGTGGTTATCAGCAGTACCCGGTGTATTTCCAGTTGTAGTCCAGTTTTCAGGTCTATAACAGAGGCTTTACCTGGAAATAATTTAGGGAGTTTTAATTTTCGGTTTATCGAGTAGGGTTTAAGGCCGCAAATAAAAACCGATTTTGCGACGTGGAACTCGATTTGGAACTGTCATTTTTTAACGTATTTTTCAAAAAACGGATTTTTTAAAATATCTCAAGATCCGTGCATCCTAGGAAAAAAACGTTCTATATAAAAACAAAGAGGGCCAAATTTACAAAAAAATTGTTCCATGTATTTTTTTGTACGACTTATAGCTAATTCATGACACCGCCTTAAAAGTTACACTTTAGGTTTTTAGATTTTTATTTTTTTTTTTTCGAATAACTAAAGTTTTTCTTCGAGTCGTTAGGCATCCCCTTAGAACATTTGGGGTAAAAATTCACACATTTGTGCCTCGTTATCTCGAGTACACCGATTTTCGATTAAAAATCACCATTGTATTAAGTATAAAAAAACCTTCCAAACCGAGACGTAAAGAAAAACTTTGGTTTTTCGAAAAAACGAAATTATAAATCTAAAAAACTACAGTGTAACTAACGATTAAGGCGGTGCCGTGAATTAGCTATAAGTCGTACAAAAAATACATGGAACAAAAAATGTTGTAAAATTGGCCCTCTTTATTTTCATATAAAACGTTTTTTGTCCTAGGATGCACTGATATTGTTAACCCTACTCAATAAACCAAAAATCAAAACTCCCTGAATTATTTCCTGGTAAAGGCTCTATTATTGACCTGAAGCCTGGACTATAACTGGAAATATACCGGGTACTGGTTATCAGTCATAAATTTTTCCGGACAGGAGAAAATTTGAATTTTTAGTATGTATTTTATTTTCGAGTCTTTAGCTCAAATTGTTTTCGAGTTATCGTCAAAAATTTCTCCGGACAGACTAAAAAAATATTTTTTTAGTTAGTATTTGTTATTATAAAAATATATTATTATATCTTACCACGTAAAAACTGAGGCCTTGTAACATTAATGAGGGTCCTTCAGGGAATCTACCATTTTAAAGACCTGTAATTTTTGATGAAAAACCATTTTTCCGTATTTGGCGAAGATTTTTTGGGGATTTAATTACTGACAAAAAAGATAAAAACGCATTTTTTTTGAAAACTGCTCCCGAAAAAAATACAACAAATTAACATACAAACAGGGTTGTGAAAAGTCCACTTTTTTAAAATTGTCCAGGCCGGTGGACAAAACCGGACAAAATTGGACAAAATCAAAAATTATCCCTTATAATAACACATGGTCACGGAAAAAATATTTCAACAACCAACTGGGGTCTGGCTAAAGGTGTGCGTGCGCGCCGCCGCCGACATACAGTTCAAATTTACGGCCCGGCGCAGCGCGCCGTCTGAAAATAACAAAATGATTCATTTGGTAAAGCTCAGGGCTCCCACCGAAAATTTTCAGATTTTTTTTTATGATTTTATGACAATTTTAGGCATTTTATGACAAATTTTGACAAAATATTTGAAAAAAAGCGGAAATCTTCCATTTTAAATTCTTATCTCTAGCCAGGGCCGGACCGAGCCGGTCGAAGCCCCGGGGAAACTTTTTTTCTGGGCTCCCTATTTTTCCAAAACAAAATTTAGCTACGGCTGAAGTGACGCTCCTCCTAAAAAATGGTCGTAAGTTCTTTATTAGCTACACTGGAAATTTAATAAAACCTGCAGTGACTCAATTCCGAATGTGTGGTAAAAGGCGAAAATCATACCAGTTCGGGTGCGACTCGCGTAATTTCGTTGAAGCTTCGCAAAGACCGACCCCTTATACAAAGGCAGCAGAGGTATGGGTCACTGCAGGTTTTATTGAATTTCCAGTGTAAGTTTTTACGAACTGTTAAATTAACGAGTCACTGAGTGGTAATTTCAGACTGAAGAAAGCCCAAGCGCCGCAGGCGAAAAATTTAACAATTCTGATGGTCTATTTCAATTTTAAAACAGTGTTGCAATTCAAAATTGTATAAAAATCCAAGAAAGCTCTACCACCCAGGTGTTTTTTTTAACTACAAACTCAAATTAAAAAAAAGTGACGACTAAAAAAATGGTCGTCAGCCCTTCATTAACTAAGGTCGCATGCGAATTTTTGTACTTTATAAATTTCTGACGTTTTTTTATTTAATATTGAAAACTCAAGAAAGCCCTAGCGCCGCAGGCGAAAATTTTGGAATTTTATGGTGTATTTTAATTTTAAAACAGTGTTGCAATTAAAAGTTTCATAAAAATGCAAGAAAGCTCTAGTACATTGGGCAATAATTTTTTTAATTTAAGGTTAAGTTTTACAAACTTGAAAAGTGACCACAAAAAGAAATGGTCGTCAGCCCTCCATCAACTAAGTTAGCGCCGCAGGCGACATTTTTTACGAATTCTGTTAATTGACGTTAATTTAATACTGTCTAAAAAGCCTCGTTAAAAGCCCCAGTGCAAAGGCGAAAATTTTTACGAATTTGAAGGTCTATGGTCTACCTAGAAAGGACCCTCATATTTTCTCATTAAATAAAGTATAAACTAAAATAAACTTTCGACGTCGGCACTCCTCGAACCTGGGTCCCGGGGAAGCTTTCCTCTAAATTCGGCCCTGCCTTTAACATCCCTTTCTTTAGCTATAGCCCTTTTAAAAATAGATTATTTGCCCCATCCCGATTTTTACCAAAAAGAATTCCAACCGAGAACTTCAGAAAGGAAAGCTATGTACCAAATTTGAACTCTTTACCTCAAAGCATTTTTGAGTTATCATGCCCACAAAAATTACCGGACAGAACAACACCCCGAGGGGTGGTAGTGTTGGACCAGAAACAGTTTCAGCGATCTCGGAAACCCCTATATGCCAATTTTTACGAAAATACTGTAATCGTTTGAAAATTATTACACCTGCCCCGCAAAGATGCAGTTAAAACAAATTCAACTTAAAGAAACCTGTTATACCAAAAAGTCCAAACCAAAAAGAATTCCAACCGAGAACTTCAGAAAGGAAAGCTATGTACCAAATTTGAACTCTTTACCTCAAAGCATTTTTGAGTTATCATGCCCACAAAAATTACCGGACAGAACAACACCCCGAGGGGTGGTAGTGTTGGACCAGAAACAGTTTCAGCGATCTCGGAAACCCCTATATGCCAATTTTTACGAAAATACTGTAATCGTTTGAAAATTATTACACCTGCCCCGCAAAGATGCAGTTAAAACAAATTCAACTTAAACAAACCTGTTATACCAAAAAGTCCAAACCAAAAAGGAAAGCTATGTACCAAATTTGAACTCTTTACCTCAAAGCATTTTTGAGTTATCATGCCCACAAAAATTACCGGACAGAACAACACCCCGAGGGGTGGTAGTGTTGGACCAGAAACAGTTTCAGCGATCTCGGAAACCCCTATATGTCAATTTTTACGAAAATACTGTAATCGTTTGAAAATTATTACACCTGCCCCGCAAAGATGAAGTTAAAACAAATTCAACTTAAACAAACTCTTATACCAATTTTTACGAAAACATTTAAAAATGATTGCCTTTTACCTCCACGGGATGGAGTAAGAAAATATTTATTCCAAAACTTAGTTCAGAAACCTAAAAAAACCCTGTATAGCAATTTTCACTAAAACATATTGTAAATATTTAAAAATTATTATCCCCTGCCCGCCGGGGGTGTAGAAAAAAATGTATGAACAGATTCAGTTTGAGCGACATCAAAAAACCCCATACACAAATTTTAAAGAAAATATTAAAAATATTTAAAAATAATTTATCTTCAAAAAAAAAAAATAATAATAATTTAAATTTCAACTCATTTCGTTTAAGGGGTCTTTCTACCTTCTACAACCAAACCAAACTGAAAGTCAGAAAAAAAACAAAAAAACTTCTCTCCCAGGTAAAAACTATGAGTATTTATATGAAATTTTATGACTTTAATGACAGTAATTTTATTTTAGGACAAATTGGTTCATTTTATGATTTTATGACAAGTGGGAGGCCTGAAAGCTTTAAAATTATTTTTCTATTTTTACTTAAAATTTTTTTTTAACAAAATAATTTTAGCAGGCGCAGCGTACGCCGCGAAAATTTTCGCGGCGCACACCCTTAGGTCTGACGTATCCCGTCCTATACTATTCTAATACATTTTGAAGCGCTGACTCCTAGTCTTTAGCTCGAATTGTTTTCGAGTTATCGTCAAACATTTCTGCGGACAGACGAAAACAATATTTTTTTAGTTAGTATTTTTTATTATAAAAATATATTATTATATCTTACCACGTAAAAACCGAGGCCTTGTAACATCAATGAGGGTCCTTCAGGAAGGCTACCATTTTAAAGACCTGTAATTTTTGATGAAAAACCATTTTTCCGTATTTGGCGATGATTTTTTGGGGATGCCTTTAATTACTCACAAAAAAGATAAAAACGCATTTTTTTGAAAACTGCTTCCGACTGCTCTTCTGCTTATTGAAACTAAATATGAAAAAAAAAACAACAAATTAACATACATACAGGGAAGTGAAAAAGTCCACTTTTTTTAGATTGGACAAAACCGGACAAATCTGGACAAAATCAAAAATTATTCCTTATAATAACACATGGTCACGGAAAAAATATTTCAACAACCAAGGGGGGTCTGGCTGAAGGTGTGCGTGCGCGCCGCCGCCGACATATATAGTGCCCCGCCGCCCAATTTACGGCCCGGCGTAGCGCGCCGTCTGAAAATAACTTGAAATGATTCATTTGGTAAAGCTTTAAAATTATTTACATTTTGAAGCGCTGACTCCTAATCTGGCTTCAGAATTTGTATATGTAGACAGGATTTTAAGAAAAATAAGCCTGAAAATGTCAAAAATCATTTTTGGCCTTTAACTTTGATTAAGATAGATTAAATATGGTGCCGATTTGGATTCATCAACTTAAGTTTAAGCCTGAGTTAAATTTAGAAAAAGAAATGTATGCTAATTTGAGTCGGTTAGGCATGCCCCTTAGAACATTGGGGGTAAAAATTCACACATTTGTACCTCGTTATCTCGAGTACACCGATTTTCGATTAAAAATCACCATTGTATTAAGTATAAAAAAACCTTCCTAACCGAGACGTAAAGAAAAACTTTGGTTTTTCGAAAAAACGAAATTATAAATCTAAAAACCTACAGTGTAACTAACGTTTAATGCGGTACCGTGAATTAGCTATAAGTCGTACAAAAAGTATTTTGAAAAACCCGTTTTTTTGTGAAAAATACGTTAAAAAAATGACAGTTCCAAATCGAGTTCAACATCGAAATTTTTTTTTTTTATTTGCGGCCTTAACCCTACTCAATAAACCAAAAATCAAAACTCCCTGAATTATTTCCAGGTAAAGGCTCTTTTATTGACCTGAAGACTGGACTATAACTGGAAATACGTCGGGTACTGGTTATCAGTCATAAATTTTTCCGGACAGGAGAAAATTTGAATTTTTAGTAAGTATTTTATTTTCGAGTCTTTGGCTCAAATTGTTTTCGAGTTATCGTCAAAAATTTCTCCAGACAGACTAAAAAAATATTTTTTTAGTTAGTATTTGTTATTATAAAAATATATTATTATATCTTACCACGTAAAAACTGAGGCCTTGTAACATCAATGAGGGTCATTCAGGGTAGCTACTATTTTAAAGATCTGTAAATTTTGATGAAAAACCATTTTTCCGTATTTCGCGAAGATTTTTTGGGGATTTAATTACTGAAAAAAAAGATGAAAACGTTTTTTGAAAACTGCTCCCGACTGATCCTCTGCTTATTGAAACTAAATCTGAAAAAAAAATACAAAAAATTAACATACATACAGGGTTGTGAAAAGTCCACTTTTTTAAAATTGTCCAGGCCGGTGAACAAAATCAAAAATTATCCCTTATAATAACACATGGTCACGGAAAAAATATTTCAACAAGCAACTGGGGTCTGGCTAAAGGTGTGCGTGCGCGCCGCCGCCGACATACATAGTGTCCCGCCGCCAAATTTACGGCCCGGCGCAGCGCGCCTTCTGAAAATATCAAAATGATTCATTTGGTAAAGCTTTAAAATTATTTTTCTATTTTTACTTAAATTTTTTTTTAACAAAATAATTTTAGAAGGCGCAGCGTCACGCCGCGAAAATTTTCGCGGCGCACACCCTTAGGTCTGACGTATCCCGTCCTATACTTTCTTATACATTTTGAAGCGCTGACTCCTAGTCTTTAGCTCAAATTGTTTACGAGTTATCTCAAAAATTTCTGAGGACAGACGAAAGAAATATTTTTTTAGTTAGTATTTTTTATTATAAAAATACATTATTATATCTTACCACGTAAAAACTGAGGCCTTGTAACATCAATGAGGGTCCTTTAGGGAAGCTACCATTTTAAAGACCTGTAATTTTGAATGAAAAACCATTTTTCCGTATTTGGCGATGATTTGTTGGGGATGCCTTTAATTACTTACAAAAAAGATAAAAACGCATTTTTTTTTCTGAAAAGTGCTCCCGACAGCTCCTCTGCTTATTGAAACTAAATCTGAAAAAAAAAAATACAACAAATTAACATACATACAGGGAAGTGAAAAAGTCCACTTATTTTAGTGTACGCGCCTGGTGCGTTCTAGAGAGATTAATTTTGCTGTTTGTTAAGATAAAAGAAAATAACTTGCGTCGCGATTGGTGATTTTCGTTATGGATTGGTTGAACAAAATATGTACTATTTATTATTACTATTTTTTTCAATTATTGTACATACATTGTATGTTTACAATGGGCTCATAAAATAACTCCTTATTTTTTTTATTTAATCGTATATTGAAAGGTTTTTGTTATACTTCAGGGTGCATCCGGGTAATTATTTCAGTGTAATATGAAAGAATAACTATTCTAGTTTACATAGTATGTATATATTATATAAAGAAATTACCCACAGAATATCACAGATGTACTTTTAGCGAAAATTCTTGGAACCCCATTTTTACAAAAATATGAAAAATAAACAAATTAGATACTCCGGCCGCCTTGTGGGCGTGGCTAAAAAATTTTAAATAATAAATTTAGTTTTGATGAGTCAAAAAACATTTTTGGACGAAATTACCCCATAGCAATGTACACAAGCTATAGCTTCTGTACATTGCAACAAAAGAAATGAAGCTGTGCCAATCATTTGCGCATATATCCGTCACTATAATAGAGAAGTCACGACAGAAAACCCCCGCTTGCCTCAAAAAACTCAAAAAATCGATTTTGTTGAATTTATATAATTTAAAAACAAACATAGTCAACTTACTATCTAAAATACAACCATTGAATGCAATTATACTTCTTAAAAGACCCAGAATACTACAGAAAAACAAGAGTTGTGCACAAAGCTTTGCTGCAATGATACAAAATTATAAGGAAAAACATATCGGAAAAACGTAAAAACATTTACAAAGAGTTAATTAAAGTCCAAATATAAAAATTTCACATACCTGAATAATAAACACGTAAATTTAAAGGATGTTTGGAAATAAATGCTATAAATTGTGTTAGCTTCTGCCGAGAAGAGCTGGCCGGCCACAAAAGTGAAGCTGCGCAGACGTCTTGCGCATGTCAAAGCGTGCTTAAAAAAAAGACCGATTTTATTGAATTTATGTAACTTAAAAGCAAATATTAAAGTTTAAAATACAACCTTTGAATGCATTAAAACTTCCTAAAATACGCATAATACTACAGAAAACCCACCCATTTAGAAAAGCCTACCTGTGAGAAAAACAATGGTGTGCTGTTGCAAGCCTCTTTGCTACGATTATGCAAAATTAGGAGAAAAACATTACAGGAAAACGTATAAATATTTTCGAAGTGGTAATAAAGGTTTAAATACAACAATAGAATTTACCTGAACAATAAAAACGTTGATTTAACTTGCAATGGCGAGCTCTGTGCTTCACAGCGACCATCTTTGACAACGTTTAAGATTCGACGCTGCGCAAACCCCTTGCGCAGATTGACGTCAGCGAAATTTTTCTTTTCTGGGAGAAACCAAAAATGATAAGTATTTAATAAATTAATACAATTGTTACACGAACATTGTCGATTTTATTAAATTTATGTAATTTAAGAGCGAATTATACTCAATTTCGATCTCTGAATACGCTAAAACTTCTTGAGAACCAGGAAAATTCTACGTCGAAAATTATAAAAATTATAAAACGTAAAAACATTTACAATGATAAGATTAATTTTATTGGTGCGTAAGAAATAAAGTCTATACACAAGTCACAAAATATTTACATACATACATATATATGATCATACACATATATGTATGTACTTAAACAAAAAAATAGTCCAAGGGACATAAAAAAATTTAAATATTACTGTACCAAAACTAAAAGTATATAACAAAGTATATGACACAAAAATAATTTAAAGAAAAGGGATTGATGGACCCCATGAATTGTAGGTACAATTTAAAAACTCGTTTGTTGAAAAAAAACCATTTTTTAGCAAAAACTGTTTTATCGCATTTTTAAAGCTGATCATTGGAAGACTACGAACGCAGATTGGCAGTTTATTAAAAAAATTTAAGGCATTGTAATTCAGACCATTTTGCGACCTACCTAACCTGTAGAAACTTGGACGTAGATTATTTTTAGCTCGAGTGTTATAATCGTGAAAGCTAGTACCTTTAGCAACATTATCCTGATTGTTGTAAGCATACAGGAGACAGTGATAAATGTATAGACACGGAAAAGTGAGAATTTTAAGTTCAATAAATTTATCCCTACATTCATCTCTATATCCCAGCCCTCCAACTATACGGACCGCCTTCCTCTGTATACCGAATATTCTGTCACTATCTGCACAGTCCCCCCAAATTGTTATGCAATAACTTAAAAAGAATTTATTAGCGCAAAGTATGCTGTCCGCAGAACTTCCGTAGACACTGTACCCTGTAATGACCTTAAGCAGAAAACTTGTTTAGCCAGCTTTGAAGACAACATATCGGCATGAGGCTTCCAGGTAAGTACCGGATCAAGGATTACACCCAAAAAACCTTACAGCACCCTCAAAACCCACTGAATCCTTCAAGGTAAATAAAACTCGCTCAGTTTTAGTTTCATTAAGTGAAAGGCCATTACAGGCAAACCAATTTGCAGCAATCGATTGTGTTAACACAGCCCAGTCCTGTACTTGGTTTAAGTCTTTCCCCTTTACTGTAATGGTGGTGTCGTCTGCGAAATGAATGCAATCAGCATCTTGTGGTAAAATGTTTATAAAGTCATTAATGTAAATTAAAAAAAAAAAGGTCCCAAAATTGACCCCTGAGGGACGCCAATGGTAATATTTTTGTTATTTGACATTTTACCATCCACCATTACAGTCTGGCACCTGTTAGTTAAGTAAGACTCAATTAAAATCAAAGAAACATCATTAAAATTATATTTTTTAAGTTTTTTCAACAAAGTTGGGTGGTCAACACAATCGAAAGCTTTGGTTAGATCTAAGAGCAGAGACAGGGAGTATTTACCCTCCTCAAAACATTCATGTGTTTGGATCACAAGGTCAGCTATGGCATCAGTGGTATTTTTCCCTTTTCGAAAACCAAACTGTTTCGAAGAAAACAGCTTATTTTCTTCAAAGTACTCCAAAATTCTGCATGACCAAAGCTTTCTCAAAAATTTTTGACACAACCGGCAACAGAGAAATCGGCCGATAGTTGGCAACATCATTCTTGTCACCCTTCTTGAATAAAGGCACTACCTTGGCAACTTTTAGAGAATCAGGAAACACACCAGATTTAAAGCATTCATTTATAAGTTTTGCTATAGGTCCTGTAATGACATCAACATTCTTTTTTAGCAGTGGAACAGATAGGCCATAAATGTCCTTAGATTTACTGTTTTTTAATTTTAGAATAATGTCTCTTACTTCAATATATGTGACTTCCGACAGACTGAAACAGGTTCTGGGCGGTTTAATATCCATTAAGTCAATGGGATTTGAGTTACTCTTTGGAATATTTTTTTTGAGTTCATAAGGAATTGATGAAAAATAATTATTAAAAGTATCTGGATCTAAAGAACTTGCATAATTTGATTTTTTATTGCGTTTTTCATTAATTAGACTCCAGGTAGATTTTGAGAGATTATTTGAGTTTTTCAAAAATGTGTCATTTGCATCTTGTTTTGCTTTTTTATGGCAAAATTGTATTTAAAACGATATTTATTACACAGTACTTTTAAGTTATTTGTTTTATATATGTTATACATTTCATTAACAAGTTTCAATCTTTCTCTCATAGCACCTAGTTCAGGTGTAAACCACTCAGCACCCGCATCATGATGGGTGCACTCTGCCTAGACTTCACATTAACTTCAGGAAAAGAAATGTTATATACATCTGTCAAATTTTCAATAAATGTGGTACAAGACTTATTTACATATTTGCTCTCTAAAAATTGCCAACTCAAATTACCAAGCATGTTATGAAAAATATTTAAGCCCTTTTTAGTTATTGGTCTACAAATATTTGATTAAGAATTTTTACAATTACCTGTAACTTCAAGGCATAGGCTTTGTGCAAAATGATCCGAGTATTCCATGGGTATTATCTTGCTTTCATAGTCTTCCAGTGAAAAATTAAGAAAAATATTGTCAAGACAGTTATTACCCCGGGTTAAGTCAAAAATGGATTGTAACCATAGCTCTTCATAAGGTCCAAAAATCGATTTGTCCTTAAATCCAAAATATTAATAATGATTAATAGGAGTCTAATGCGAAAAACTGCAAATACCTGAACAATAATATCTTTAACTTAAACCATAATTTAGCCATAAATGCTGAACTTCTACTGTTGGCGCCATTGCTTCGAAGAGTTTAAAATCGCGACATCTGTGTGAAAAGCTGTGAAAGACAAAAATGGTGAATGCGCTCCTTGTTAAGTCCAATGAACTAGAGGAGTGGGGGAATAGGAATGGTGTCTGAACGAGTGGCTAATATCACAGAACACAGGGCTCATATGAATGGCATCCATTAATATAATATAAATGGCATCCATTAATCGTATTCTTTACTTTAGTGGGTTCAAAATTTTCACACTAGGTGGTGCGATTTGGTAACTTTATAGGGAGCTTTCATCTTAGGATTGGCCAACGTGCTTTATTGACAATTAATTTTGTAGGGTTATGTATAATGGCAGTGGATTTAAAAACAATTTTCTCAAAAAAATATATTCCTTCTTGAAATTTATTTATTTATTTAGGTATTAAAATTTGGTATGAACTTGTAATAATGCATTTATTAAAATCTGCACATGGTATGTAAAGACGAATCTGTTTTAATTTACTTACGACTTGTTTCCAAATTCTTTGTTTCTTATTTCAACATCCACTGATCTAAAATTAAATGAACTGTATAAAGGGAGCTGCTACTATTTCGAGTCGGAACTTCCAAACAGTCGAAACTTTAGCTCTGGAGCTAGTGTTCCAACCAGTTCATTTTAAAGGTTTTAAGGTATATTTTTGTCAGAACTGTGTTCTCCCCGTTTAAATGGGGGCTAGGTCCCCGTTTAAATGGGGTCTAGGCCCCCCATTAGCATCAAAAACACCAAATAGGCAAAAAAAAACGACTGAAAGCAAAGAGGTTACGTTATGTTTAATATCTATAAATATTATACAGTGCAAAATCTAATGTATAAATACTTGTTATAAAAAAATGTACATATAAAAATCTTACTTTTCAAATACACACGCTATTTTTTCAGGTTCTGAAGATTCATTTTCTAAGTTTACAGTTGGAACTCTGGATTTCTTCAGAAGTAATTTCCCTTTTCCAAAAAGGATCTCTTAATATTTAAAATGCTTCAAGGAAACATATCTATTCTCAGAAAAAGTATAAAATTATTTAGTTTAGGGTATTTTAAAAATATGAAGCCATGGCTCTACCCAGACAGCACATAATAACCATTAGATGTCCATTACAGCCCTATATCCACTGAACGTCCAGTCCATGATGGATCTCTAAGGTATATCCAGTGGATATAGTGAACGTCCACTCCACCCTACTGAAAATAATATTTTAACCTCATAAAACTTGCAAGTTTTATGAGGTTTAATTCGGTTAGTGAAACAGGTTTTATGTGGTTAAAATATTGTTTTTAGTAGGGCATGATGGATTTCTTATGGATATCCAGTGGATATTATAATATCCCAATGGATATCCAGTGGACATCTACTATATCCTGGATATAGGCGGCCATTTGGATATCCATGGGATATCTACTGTCCATCCAGGATATCCACTGGATATACTGGATATCCAGAAAGTATATCCCCTGGATATCTACCAGTTATTATGTGCTGTCTGGGTACCATGCTTTTTGGAAACCCTGGGCAGGGGTCAGGGTCCCTGGCTATTAATTATGTCTCACTAAATTTGTAGTTTTATTAATGTAAAATTTTGTGGCCTACAGGCTCACCACAAAATGTACCAGTACAAGTCAACATAATGCCCAAATTAAACTTACCTAAAAAATGAAACTTTCTACAAATTTATTATTTTTTATACTGCGGCGCCTTTAACACAGCAAGACATGTTTATAAAAGTTTTACTTGTAAAATATACTTAAAAGTTACTTACACTACTACAGAAATTAATAAAAATAAATAAAAAAAGTCTCAAAAAGTCTATATTAACTGCAGCTCAAACACAATAAATTATTCAAAGACAAAAATGTCAACAGTAACCTACTGTCAGTATTAACGGGAAATACTAGTACGATAAAATTACCAAACCGCGCCACCTAGTGTGAAAAATTTGGACCCCCTAGAGTAAAGAATGCGTTTAATGGCTGCCAACGTAGTGTCACTACTTATTTGTATTGGAATCCTGTTCCCCCACTCCTCTAGTTAATTGGTTAATACATTTATTTTAATAAGTTTTTAACAGTTTTCACAATTCAGATACCGATTATGTAGCAAAGCTTGAATCGAGGTATTCATTTCGCGGGGACTCAAAAATTAGATTTTAAAAAGTAAAGTAAATGGACACTAAACTATATTTTACTTAAAGCGCCTGCAGGACTTTCACGTCAGGTCACTTGGAACACGAAAAAAATGAGAAGAAAATTTTTTTCAAAATATATTATTATATTATAGGGGAAGTCGGGGTTAACTGGGTCGCTTTTTTTCATATCGAGTTTTTGAAAAACCTGTAAACAATTTTCAAATATTTTCTATAGCAAAGGGTAGATTATTACTATAGTTAGAACATATTAATACTTCAGACAAATATTATTTATATAAAAAAAGTTATTAATGATAAACCAGTTAGCCCCGCTGGACCAGTTAACCACATAGGGCAGGGTTAACTGGACCACTACTCAGGGTTCACTGGTCCATTAACAAAAATGTATTGTATTGTCATTATTGTCAATAAAAACGATTTGAAATGAAATACAAATTGATTCTAACATAAAAATAGACAACATAATATGTTAAATATTAGATATATCCCAGGGTTTGGACATGGACATGGCCCAGTTAACCCCAAACTAATTAATATTGACATAAGTGGTCCAGTTAACCCCGAATCAGTTAACCCTGAGTGACACCACTGAACGAAATCATTAAATTTTAATACTTAATAAGATATTAGAAGGCGAAAATTATGCAGAATAATTAACAAAATACTCAGTATATTAGGTAAAATATTAGTCTAGATCCTCCTATTAATAATAAAGTATTAATTAAAAAATAAAAGTTAAGGTAAATACCTACTTTTCATCGAAAAAAATGAACTTTCTTTACTACAACTTACACGTGGACAACACGGTCCGTCATAATACTTTAAACAATACTACTAACTAAATATCACTAGAATTTGCCCTAAGGTGCCAATACTAATAAAAAAAGTTAATAAAATCCAGGTGGACCAGTTAACCCTGTAGCTCAGTTAACCCCGACTTCCCCTATATATATATTTTTTGAGAAGATGAATATTTTTTTAAAACAAAAAAAAACTAAAAAGTCTTTTTTTTTTCAAAAATTGTTTTTGATCAAGGTAATAAAAAAATATATAGGTGCTGACCACCCCCTGACAGGAATTTTTTTTAATATTTTCAGTGGTGCTCCAAAGCATTTGGTTGGGGATTGGGGCAAAGCAAATATTTCCCAAATAAAATTTAAAAATGAATTTTCTAAATCAAAACAACACCTTACCTCTGACTGTAAAATTTTGATGACTAAAAAAAAGGTCCTCACCTCTGACAAATTCCCAACATTCAAAATTTCCCAAGTAAAAAATTTACTGACCAGTTTGCCTTTACGCCTCAATTTACATTACTCACAGTATTATTATTTTTTAATGTAAGGTAGCTTCTGTTTCGACTTGAGCACCCCCTGTGGGAGTGCTTAGAGCTTATTTTGCCAGAGGGTGCTCAAAATCATGTCAGGGGGTGCTGAGCACCCCCCCAGATAAATGTTGTGATTTGCATATCATATGTAGGTATACATATAATATACAAGATTTTATCTACAACTATCATAAAACTTAATATTAATATTAAATGTATTCTTAGGCATTTTAGAAAAATAATTATTGCACTAGTGATATTAAAAGTGCTAAAAGTGCTAGTGGTAATAAAAGTGCTAAATCATAATGATTAAACAATGGTACAACCAGGTTGCAAAGATATATATATTTATAAGCTTTACAAATATAAAATCATGATTTTATTTTTTTATTAAAATATAAAAGACAAATTGTATAGGATAAAATCATATACAACTACAACTAACAAATACATTCGGATTTCGACTAAAGAGACCCTCTTCTATCCAAATCCAACAGGACACAAAAACAGCTTTCTGGTGAAAAAAACATATATATTTTTAATGAAGCTTTTTCGTTTCTTTAAAGCTAATTGCTTCCAACCTGTTTAGGAATATTATTTGTAACGCTGGCTATTTTTTTTACTTACAGGCTAAGGTACATGTTGTATAGAACATCTTAAATGTAACTCAAAAAGCTTAAAATAAACTAAATACTATATATTCAAATACGATAAAATCCATTGATTTCATATTTATCTCTCTTTTTTTAATGTTTCATTTTCTTTTTAATTTAAAATCAAGTATTTAAATTATTACAGACATTTACATAATTTTATAAACACGACAAAATTTAAATAATTTATCGATAAATTTGATTAAGGAGTTTACTATAATATTATAATTATAAAAGTTAACTTTTACTATCACGACGAATTTATATGTAAAAAAAGAATCAAACCGTTTATTATTTCACACTGTAAAACATAATACTGATTCGAAATCAGATTCCATAATAATACATTTTTTTACATTCCATTTTTGTTCAACCTTGTACTATTCTACTTAATTAAGCATTCCCTAAGTCCAGGACTTGTGTGGGCTAGTAGTAGAGGAAACCACCGGCTTTAATTGACTTTCGAACCAATTTATAGGGAGTGTCCGATTCACTTACGCCTTCGCCAAATTTCAATTATTAATTAACTGAAAAAGGCAAATGGGCGCCGGTGTGAATCGAACTCACGCTATTTCGGGTAGTAAACTCGTCAAGTACGACGCAGTAGTCCACTACACCAATCCTCCCATGAATAATAATAATAATAATAATAAAAGTACTTTATTGCCCAAATTGACAAATGGCCATTGACTGAAGTCCTTCAGCCTGCAGATTCCATTTCGGAGTGAAAGTTCGTATTTTACCGACTGCACTATTTATTTTATATTTTACCCTCTCTTCCCTTATGAAAAATTAATTTCTGGTATACATACGAGTAAAAACAACATTTTATTCGCAACTGTATATGTAATAAATACATTACATGTATTAGTAAAGTTAGGGAAGTACGTGATTTTTTGTCCCACTGTTTTCACGCCTGGACCTGACCTGTAATAAAAAATAGAGACCAGTAAACTAATTATTACTGGTCTGCAATTTAAATCATTAATTTCCGCTAGATGGCGCCACCGTTTAAAATATAATTATTAATGCTTTAAGCAAGATGGCCGAACTGCTGTTGTCATGATAAACACTAATATAATCTAATACATAACGTTTAAATAACTTAAATGTACAGTTTTAGTCAAGGTTTTTTACTTTTGAGACTGAGAAGAATAATAAATGTTATAAACATGTAGCTAAGAAAAAAGTCTAGGGGGGCTAACAAGATTACAGGAAGGGGCCGAAGGGCTAATAAAAATGTCTTAAAACTTATTCAATCCAAATGGTATTTTGTTTGCCCCGGTGCACCACGGGTTTAAATTTTGTCCAGAGGTCCTCTGGGTATACTACACTGCTAAGACAAGTTGTCTATCTGCAAATTAGACGTTTAAGAATGTAGCCAGTTTTATTGTTTTTGTTTGCACTTTTTGAAAACGTATTTAAATAAATATGGCGTTAAGTTCTGCTTTATTTTAAATTAATAATACGTGATATCCTTTGAAAAAAAAATATTTTTTTGTCAGAAAAATAAATTATCATACTAAATGCATTTGCCCTATCTGAGAAAGTTAGGACAAAATGATCTAAAAAGTCCAATCAAATTACTAAGATCTGTAAAATTAGTCCTAGTCCTGACTTATTCCTCTAACTAGTAAGGATTACTTAGGACAATTTTATTTAGAAAACATTGAAAATTTTTCACATAGGACAAATATCTTAGGCTAATTTTCAGGATTTGGGTTTTAAATAGGACATTTCTTTTTAGTAGGCACATGTAGTGTAATGCAATACAAATGAATTTTTGCAGATAGGACAAATTGTCCTAGCAGGGCAGTATAGGCCAGATACCACCCCTTAATAAAAACAGCTTTAATTTAGCATAGCTAAATGTTTATAAATACAATAAAACAGTTATTGTTATGACTTTATTAAATTTATTGATTTTTATTAATTAAATGTAATAAATTTAAATAAATTAATAAATTTCAATTTAAATTGCATTCAGAAAATTATTAGAGCTGATTCTATTTTTTTTGTTTGGATTCTTCACTAATTTTGGTATTATTTTTTGTTCTGTCTGTTGGTGGGTCTGTTTGGAAAAATTTGTGACCAGTGGTCACTGGGTGTAGCTTCCCCAAAGTCCTCCAATGTTATTTTTTTTACATTCATTTTAATTTTGCTTAAAAAATTAATAAAATAATTGAAATGTTTGATTTTTTATGGCTTCAGCCCCCAAGAAAAATCCTGGTTGCGCCAATGTTACCCAAAGTAAAAGGCGCCGACTCCGGGGGGCGGTAGGACCATGGTCCCCCTGGACTCATAACAAGGGGGCGCGCACTTGGAATATTGCATATACTTTTAAATATTATAAAATCTTCAACTTTTAAAAATATATTTTTGTTTTTTTTTTCATTTAATAAAAATTTATGACTTTTATGTATTTTTTTTATTTCAGAAAACTTGCCCCCCCCCCCCTGGAATTTTGAACGGCCAAAGTTCTTTACTAATTTAGGTAAACATCGCTGTGGGGCAATGGAGTCAAACGGGGGTAAAAACTATTACTTTTTGTGAAACTTCGTTTAGTATTCGGCTAACGACAAATATTTTTGCAGTAAAAAAATAAAATATTTTTTGAACATTATCTAGTTTGTGAAACATTTTTATTTTGATTTTTTTTTTATTTTAGAATATTTTGCATGTTTTGGCAGCATTTACAGGTTTTTATGTGTCTGTTTTAAAATATTCTTTTTAGGTTTTATGGAATGATGACTTTTTACAGGATGTTATGCCCTATTGATAAAGTATGTTAGATAATTATCGCATGTTTTCTGAAAGTACCTAGTTAATAAAGCGTAACCTGAAACTTTTCGAAATTCTAATTTTGCAGGTCTAATTAGATCGTTTTTCAAAAAAAAAATATGTTTGAAAAAAAATAACATTTACATGATGATATTTAAATAGCTAGGTACACTTCTTTCAAGGGGCGAATATACATAAAAAAATGGAAAAAAGTTCCCATAAACATATATACAAAAACGGCTTATAAGGGGTCGTCCATAAAATACGTCACACAAATTGACCAAAATTCATACACTTCATACCCCGTTGCTCGCGTTATTAAAGGCTGTAGAGATTTTATATTTTGGCTACCCCCCTAACACCCCCCCCCATTGAGGGGGGTAGCCAGAATATGAAATCTCTACATCCTTTAATAACGCGAGAAACGGGGTATGAAGTGTATGAATAGGTGGGGTGTTAGGGGGGTAGCCAAAATATAATGTAGTATACCATTGGTATAATACCACCCCTCCTGGAGACATCCCTGCGATCATCAGCTTCATAATTTTCCTTACTGGAAACTCGAGCGTGGTTGGGGGGTAGCGCCCCCCTGCCCCCTCATCGCGTTATTCCTGGAGGTACTGTGGAATTTAAAAGAAAACCCCTGTGTAGTGTGTAAAATTTTAAGCATTGACCAGATATTTATAGAAAATTCATAATTTAATAGACTTCTAATTATGTATTATGCATTAACAGCTGGATATTAATAATGTGAGTTTGTTTAAAATTAGACAGCTAATTTTACAATTGAATTCCGACCTATCCTAATAGAACGTTCATTGTTTAACGCTCAAATGTGAAAAAGAAAGGACAAGACAGATAACAAAAAATACGACAATATAAAGTTCAATCTAATATCAAATTACCTACATTAGAAAATATATAGGTAGGTTGGACCCAAGAGCAGTCAAAGAGCTGGTATCCATTTTTATTTCATTATTTTCTCCCGGCTGTATTTTATATATCCACAAAAAGTGGTGAAATAATTATAGGATAGGGAACGTTAAAGTATTATGTAACGCAAATTTTGATCATTTTGGACCCCCACCCTCCCCTGTAACGCTGTTTTCCTATAACATTAACATGGGCTTAACACTCCAAATGACCCCCCCCCCTAGGAGCGTTCCCATACCTTATAAGTTACCCTAAAAATCAATTTTTAATTTATTTTAAAGAGTCGAGCACATAAACGTAATAAATGCATTAAGGCATATCCACAAGCTCACATAACAACATAATACATAAGAATGTGGTAACGTAATTGGCTTACAAGATACATGGCGGCCGAGGGGCTGACCGCGAGGAATTTTTTTGTACAAGCCAAAGGAACTCAGGAGGAACTCAGGAGGAACTCCGAGGAACTCTGGAGAAACTCCGAGGAACTCTTTGCAAAAAGGAGGAACTCTGGAGGAACTCTTTGCAAAATGGAGGAACTCTTTGCAAAATGGAGGAACTCTTTGCAAAAAGGAACTCCTTTGTACAAATTTCAGACGCGGTCAGAAACAATTATTATTTATTACCCATGTGGATTAACGTTTTTATGTTCAAAACGTAATTTTGGGGCGCCAATTTTTGTTCGGAAGGGGCAGAAACCGCCATGGACAAAGCTTTTTTTCCTGAAGATAATCTTGGGGCGCCAATTTTTGTCTTTCTTAAAGGGGCGCCAAGTGTGGTAGAAACCGCCAGGGACAAAGCGCCAATTTTTGTGTTGAAGAGGCGCCAAGTTTGGTAGAAACTGTCAGGGACAAAGCTTTTTTCTCGTGAAGGTAAATCGGAGGCCTCATCATTTTTCACTTGAAGGGGCGCTAAGTTTGGTAGTAACCTTCAGGGACAAAGCTTTTTTTATGAAGGTATTTTTTTGGGCGCCAACTTCTTTTTTTGTAGGGGCGCCAAGTTGAAACCGCCAGGGAAAAAGCTTTATTTTGATGGTGCCTTATTGGCAGTAGTGCTCGCACAGCGGTAATTTCTACGGCTTATTTGCCAAAAATTACCGAGGAACACTTAATGAACACAGGAGGAACTCCCAAGGAACTCTGGAGGAACTCCGAGGAACTCCGGAGGAACTCCGAGGAACTCATTGCAAAAAGGAACTCTTTTGTACAAATTTCAGACGCGGTCAGCCCCTCGATGGCGGCACTTCAAGCCAATCACCGCATCTCATTCTTATGTACTATGTTGTTATGCGAGCCTGTGGATATGACCTTACATTCAGATTAGGACATTTTTACAGTCATCACGTTTACACAAAGCGCTAACTCCTACGATTTAAAAATCCCGATAGCAGTCTTTTTCTATCAAGTTGTTTTAGAGAAAGAGAGATTAATACAGAAGTTATAAATCCCGGTAGTTCGCACTGTGTAAAAAAACCAATACACTTCATTCGACAAACTGTAATAAAATGTTAAAGATTCAATGTAGAATGCCTTATGTTAAAAAAAATACATAACATTTATAATTATCATACGCGTCAAAAATATGGTTGCTGATTTTACATTTTTCGACTTAGTTATTTTATATAAAACGTTTTAGAAAGACTTGTGCAGTGAAACCGCCCCAAAAGGGGGCCCAACTTAGGCCTGAGTCCCACGGGATCACTGGATTTTCTCGTTGCTTCAACCGTTTAAAAACAAACAAAATTTAGTAAAATATTTAGCTGGGGGTAAATAGCCCCCATGTAAAATTCGGACACAATCTTTAAAAAGCCCCAAGATTTTTATCTTTTGAACCAATATTAAAAAAAATCTTTATTAAAATTCCAATTATATTTGGTTCATATTATTTTATTTCTTATATCGCACGGTTATTATAAAGTAGATTAACATATTTTAATGTAAAACAATAAAAAAATGCCCTGAGAATGTAATATAATATGCATACTACAATGTATTTAGCAGACCTCTAGGGACATTAGTGGTTTGGGGAACAGGAGTTCTCACTTAGTGCAGGGCTTGATTTACTCAAGTTAGAGTTAAACTTAAAGTCAGAGTCAGATTAAGAGTTAGAGAGTTGGAGTTGGAGTTCGAGATGGAGTTGGATTTGGAGTTGCAGACTTAGACAACATGCTGTTCCCTTTCGTGAATGAACGGCGAGATTTGCACTCGCGCTTCCAAAAGTTGATCACTAAAATAGTTGAAAAAGTTCAACAGCATTTATGAGCAAAGCAACTACATACAGGGTGATCCATAACTGGCATGCCAAAATTTAAGAGGTGATTCTAGATCCAAAAATATAAAAAAAGTTCCTATAAAGGTTGGTCCGGAAATGAGCCCTAAGGGATCTAGGGCCCTTTAAAATTGTAATAAAAATAAGGTTTTTAATTAATAACTCGGGTACCGTTTAAGCTAGAGCGGCGAGCTTTTGCATGTATACTAGTATTAATAAGGGCAATAAGTTTATGTTAATTTATTTTTTTAATTTATCCAGAGGCGTGCCCAGATGGACAAAATATATGAGGCTTAAAACATTTTTGCCCCAAACTTTTCTATGTGTATGTTTTTTGGATTTGTTGTAAAAAATATAGATTTCTAGAGTAAAAATACATATAAAATATCATATAGTGTAACACTGTAGGAGCAACCGTTATCAAAAAAAAAATGCAATTAAGAGGAAGTAACATTTTGTGCCACCAAAAACGTTACTTTTTAAAAGGCTATTATTCCTTTAATATTAAATTTAGGTGTTTTGGTGTATAATACTTTTTTGCTCAGTTTTAAATGAAGAATCACCCTGCAGCATTAAAATTTTATTGGTGCTTTTTTTTGTTCCCCATTCAATACGTCATCTTCGAAGGGCCGTAGCTCCCTTAGGGCTCATTTCCGGACCAACCTTTATAGAAACTTTTTTTCATATTTTTGGATGTAGAATCACCTCTTAAATTTCGGTACGCGAGTTCTGGAACACCCTGTATTACCTAACGGTAGGGCCCACCCTTACACAAAATCCGAGACAAAATCTAGGGAGTCATACAACTGGTGATTTTTCCATAAATCTGGAGGCTTTTCAGTAATTAAATGATTTATTTCAGTGGTGTTTTGGTTAGTTGTTTCCCATATTTTTTGTAATTGTAGGGTAAAGTATCAAGGTTCATGACATTTTTACTGTCAAATCAATAAAATTTACATTTTTTTCTTATAATTTGGATGCTTTAATAAGGAGCTGTCCATTAATAGGAGAAGTTTTCGAAATTTTAGACCCCCTCCCACCACGGTTAAGTGCAAAATGACGTCAAACTCTTGAACCTTATTCAAAACTAAGTTAAAAATTTATGAATTCATGTTCCTATTATTATACTATTCACAGCGCGTTGCGTTAGAATAGTATATATAATCTGCTGTGCTAAGCTGAAAGGTCCTATCTACATAGGTTTAGCATACACAGATAGGACCTTTCAGCTTAGAACGCAGTAATACGCTAGTTTTGAATTTCCCAAATTTGCCAAAAAACGCCTGGACATAAAATTCTTGGATACAAATGTGTTTCATCACAAAATAAGAAACTTTGAAAATATCCATATGTCCGTCTGTCCGTCCGATGTCACGTTTTTTGTGGACACTATAACTCAAGAACGAATTATCCGATCGACTCTAAATTTTCATGAAAAATCAAGCTCTATGAGGGGATGATGGTTTTGATTTTGAAAACAATTCCCCCAAACACAAAAAAAGTAACTTATTAAAAAATAAAAAAAACTATAATTTTCAAAAAAAAAAAAAAAAAATATTTCTTTTTTCGTTTTTCGTAAAAAGAAACTTAAAATTTTTTTTGTACCTATATTTTTTTATTTTTTTAATTATTATGTTTTTCGCAAAAAGATTATAAAAAAAAGATATTTTTTTTTTATTTTATTAAAACAAAAATGTTTTTTTTTAAGTATTTCCAAAAATGCAATATACCATTTACTGTGAATAGAATATAATGCGTAGCATTACATATCTTCACGACTTGTTATTTTTTACATACGCTGTATGTCATATAGGGACAAAGGGTAAATACGAGGGATCAAAGTTTTTGCAAAAATGTCTCCCCCTTAATATAAAAATCGGCCTATGTTAGGTTGGTATAAAGGTCCTCGCCACCATAAAATATTCAACTTTTTTTTTTTGGATCAACGAAATATACAACTTTTCAAGATGAGTTGGGGGAACCCTTCCCCCCCCCAACCCCCCATAGCTACGGCCCTGCACGCATTCAATTTGACATTTATCATGTACTAGAACTTGAAAGGGGACCTCGCTGCATACTCGCTCGATCAACAATTCATTAACGTATATAGATTATTTTATTTTGTTAAAATTATTTATATAATAATTATTACACTTAAGATAACTAATTGCCGCCACTTTGACTTAATTACCTTCCCATGCATGCGTCAGTAAATAAAATAAATAATATATAATTTAGAAATAAATCTTTTAACTTAAAATAAAAATATCTGAAACTTAAAATCGTTTAAAAACATTTATATTTTCGCGGGCAAATAGTGGAAATGAACTACACCACGCTTTTTGCTACATTTCCTTTGCCTTTTCCCACCTTTAGACCTTTAGAAACTCTTCATACAGAGCACTGCGCATTCGTATGTATTATCAAACACTTCGGCGCATCTTGTGTTTGCCTGACTTGAGACAGCTATGTCTCGAAAAGTATACGCCCTAGCCAAAAAAATTGCTTAATATGTTTTTGTTTAGAATCAAAAACCCTAATTATTGGTGAAAAAAAAAATTCACCTGGGACTTTTTATAATAATTTTATAATAAGCGAGTTGCGCAGTTACGTCCTTTTCGGTAAACTCGATTTTGCCCATCTTGGAACTTGTCCGAGCTATGACGCCAATACACCTGCATACCAAATTTCAGGTTCCCAGCTCAAAACGTACTCGAGTTATCGTGGTAACAGACAGACCGACTGACCGACCAACCGACATTTTGTTAACATGGTCTCAAAAGTCTTAAAAACTTCGGAAACGTCGAGAAAAGTGAAAAAATTGAAAATTTTTTTGAAAAAAACTATATTTTAATACTTTTATATGTTAAAATTATAAAAGTAAAAATAAATTAAAATAAACCGTAATTTTCACTTAAAGGTGTTAAGATTAATAATTATAGATATTTATTTTTAAAAAAGTTTTAAAATCAAACAATGTTTGACAGACCTGTTTTTTGGGATTACGCAAAACAACCAACATACCCCCGATAAAATATCCCAAACTAAATATTGGGAAAAGAACATATCTCAAGAAAAAATATCTCAAAATTTTCCGCTTTATATCGATACCCTATTTCCAAACCGTTGTATCTCGAATCAATTTATGAATTGGAATAACGCATCATTTATTGATTTAAAAATACATCTCCCCCCTATGTAATGTCATTATTGTTTAAAGAACAAAAACACCAGTTAATGTATGTTGACGTTTCGTCTTATATTAAGACATTTTCAGGATTCTTCAGGTATAAATAACTTAAAGTGCTGTTTTTTCCTTTTTCGTTAAAAAAAATAATACTAAAAATTATTAAATACACGGTTTATTTGAAATAGAGTCAATAATTTTAAGGGGTGAAAATATCAAAAAAAGTTCCTGTAAACGTAAAATTTCACTTCAAATTAATTTTTGTCGAAAATGGTAAATCTACAGTTTTACAACAAGAGTGCCGTTTTTACGTATTTTGACCTAAGGAATCATGTTCCATTAATTAAATTACAAAAAAGTTAGACAGAAAAAAGTTTGGTAAAAAACTGATAGGGCCCCCCAGTTTCGCACGCCCCTAGTTAAAATACCAACATGAAAATAGCATATAAAAATGGGCCTTATTTATATTAGTTGCGAAACCTCGTTGCTATATCTCAAAGGGTTTCTGAGTTATTAAATAAAAACCGAATATTTTAGCCACATTCAAAGGGGCTTAGATCCCTTACTATCCTTTTTTAGACATACATTTATAGGAACTTTTTTCATATTTTCTGATTTAGAATCACTCCTTAGAGTTACTAACGCTACATCATGTACAATACATAACTAGTATAAATTACAAATATTCTAAAAAAATCTATTTGGCTACAGCCAAATACAAATTACACGGCTTACTTATAATTAAATTCAATGTTTGATTTAAATTGCTAAACAATATTAATATTACGATAGATCAGTAATATTTGTGCCAGTATTATGTTATGAATTAAAATATATCAACGTGCCGCAGTTATAAATTAATAGAAACGCTGGTGCAATGGAATTTTTGGCAAAAGTCCTAACATCAATTATCTGTATTAAGAAATCTTGAATATAACTAGACGTGAACTAGTTTTTAACTATGTCAAATTTTTAATTCGAAGATATCCGTAAAAAAATAGGAGTTCTATAAACAAACAGAACCGTTAAATATATTTATCCAAACCGCGAAATAGGAAAGAAACTTGAAATCTCTTATCAAAAGAAAATGATGTTTTGAGTATTTTTTTTCCTTTAGAATTTTATTACTTTTATAATTAAAGTTGATGAAATATGCATCATATTCAAAAAATGATTTAATTTGCAGTTGTGATTGGTTGTATATTAATATTAATTAAATGTATTTTTTTAACTATAGCTTGAAATTGACTGAAAAATTGTCTATGTAACTTGCTTTACAATGTTATTAGTATAAATACCTCAAAAATAGCTCCATAATCTCACTGAAACTTAAGAAACTAGGCAGATAATTTCAGGGTACTTACACATTGTGTATTTTACAGCATGTTAAATTCATAAAAAATTAACAAAAAACAACACAATATATTAATTTAATAACAGTCAATGGCAGTTTACACACCACACTTTGCAAGGTTATTTTTATTTTGATATGACATGACAGTTCAACTATCGTCAGGTGTAATGTTGCCAAATCCAGCTATAACATATGTCAAAATTCGAAATTAAACTAATTAATCAAACTATGTTCCGGGATGTAAAAAGGGCTGAAATTTTGGCTAAGTATTTATTTTTATGTATCTATAATCATGTAAAATCTTATCGTTGCAGGCGATTTAGACCAAAATACGATACCCTTCTTTGGTCAAGGGTGCAATCCTAACAAAATAAAACATTGCATGGTGGTAAAAAACATTTCACGAGCGGTAAAAAAAAGTGTTAATCTTTACACTCGCGTGAATTATACCTAATTACACTCGTAATGGAGATTTCTCCCGTTAGATTAAACAGGGACAAAAGTTCTACCCAAAAAGGATAGAAGACATACATACACTCCCACTTCCACCCAACCAAACAAATTCTGTATTTGTTCTTTGTTGAACAAATACAATATTTACTTGGCCGGGCGAAAAGTGTAAAGAAATTACTGGCGCCATCTAAGTTTTAGTAGAATTATCTTATTCTACAGATTCACATTAGCTATGTTCGTTCGTGCCGCTCACTGCTACACCTTCCGGCCAGCCAAATACTGTATTTGTTGTGTGAAAAACAAATACAGTATTTATTTGGTTGGCTGGAAAGTGTAGCATAAATGAGATAGAGATAGGGTAGACGTCTTTTGTTTCATAATTCTAGTTGTAGAGACCTCCATTGACACCCATTGCTTACCATAAAAGAATGGTAAAAATTATTTCCTGGGTGTAAATTTTGCACTTTGAATGGTAAATTTTATACTGAAAAAAATGGATTTATGGTAAGTTTGCCACTTTTTTTAACCACCTGCTGCGAAAACGATATTTATACTCTTTTGATAAATACGGACCAGTTTGAGTGTAAAGGGAGTGTAAAATTTTACACTCAGTTTTTTAGTGTGATGTATTCTTCTGTAATGTGCAAAGAGAATGTATTATATAGCAAGAAAATAACGTCATTTAAAAGATTGAACTGTTTTTATGTATGTATTTTTTCTAAAAGCCGTAATAAAGACCTCTGTTAGATATAATACTTACTTGTAAAGTATTTTATTTTTCCGAGAATTATAATGCGAATAGGATATACCCATATTTGATTAGTCAACTTAAAACGTTATCAGTGCCATGGAATTTTCTCCTTATGTAGAAATTCTTTTCAAATTTGATGAAAATTAAGTTATTAGAGTAATATGTTACATATTTTATATATTATAAATTAAGGGTTCACTTCTAAAGTGGAAAAAGTCCAAAAAAGGGCAAGCATAGTACATATTTCAGGGTGGAGTAATGTAGAACCACCCGTTTTTAAACTGAAAAGGCAAGGGCAAATTTTGCAACCCAAGTCTCGGAAAGTTGATGTATAGCACCATCTTTCCAGTTCGCTAAAAAAGTATTTTTACCGCGCTATTTTTGTCTGCGCTGTTTACTTGCGCCATTTTATCCTCCTACGAGTATCCTAGGGAAAAGTAATAACAGAGACTCTCTGGTAATAATTTTAACTTGGTTCTTTACACGATCAGAGACAGAAATCAGCCCGGAAATCAGGCAATCCTCCTGTGGGTGTAATTAAATAAAAAAATTAAAAATTTTGAGTTCATATATAATATAGACTTTTTCTGCCTGAGAAGTGACCCCTCTATAACTAACTGTAAATTAAGTCAACATAAAATTGCTATATTGTAGTTGAGTATTGCACTAAAGTACCTACTTAATACCGCTTAATACCCTATACTTATAATTAGTGTAAAGTAGTAACCGACATTTAATACCGTTTCCGAGATACTCGTATACGTATACATTTTTACTTCCCCCTAAAAAAGTCCTGCATTACTAAAAAATGTTTTTTTTAGCTAATTTGTCATTCTGTCAACAAACGACATCGTCTGTCGCTCTGCCCGGAAAAATTTGTGACGATAACTCAAGAATGCTTTAAAATGTTCAAATTCGAACCATAGGTTTCTTACCCAAATATCTCGGCTCGGAGTGGTGGTGGTAGTGGTAGTGAAAGGGTGCAAATACTGTTTGCTGTAAAAATTAACACACATTTTTAAATTTTTTTTCACATATTCGTTTTATTCAATTCTTTGAAAAAAAAAATACTAAAAAAATACAAAAATTTTCTTTAAAAAAAATATAAAAATATTTTCAATATAACTAAGTGTCCGAAGTCACCCACACCATCCGAAGTCACCCCAGTTGACGGTACTATAATTAAAATTTATATAATTTAATTTTCTGGTTTGTAAAAAAAACTCGGATTTTTTGGCAGGTTTTAATGCGTCACTTTATTATATCGCTAACGTTTCTCCCCTCATTGGGGGCTTTATCAAAGCTGAAAGATAACAACTATTGTTAATAACAATAATAATGATAATATATAACAAAAATATTTTTTGCCTGTATTGAATCCCATTTTCAGGTAATACAGGCAAAAAATATTTTTGTTATATATTATCATTATTATTGTTATTAACAATAGTTGTTATCTTTCAGCTTTGATAAAGCCCCCAAAGAGGGGAGAAACGTTAGCGATATAATAAAGTGACGCATTAAAACCTGCCAAAAAATCCGAGTTTTTTTTTACAAACCAGAAAATTACATTCAAATTTTGGCAACCTATATGGTATTTACCTACAATTTATATAATTGATATCAATAATTTAAAATATATTATTTTAAAATATATTCAAGATTTTATCTGTCACATTTAACTCAGTTAAATTAACTCAAGCCCAAAACAATGAAACATCTGAGTTTCTATTTCAGATTTCAACAATAACAATTGCTTTATAATTATTTATTGTTTATTTATAATTAAATTCATATAAAACTGATGTTATTTGTTCAGAATCAATCAAATGACATTGGTAGTATTTAATTCCTAATTTAATAGCTTTTACTAAAACTAATTACAAAAATGTGAAACTTTTTGGTGGTGGAAAAAAGAGGAAGTTTACAAAATAAGATATTAAATTGATTTTAATTTTCCTGTATTTTTGGACCATATTTTTTCTTTGTAGCTTTATCGGATTATTTTTCTGGCCTCACCATTATCAGAAATTTATTAAAAGAAAAATTAATTGAAATTAAATTTACCTATAATTGAAAATTTACTAGTATCATAATTTGACATCTAAAAATGTAAAAATATATCATAATTTATTAAAATGCCTATATCCCGGTAGTAGGTATATTCAGGCCTGAACAATAACAATTACCAGTAACTGTTATTGTTGTCTCTGTTAAAACAAAGCTGTGCGAGCAAGACAGAAAAATGTATATGTTGGCTACGTTTTTGTCAGTTTTTACAAATGAAATGCCTATTCTAGAGAGAAGAGTTATTAGTTCGTTGGTTTTTGTTCATTTTGCTCTCTTACCCTACGCCAATGTTAACCATATTTGATCTGACAGAAAAATAACCTATTTCTTAGCATTTTACGTTTTTGCTCGTTACCATCAGCAAGCGCAAAATTGAATTTTGCGCGCTAGAGTGTAGGCAACCGGCAAGTCAATCGTAAAACATCTGTCAACTTCACAGTGTCAAGTATATGCTACGGGATGTTGTGTACTGCCATTTTTTTTTGATATAAAATTATTATTTATCTTTAATCAAATCTAAATTTCGTGTGCTAAATATTTATGTGTTAAATATTTGTTATGGGGAGTTACTGTGATGAGGGTTTTTCTTCTAAACCACCAGATTTGAAAAAAATTGTAAGTTTGCGACATTGTATTACAACCTTAAGGTTATAAATTGACTGCTTGAAATTTATTTATTTTAGATCGATGAAAAAACGTTGTTTGTATTACGAGCACAAAATATCGCGTGGTTGCTGATCTCGGCTAGACGCCTCGATCAGCAAATTCCAGGCTCAAGCAGAATAACCTCGAGAATAACTATTCTGAGGCAAAGGCTTTTTTCTTTTAGTCGTTAAAAATCTTTTTGGTCAAATCAAGTCGAATGCTTGCTTCAGGGCGCTGAAATACAAAGGCCGGCCCTGGTTATAGTTTTGGTAGTTGTAACAACCAGATTGGTTGTTACATTCACTGGTTGAACCATTATATTATTATATTATACTAAGGCCACAGGCACCAACGTTAGTTTAACTTTAAACTTAGATTAATTAGACGGTCGACAAATCAGAACGCATATATTTTAACTTAAACTCAGTTTAGTCGAAATAATCCCAGTTTAAACGTTGGTGCAAGTGGCCCTTACACGTACAGATAAGTTAATTTATCTATGAAATAATTTTTAAAACAGGCATATGGTTACAGATTATACCTAGATAATAATATATTACGATAACATTATCGGTGAAGGCTTTGTGGCATTTTTTGTTTCATTTCTAGATAAATATTTAAAATTTATGTTAATAATTTTATGTAATGCAGTTACACAGTTGGCAACATCTGTCTGTCCGTCACATTCAGGGACGAACATATCTCATATTCGAGGGGGGGGGGCACAGGGGTGACGCTATGGATTTGGGGGTAGGACAAACATTTCCCAACTAAAGATTGAGAAATTTTCCAACTTTCAAAAAAGCTTGCCCCTGACGAAACTAAAGATAAAAAAGGTATTTCCCCAAATGTACCTCTCCGGTTTTCCCGACTGGTACTACTAATTTACCAACTACCAATTTTACTAACTAGAAAATTTGATGCCTATTAAAACAGCTCATCGCCTCTAAAATTTCCCAACTATTCAACTTTGTACGGTATTCCAGCCCCCCTGGGTATATCCCTGAGATCATCAACTCCATAATATTCCTGTCTGGACAGTGGATTTTCCCAACTTGGAGGGGGGTTGTGACCCCCATGGTATCATTCCTGGAGGGGCATGATCATCCAAAAAAGGCAGACATGATCCAAATACTAGGTATACAAATTTTGACTAAATTATATGCCGAGGGTGGGGACTCCCCACTGGGGGGGAGGCCATGGCCCCCATGGGCCACTTAAGTTTGTAAAAAACTATGTTTTTTACCAATTTATTATAACATATTACAGGGTCATAACCAGAAAAAAAATCTAGGGGGGACTCAGCCCCCAGGGTGGCAGCCTCAAAAAAAAAGCTTTGTCCCTGACGGTTTCAACCAAAACTTGGCAACCTACAAAAGAAAATTGGCGCCCAAAAAAATACCCCTGCAAAAAAAATTGGCCATCAAAGGTAGGTGACTTAAAAATACCAGGGGGGGGGGGCTCAGCGAAAACACCAGGGGGGCTTAACACAAGGCCAGGGGGGCTTAGCCCCCCTGACCCCCCCCCCCCCCCTAGTTACGGCCTTGTTATAATAGAAAATCCAATAAAAGCCAATTTTATCGTGGAATGAACCAATCGTTTCCTGTAAATTTCTGAAATAGATCAAAGCTTGCGTAAGTTACGCAAAACGTGGTTGTAGTAAAACACGAATAAGAATTCCAAATAATCCTGAAATGTTAATTGAAAGAAAATAAACAGAAAGTGTTAAGGGGAAGTAAATTGAGAGCTTTACTAGTTTATTTGAATTTCGCCAGGATGGGTTGATGTATGTGGTATACATATTTGTGAAAACGCGCCAGAAAAAGACCGTTAAGTAACTTTTTATCTTAATCAGCGTTTAGGCGGCAAATAGTGATGGGAGACATTTTTGATGAAGGGCCTCTTACCAGAGATATTTTTTTAGCTTCATAATACCACTATAGGCCTCACAAAATTGACCATAGGTCCTTATCGAGGTCCCATTCTTAATTATTATACTATTTACAGCACGTAAGCGCTAGAATAGTGTTATACGGTAGTTTTGAATTTTTCAAAATCGCCAAAAAACGTCGTGGACAAAAAACTCTTGGATACGAATGTGTTTCATGAAAAAATAAGAAACTTTGAAAATGCCCGTGTGTAGTTCGTCTGTCCGTCTGCCGACTTTTCGTCTCTCCGTCTGTTCGTCCGTCTGTCCTTTCAAAAAAAAAAAAATTATTTTTTCGTCTTACGGATATTTTTTTTTAATTAAAAAATTAATTTTTTGAAAAAATTTAAAAAAAAATCGTTTCTCGAGAAAAGGAGCTAAATCTTAAGCAAAATTTGTTAACCAAAGTTTTCAAATGGGATTGTTTTTGGTGAAAATCCGGGTCGTATCAAATTTAATCACTCTCCCCTTTGGTCATATGAAAATTTTTCGTTATTATTTATTCGTTAAACATTATTCGTTAATATATTTTCGTTGTTATTTTCTTGTCAATATTTTTTCGCTAATATTTTTTGGCTAATACTTTTTCGTTAATTTTTTTTGTTAATGTTTTTTTCTCTAATATTTTTTTCGTTAATATTTACTAGTTAATATTTTTTGGTTTTATATTTTTTTCATGAACTTTTTCTTACTTATTTACATTTATTTTCATCTTTGGGTTTGCGTATGGAAAACGGAACCCTTATATTCTTTTGTCTGTCCGTCCATCTGTCTGTCACAGCCATTTATCTCAGAAACTCTAGAACTATATCACCTAGGAATCTGAAATTTGGTATATAAGTAATTTGCCTAAACGAGATTAGGGAACGTTCAAGTATTACGTAACGCAAAATGTACCAAAATTCATACACTTCATACCACGGTTCTCGCGTTATTCAAGGCTGTGTAGATTTCATATTTTGGCTATCCCCTCTAATACACCCCCTATTAGGGGGGGGGGGATAGCCAAAATATGAAATCTGTATAATCTATAATAACGCGAGAACCGGGGTATGAAGTGTATGAATTTTTGTACAATTTGCGTTACGTAATACTTGAACGTTCCCTTATAGACCGTGTAAAAATTTTTCCGAAATATTTTTTTTTAAAAGGCACCTACCCCCAATTTCTCTTTCCCATTTTGAAAATTTTCAAAATTTCGGAAAGCCTTGTATTCGTGCAAAAAATTTCAATTTTTTTTTTGCGTATTTTTGTGTTTTATGACGTTTTATGTAGATATAAATCCATTTCAAGCAAAAAAAAATCGATCGATTGGTCGTTCTGTCCGGGAAATCTTGTATCCACCGTAACTTAAAAAAGCTTTAAGCTAGAGACTTAAAATTTGGCATACAGGTATGTTACCAAAAGTTCTAGCTCGGGATTGTTTTTGGTAAACATTGGGGTGTGGCAAGGGGGCAAATGGGGTAAATACAATAATTTTTTACAAAAATTTGAAAATTTCTATACCTATAGGGGTTTTTGAGGTTGCTGAAATTGAATATGATTATAAAAAAATTCTAACTCCACCCCATGGGGGTGAGGGGAAAGGAAACTGAATTTGATAATAATTTTTTTCCAGTTCCACCCCCTAAGCGGTGGGGTGGGGTTATAGTTTTTGTAAGAGTTGGTATATAGGGGTTTTTGAGGTTGCTAAAAGTAAATCTGATAATAAAAAAAATCCAACTTTGCCCCCTGAGGGGCGGGGGGTAGTTTTAGTGAAAATTGATAAATAGGGGTTTTTGAGGTAAGTAAAAGTAATTCTAACTCCACCCCCTGAAAGGTGGGGGGTAGTTTTAGTGAAAATTTGTATATTGGGGTTTTTGAGGTTACTAAAAGTGAATCTGATAATAAAAAATCCATTTAATGAGCGGAGGTGAAAAATGGGAAAGCGATTTTACTGGGCAGTATATTCTCTTTGTGATTCTCGATTCTCGATACCGAAAAACAAGGCATTTTCTGAAGTGTGTAAACCTTTATTTTTAGAATAGGGAATGTTTCAGTAAAATTTTTCAGTAAATGATTTCGTCGAGATATATTCTCGTCCCTACTCGTGCGTCGTCGTTCCGTATAACACACCGTGGGTCGGTTTGAGTACCATCTGTACAGCCGACTATTCTTTAGTTTACATTTGGTTATCGAGTAGCTGTGCCGCAAAGTGTACGTACATTTACAGTGAAATAATGAAACTGTTTACGTGAATTTTTTGAATAAAAAGTTAGATGACAACCCACCCCGCTCGGTTCCCGGACGTCGAAAAACACAGTATGGACGTTTAAAGTAAGTTTTATTCGTTTATGTTTATTAATTTTTTTAAATTAGTTTAAATGATTCACATGTGCTCTATCACATTTGGTTTTATTACAGCTCATTTTTTGCCTGCCTTCAAACTGATGTGTCTTAATTAACTAATTTACATTTTTTTATTACTAAAAATACAAGCATAAAACATCATTAACATTAATTTGTAACCTATAAAAACACCGCAAATTATTACTTTCCCCAAGGAAAGTCTTGAGTTAGTAAAAAGAAAATAAACATTGCGTTTTTTTCGTTTTTCGACGTTTTATACCCAAAAAAAATATGTTTTCTGTAAAAAGAGTTTTTCTGTCTGTCGATCTGTTCGGGAAAATTTGTGACCCCGATATATGTAGAACGCTTTGAGCTAAACAATAGGTTCCTTATCCAAAGTTGTTGACTGCGATTTTTTTTCGGTAACACACATTTTTTTTTAAATAAAAAACCTCGAAAAAAACATATTTTTTTGTTCTGAAAAAATTTTTTTTTGAGAATTTTCGTGCATTTAAAATTTATTTTTTTTTATTTTTTTTTTTAAATTTAGAAAAAAAAATTTTTTGATTTTTTTTATATGAATAATAGGGGAAATTGTTAAGTTAGCGAGTATTTTTTCTAAAAGTAAAAAAAGGTTAAAAACAGTTTAGAATTACCTGTTTCAAAATATACCTGCTGATACAATGGTGTTTAGCCCGCTAAATTACCATAATATATGAGTATCCGACAATACTAATCTTGTCTATCTTGCAAAATATTATACAAGGTTATTCAGAAAAATATTTCAAAAATTTTCAAAAAAAATGTCAAAATACACATACGTGAGCTGTAACTCCTGTAATTTTTAGACTGTAAACTATAGCTTGAAATAGTAGCTCCCTCAAAAATTCCCAACTAAATATTAGCGAATTTCCCAACTTTTTTACCCTGAGAAAAAAGCTTTACCCCTGACGGAAAATTTAATGACTAAAAAAAGGTCCTTACCTCTACAATACGAAATACCCAACTGTACAACCAACTCCGAACTTTGCCACCAATCGGACAGTGGATTCTCCCAACTCGAGCATGGTTGGGGGGTGGCCCCCCTACCCCCCCCTTGGCGTCATCCCTGTCCAGAGAATTTAAAACAATAAAAACACCCAAATATTTTAGCATATTTTTAAATGATAATCTTATTTTTCCACACCTTTAAATTGTCTTTATTTCCACACCTTTAAATTGTCTTTATTTTCAGCAGAAAATTATGTTTTATATCAAATGGATTTAATATTCCTTAAGCCTAATAATTTTTGGAAAACAGTTAAATGTTCTCGTAACTTTTATTTTTAAAAAAGTTTATTCGAGTTTATTTAAAAATTGTTTCATCCTTCATTTTATAAATTTTACAAATATCTTTTTAATTTTCATTCTTTTTATTAACAAAAAACAAAGATCATTTTTTTTTTTCAGTTTATTTTAGATATAAAATAGTTTTTTTTTTAATTTAAAATAGAGTTAATTGCTTTATTTTTTAAATAACTGAAATAACCTTTAAAACTAGTGGTAAGTCCAAGATTAAATTCAAATTTTGTTTAAGTTTAACCATTTTTTTTGTCTATTTTATATAATCAAAGTTTAAAGTCTTATCTTTCTAAATATACCTGATCATTCTTAGTGAAACCACCCGGTATATATTTTTAAAATTTAAAAATTTAGGTTTTTAGATGTATTATAAATTATTGAATTTATTTCATACTTAGCACATCTATTTTTCTTATTTTTTACGGAAAATAAAAGTAGGTACATTTTGATACAAGGCGGTTTAGGCTCACAGTAAAAAATATGATAACTTTCGTTTAAAACGGTGATTCACACTTAAAATTTGATGGTCTTTAAGCCCAGCCATTTAAATTTAAAAAAACAACTGATGATCGAATTGTAGTTCTTTCCATCTCGACAAGCTGTCATAAACCAGTTTTTACCAACTTTTAAATGGTATACCAACCATAAATTTTGAACGAGATGAGATATAAAGTTAAATTTTGGAATTTTTATATCTCAAAAACTATAATTTGCAATATTTTTTATTTTTCTATTCGATAAGGCGGCACTTGGGGGGCAGTGGGGTACAAAATTTTAAATGGCGACGTAGTTCATGTGACGTATGTGAGTGGTTCAGCGAAAATATTAACGTAAAAAAATCGATTTTTTATTTTTGGAGTTTCCGGTGCATTGTACCTACATTACGTACATGCATGTACGTTAATTAATGAAAAAAAAAACAATAATATCTCCAATAGTTTATTTATTATATTTTTTTCTAAAGGCTTACAAAAATAGTTATAAAAATGTCACCTGTATTAAAAATTATTAAAAGTGTATAGTTATATATCTTAACTTCAGAAATCTTTACTCAAAAAATATATACAACATAATATCTCTATACACTAATTTTAAACTCATTTTTCTCGAAATCTACTTTTTAACGCTATAGTTTGACGCACGGATCTGTGGCTACGGGAAATATGTTTGGAATGTGTGTGCAAGTGGGAGGCCCGTTGTAGGCACGCACGCCTTATAACGCTCTTGACGGAAAGAAGAGAGTGCGAATGGATCCTCCCCCTTTCGTCGGAGACTTTCTTTCATGCGGAGAACTATAATATGCCTTTTCGCTGAACGACTCAAATATATGTGCATATATACACAGACCTGTGAATTTGCTGTAAATACACAATTTATAGGTTAGGTTTTGCGGTTAACCGTATCCCAACTACCTCTGAACCCGTGTTAGACGCGGTTACTAACGGTTAGTGACGTCACCGCTTCTCCTCACTTACGGTATGTAACAACTTCCCATAAAAATGAGTCTCAGTAACCCGGTTAGTTCCGGTAGCCCCACAAAAAAATGGCTATTGAATAGAGAATAAAAAAATAATACAAATTATGGTTTTTGATGTTTACATCTTATCTCGTTTAAAAGTTACTGGGGTTGTACCATTTAATTTAATTAAAAGAATAACCTTGTATAGCTGTTTTTTTTTAATTTAAATATCTTGGTCCACAGGGAATAACATTTAAAGTGTGAGACACTATCTAAAAGAAAATTTCACATTTCATCACTATAGATTTAAAAAATGCCTTAACGTCAAAAAATAATATTTATCTTATTTTAATTAACGATCGTTTCCTATTAAATTTTTCACATATTTTAAAGGAAATTAGAAAAATATATCTTGTTTACTTTAACGCGAAGAAGTGAATAATTCCTGACATCAATAGGATAAAATAAAATTTTAAGTTCTATTTTTAATTAGGTAAATCTTCTTCAGCTTCCGTTAAGCCCCTTAGGCGTCCCGCGTGACGTCGCGACGTTACATATAACAAATGTAACACCGCACATTGTCAATAAAAACGTCATCGGGTAATAAAACAAATAGTATTTATGACTCTTCACGCGGAAATGGTCCCTAGAGGAAAAATTGATTTGATCTTATTGATAAAGCAAGAAATTATGACATTTTGTTGTAACTCAAAAATTGCGAAAATTAGGAATGTGTCAAGTTAACCCAAAAGTTAACTAATGGAAAAGTGGCTTTAGGAAAAGCCTTACCAAGAGTTTTACCTAATGTCCCTTTTCTCATTATTGACATCGCCCCGTTTTTTAATTGTCCCTATTGGTTAGAATTTCTTTTTAAACGCTGTTAATTAAAAGAATTTAGCTGTATGCAGACATTAGCAACTTGCCGAGATAGAAGGAAGAAGTAGTCCTAGTTCATTCGTAGCTTATTTTTTAAACAAATACCTCACCTTACACACAGAACCTCACAATCAAAGTGCGAGCCACTATTTAAAAAAAAAATCGTTTTTTTTTTTACTATTTAATGTGTAAAATAGCACAGATATCAAGCAATTAGGGTTGACACTCAAAAACAAATTAAATTAATGAAACCTGGCTATTTTTAGGTTGTTCTAGATATTGTTATTTCTTATAAAATTTTTGAATAATACAATTTAATTTTCATCATAAACCTTAATTATACAAATTAATCGAAAATATTTTTCTTAATTTAATAAACAATGTTTTTTTTTTAATTGATATCTGCGCCGATTTAGGCAGGGCTGAGGGCTTGGCTTACGGATTTGGCTGATTATTTTTTTATGTGTAGCCCACCGATGTTAGAGAGAAACCTCCACGGGATTGTTTTTCAAAAACGCCCCGTTTCAAAAATATGATTTTTTAAATTTTTTTCAAATTTTTTAAATTTCTTGAAAATGTGACATTGACGTGCAACAACTCGAAAACTGTTTAATTTAGAGAACTGCGGGGTTCTCCATTAAAAAAAATCATATTTTTTTCTATGAAATTTTATCAATTTAGTTTTGACAGTTTTTTGTTTTTTTAAGATGGCGGCGAAAAATTTTAAGGCCATTTTTCTCAAAAACTCTATTTTTTATTAGGCACTAATTTGAAACGTTATGAAAAGTGTTTGATGACGTGAATAGGCAACCATTAATACACCTGCATAATTTATTAAAGTTTGAAAGTCTGTATCTCCAAAACGTTATATTCTAGCAAAAAACTGGATAATACAATTTTTATATGGCTTAAAAACAGCTTTCATTTAAAATATAATTTTTTAAAATCGGGTTATAAATAAGTGAGATATGCTAAAAAAAACATTTTACTGATTTAAACGCCAATATCTCGAAAACAATGCATTTTAAGAAAAAATTGTCTGTAACATTTTTTGACCAATTTAAAATTATCTTTCATATAAGTGCTAAATTAATAAAATACAATAATAATTGCTTTAAATATAACCAAAAAACGCTAAAAATAGGAGTTTTACCCCATTCTTACACCTTTACCCCCGATCGTTTACCCCCAAAATCTAATCAGCTCTTCGAAATACGATAAGAAACAATATGCAAAAAACCGCTTGTCGATATCTTATTTAGAAATGGAGTTATCGAGTTTAGAGACAGACAGACAGACAGACAGACAGACAGACAGACAGACAGACAGACAGACAGACAGACAGACAGACAGACAGACAGACAGACAGACGGACAAATTTTTTTTTTTACTGATTTCGACTCAGAAAGCTCTAAAACGCCGAAAAATGTGAAAAAAACATGGTCAAAGATTTGACTTTTCGGCGAAGATTTCAATAAATCGGCACTTTTAGTAGCACTAAGTGTACATCTGAACTGTTCCGGTTTTCTCCGTGTGGGTGCCTTTTTGCATGGAATGTCAAAATAACATTTATGTACTTTACTCTTCACAGTTATGTCAACTATTTAATTGTTATTGTTAATTTATTCAATTTGACACTTAATATAATGTAAAATAAATAGTAGGTGGTACATTATATTATTCCTATGGTCATATCCGTCACTCATTGTTTGAATAGTTGGGAAATCTTACAAATTTATACTCAGTGTACAGTCATAATTGCATTTTGTTTAGAATTATTATCAATTATTATTTATTCATACATATTGTGAAAATAATTGTTTTGGATTTTTATTATAAGATTGTTTATTTCTTTGACCCTGCCTGAAAAACGTTTTTCGAGAGTATTATGGTTTGGCCTCATTTATATAAATAGGTAATTGTAGTACACCCAGCCCTCACCACAAAAAAAAACATTTCTAATTATATTATATGATCAAATCCATGTTATCATAACTGTAGAATGACGGAGTTTTGAAACTAATAATTAATGATTATTATTTCAGAATACTTTAAAAAAAATCCGTCCGTCTGTCCGGATGTGTCACTTTTTTTTGTGGACGCGATAATAAAGTCCCATAAGAGGAAGGACCCTATTGTTTTTGAAAAGAATGCCTTCAATAACGAAAAATTTATAGGGGCAAAATGTTCAAAAAAATATAAAAAACTAAAAGGAATAGAATACACTCCAAACTTTTAAACAAAATTAATTTTACTGATAGAAATATTACCAATTTTGAAAAAAAATCTTAAACAAAAAAGGGGGGAAGGGCGCGGCTTTTTAAAAATATTAAATATTGAAGGAAACATCCAGTAAACACCAAAATTTCAAAAAACATTACTCTCATAAAAATATAATAATAAAACAATTTTGAAAAAATCAATTGACAAAATAAAAATATTATAGCGAGTGCTACTTTTTTATAGAGCACAAGAAAATAATTAATTTGTATATCGAGGGAAAACGTAATATTAAAGTTTATACTATGCGAAGTATTACATGGCTTGTTTTCTTTTGGGCTTGACAATCTTTTGGCTATGTAGCCAATACCTAGCCAAAAACATCAACAGAAAAGTTTGTACGATTTCATTTTTTTTTATAGAAAAAAGCTTTGTTTTATAAATATTCTGAAATCGTTCAAAATTTTCTGTTGAGGTTTTTGGCTAGGCCTAGAAAAAAGTAAACTTTACCCTTTAAAATAATCAACAATATATTTTGTTCCTGAAATAAGCTTTAAAATTTCAAGTCATTATAAAATAATCTTGAAATGTTATTGATTGGTTATTTTATTGTTAGTATTTTTATAACTCTATTTTTATCTGTTAATCAATAGGTTCAGTTAGTCATACATTATTGAAAACCTTTCAATGAAAGGCTATTTTTGAAGCAAAATTGGATAAATTGAGCTACATAATTTATTCTGTATTATAATAATAACACATTGTAAAATAATTAAATGACATCATGATTAAAATTTAATGTTTTAATTATGTAACAAGCCATGAAGATACGTAATGCTTTGCATTTCATAGTACACTCTTTAGAGTGGGTAGTGTATTGCGTTCTTTAACCCTTAGCTACAGACACGACGTAGATTTTACGCATGGATAGTATGCAGTTTGTTATTTCTCCCAACTCCGAGTAACTACGGCTTTCCGCGTCTCAGTACCTTTCGGACATTCAGTTTAAGTCCTAAATCCGAGCGGAGCAGTTGGTATGTTGCACAGTGATTTTTTACGTGTTCATTTAAAATTTGGCTGCTTAAAAAATACGCCATGCCTGTAAGTACGAAATAATAATAATGATTAAGTTTTTAATTTCATCTTATAAATATTTTTTTTTCTTTCTTCTACCAAGTAATTTAAATAAGATTCCCTACCAAGTTAATATAAATAAAAAATAATATAGTACAAATTATATTATATAAATAACTTATTTAAACACTATGTTCTATTGCATTTATAATTAAATAATTAAAGAACACGTTTAATGATAAATAAGTCAAAATTTTAAAAATTTTATTTGACTTTTAAATTGTTTAAAGGGACGCGTAATTTTTACGCCATGTCTATAGTAACGTTTCATGAATAAGGTGTCTGTGGCAGAGGGTTAACTCCGGATGGTTTAGCCAATCATTAACACTAAACTAAGAAATGACCAACGAAATGTCAGAATTGTTTGACATATTTTATTTTATTGGTTAAATTCTTAGTTAGTTTAGTGTTAATTACACTGTGCGACAGAAAATTTAGGCAAGAGATCTGTCAACGTCAGTCGTTAATTTAGGACCACTATAGTCGTCCCCAAGGGGTTTCACTACTTTAGGTCATTTAAGCGATTTTTTTTTTAATTTAAAGTTTTAAATGCACCCTAATATGCAAGACCCATTTTCAAGTTAGTGTTTCATAATTTTGGGAGGTGAATTCCTATCAAAAGACATGAAAAAAAAATCATAAAAACTTATGTCCAAAAATGCTTCGTAAGGGAGCTAAAGGTCCTTCAGTGACAGGCCCGCAAATTAGATTTTCGTTTAATATCTCAGGAACCTTTGAGCTATAGAAATGAGTTTATGCATGTGTGTTTATATCAACAAGGCCTATTAATATATACTATTTTCAGTCGTAGAAAAAAATAAAAAAATAAAAAATATAAAAAAATATAAAAAAAAGAATTATTATTTTTTTTAAAACAAAATCTTTTTACGAAAAATGAAACAAAAATTAAACAATATTTTAGGTAATAGTTTATCATTTTTTTTTAAGTTTAACCCCCAATAACATATTTTTTTGGGATTATTTTCAATAACAATAGGGATCTTCCCTTATAGAACTTGATTTTTTCCTGAAAATTTTGAGTCGATCGTTTAATTCGTTTTGGAGTTATCTTGCCCACAAAAATCGTGACTTCAGACGGACAGACGGACGGAGGGACAGACGGACATTTTTAAAGTACCTTATTTTTTCATGAAACAGATTTGTATCCAAGAATTTTTTGTCTAGGGCGCTTTTTGGCGATTTAGGGAAACTCGAAACTACCGTATAATACTGTTCTAGCATTACGCGCTGTGAATAGTATAATAAGATAATTAAATAGGTTTTTGTTCATTTTTTTGTTTAGGTTATTTATTATATAATAGAGGTATCCACAAAACAAGAAATTTGTATTTTTTAGAACTTTATGCCCGATTCAATATATTTAATTTTTTTAGTTGTTACCATGATAAACAATTTTTTTTTCACATCGATTCAAGGAAAACACATAAAAAAGTAATTGTAAAGTAAGTTATTGTAAAATTAGGTACTGCCATTTATACAATGTTGGTACTTGATTACATTAGTTTTCAAGGTTTTTAGACCCCAATTCTACATGCCTTTTTTTGTAATTTTTATTGCTAAATATGAATCTGCCAGAAAAAATTATCAGACTGTTTTTATTTATTTTCGTTTTGTCTGGTCACCAAAAGGTACCACCAAAAGTAACAATTTGTGTTGATAGAAGACTATACGTAAACAGCAGGTAGAACATGGTAGATAAAAAAGATGTAAAATTCAAAGGAACTAAAAACATTAATTTTGTAGTGTTATTTTTTAGAAAAGTTAAAAAAAAAACTGTTATATTACTTTAGGGAAAAGTATTCTTTTGTTGGAAGCAGTATTTTTTTATATTGAGAACATGTTCTAAACATTTTTTATATCATTTTAAATAATCTTATAGCTTTTTAATATAGGTACCTCATTAATTTTAAATTATCCAGAATAATTTATTCTGTGACATTGAAGTTATACAATTATACATAACAATATTCTAAGATCAATCAGAGTTCTAAAAATCCGTAATAGTAATATTTTTTACAGTGTAATTGGCGTAACTAAGTGAACATGCTTTTGTTTTTAATAAAATGACTTTAAACAAAGAAATCAAGAAATTGCGAAATTTTATAAAATAAGTAAAAGTTTATTTCCTAATAGTTGAATTAATTGTTAACATTGTTTTGAGAATTTAGCAGTGAACATATATGTATAATTATGTTAAAAAATTAGTCAAGTGCGGTTAGACTCGCTCATTTAGGGTTCCGTATCTGGATTTTTTAGTTTTCTTCTTTTTTTGTGACCTTATCTCCAATAGTTCCATTCGTAGCTCAAAAATGCATTTATTAAAGTTTATTTTTTTAAGGTATAGTTATTTTAAATTTTCCGCTAAATACTCCACAAAGTCCGATTTACACTGAAGCTTTTTTGGTATGTGTGTCAACATAACCAAAATTTATAATTTTTGTTTACTTACTTTGTTTTTATGATGTTTTGATGTAAAAAAAGAGAATTGATAAAGCTGTTGCTAAAAACACTTTTGTATTCCTGTAAAAACAAAATTTGCTTATAAAATCGCTTTTATTCCAAGATTTTAGAAGAATAAACCATTGTTTTGTTCTCGTTAATGGCACGTCAAAGTTTTACGGTTGTGTAAATTGGGCCTAGTCATTTTGCTTACGACACATGCGTAACTTACGTTGCTATGGTAATTTCGAGATTGTTTACAAGCGTGAAGGTTTAAAATAACTATACCTTAAAAAAATAAACTTTATACGTAGCTCAAAATTTTGCAATTTTGAACCTTACTCCCCACCGTAACGTGTCGTTACGCTGAGACCTACCCCTCTCCGTTTAAATGCTTAAAGCTAGTAGATCCCCTTAAAAGTTTGGGTAAAAAAACAAACCGTTTTTATTTCTTTAAAAATAATAGAGCGTTACGTAACGCTACCTCAGTCCCTTTCCTCCTCAGAACTCATCGTAACGCTAAGCACTAGCCCCCTCCCGCCTAAGTTCGTTACGTGTTTAAAGCATAGATCATATTTTTTATCCATGTCGCTTATAAGCGAGGGGGCGAAAACCATATTTTTTATCCATTTGGAACATCCAAACTCGCTTATAAGCGAGATGGATAAAAAATATAGTTTTCGCCCCCCTTTGGCCCCCTTAAGCCTGGTGCACTTCTCTATAGTTTAAAAACTAATTCCATGTTTATTATACGTACTATGCCAAATTTCAGATTTTAAAGTTTATACAGTTTCTAAAAGTGGCTGTTAGGAATAGACGGACGGACTAACGACATTAAAAGAGTTTCGTTTTTCGTTTTTTAGGCACGGAACCCTAAAAAATATAAAAGTTATAGTTACATTTCGCTTTCACATATAATTTTTACTAAAGAATCCTCTTAAGGAGTCACAGTTCAAATGTCACGAGTTGAAAATATAAGTTTCTACAAATATTTACCAACATTAAATTACACCTTTTAGAGATCTACATTAACTGCATAATAAAATACAGCTGCAAGGATAAAACAATACTTTCCCTTAAATTAACTTTTTAACTAACACCAGATGGGCGTTATAATTTCCTTTTCTCACTTTCCTCTTCAACGGAAAATGATCATACACGGATCAACTTGTCAATCATATTTTATGGTAAAATAATACAAATATCTGATAGGATAAAGCAAGTTGTAGTTGTATTCGATACCATTACATACTGCATTTATTCTAAGCGAGTTTTATATTAGTAAGTTTTATAATATACAACAAGAAATCAGAATTTAAGTTTATAAGATTCTGTTGCATACCTATTGTTAAACTTGCATAATTTATTACTAGGTTAACTAGCTAACTTGGAAGTTCTGACTTAGAAGTTTTGACTTGGAAGTTCTGACTTAGAAGTTCTGACTTAGAAGTTATGACTTAAAAATTCTGACTTAGAAGTTCTGACATAGAAGTTTTGACTTAAAAGTTATTAAAAGTTCTGATTTATACAAAAAGAAATCAGCCAGTATATTCTCGTATTTAAGTTTAGAAGATTCTATGCATATTGTAAAACTTGCATAATTTATTACTAGGTTAAAACTGGCGAACTTAGAAGTTCTCACTAGAAGTTTTGACTTTGTGGCGACTGGTAAGTTCTGACAGAATTTGTGACTCAAACGTTCTGACTTAGAAGTTTTAACTTAGAAATTCTGACTAAAAAGGTTTGAAATTGAAGTGCCGACTTAGAGATCTGACTTAGAAGTTAAAGATTGTGACTTAAAGTTCTGATTTAGACGTTTTAATTTATAAGTTCCCACTCAAAAGTATTGACATGGAGTTTCTGACTTAAAAGATTTCACTAAGAAGTGCCGACATAGAAATTCTGACTAAGAAGTTCTAATTTAGAAGTCCTTAAAAATCCTGACAGAGAAGAACTAATAATTAATGGTAAAAATTTATGAGAAGCATAATTGTTTTTTGAAATTTGTTTTTGTAAGCTTTTCTGGCTGGGTAGAGGAAAGCAAAAAGTAGTGCAATCTTGGGTCACGATCTTCTCAGGTTTAACTAAAGTAGGTGAAAGTTAGCTAAGTAGTTCTAAGTTGCATGAATCAAATCCTAAAATTATATATTACTGCAACCAACACCGTATATAATTAACAGTCGAAATATACTCCAATAAAAGTACACTGGCTTTATAAAGTATCGTGCGATACGATTTCAAAAGCGCTTTACCATAATTTCAGTAAAGATCAAAAAGCTGCAAAACAATATAACGTTAAAGAAAATGCTATTTATATTTCCCCCATAACCAAAATATAAAAAAATATACCGCAAAAATACTTGTTGTACTGGTCATTAATAGGCAAAAACAGTCTTTATCCTACGCCGATTTTTAACAAAAACAATCCTAGCCGAGTATTTTGGATAAGTATATAGTATATAGTACAAAACTGGAATTGAAGCTAAATGTTCTCCAATTATCGTGGTCACACATATAATAATATATATTTTTATTATAAATCGTTCAGAATTAATTGTAGCACATATATTACAAATTTGTTTAAAAAATGAGCTATTGTCAAAGAACGGGTTAATTTTTTAATTTCTTCAAACTGGCTTATTTTACCAAGAAATCATAAAACCTATGTACTTGATTTACAGGTTAAATTATTTTTTGTTATTGTGTGAAGCTCCAAAGAATTTTTAACAACTTTCTTTAGAATTTGCCCCAAAATCTATACCTACAATAAAAATGGCTTTGTTTATGGTGCAAACACAAGTGTAAAGTACCTATAGGTAGTATCTAATAGTACCTACCTATAGGCACTGTAAATAAGTATTATCAGCCAAAATAGGTAAAAACGTTTACCTGCCAATAATTTATAGCATTCTTAGATTTCAAAAACTGACAAAATTTATGATTAATCATTATTAATGCTTACTTAGTATTGCCTAATGTTTGTCAGTTTCCTGTACATACTATCTTTCAAATATACGATGAAAGTAATACATCCGAGAATACGTATATCTTTTCCCTGGTTTACGAAAAAAAAATCTAAATTTAAAATTACAAATCAATACTTATAAATCACTGTCCAATAGTTTATGAAATCAAATAAATTATTAAAAACCGATGTTCACGGAATAAGGTACACAGACCTACAAGTTTTAAATTTTGCTTTAAACTGCATTAAAAAAACAACTACTTGATTTAAGTAAATAAAAATTTATTAAGTATCATAATTTAAAGATTTATTTTCTTCTTCATCATCTAGTTTCCAAGACAGGTTTAAGGCAGCTCTCCACTCCACACTAATAGGGGCGACGCTGTCCCTAGTCAATTATTTTATTTCTCTAACATTTCTAAATCCTACTTTCTTTGTTTTTTGTGAGGTAGGTCCGGAGCCGGCGAGAGGGTTAAGATTCTCAGTCCCCGACGCTGACAGACTGGAGCTAAGTAGGGCTATCTTTTTTAAGTAAGCTTTTTTAAGTAACCCTATTGAAAATGACGGGTCTGCGCGGGTATAAATGTTGCATAGACCGGACTTGAGCGGGTGAATTTCATCCGCTCAAGTCCGGTTTATGCACCATTTATACCCGCCCAGACCCGTCGGCAGGGAAGCCTTTTAAGTTAGTTTTTTTAAGTAAGCTTTTTTAAGTAAGTTTTTTTAAGTAAGCTTTTTTAAGTAAGTTTTTTAAGTAAGCTTTCTTGTCTTAGTGTGTGCCCCAACATTTAATTCCTTCTCATCTCCCAGTTATCCATTTCCATAAGATTTTCTCCAATCATCTCGTTTGTAACTCTGAGCATGTTGATATTCTCTTATAGCACGAAATTTCAAAGGACCCTCTCTTTATCTGCATATGCAATGGAGCTCTCTACAACTAGAATTATGAAACAAAAGACGTCTACCCTATCTCTATCTCATTTGTGCTACACTTTCCAGCCAACCAAATAAATACTGTATTTGTTTTTCATACAACAAATACAGTATTTATTTGGTTGGCCGGAAAGTGTAGCAGTGAGAGGCACGTAGCTAATGTGAATCTGTAGAATAAGATAATTCTACTAAAATTTAGATGGCGCCAGTAATTTCTTTAATAATGCACTTTTCGCCCTGCCAAGTAAATATTGTATTTGTTCAACAAAGAACAAATACAGCATTTGTTTGGTTGGGTGGAAGTGGGAGTGTATGTATGTCTTCTATCCTTTTTGGGTAGAACTTTTGTCCCTGTCTAATCTAATGGGAGAATTCTCCATTGTCAAATTATTGATAATGCTAGGAAAATGTCAAAACGCTAAAGAAAATTAATAAATCTTAGTGTTTTTACCCCTATTTTTATATTTGTGGACGTTTTTTTGAAAGAGGGTTAATTTTAAAATGAATAAAGTGAAAGAAATCTGTTTGTACGTGGTGCGATATTTTTTCGACCTAGTGTATGCACAGTATCTCTTATTGAACACGATTCCTTACATTCATTCACACTAATTAGTAAAAATAGTACTCAAAATACACAATACTATTTACTACCAGATTCTTACAACATGAAATAGCCAATTATTTATTATCCGATCATTTCTTTACTCCATTATTACTCGAACTCCTTTTTTTACTTTCTAACGCTACATTAAACAAGGTATACGATCGTAAATTGATATTGCTTTCCCATATGATTTTTTTAAAAATACTGGAAAACTTTTTTCTCTTATTTGATTTTTTTTTCATGTGGAAAAAATCGATTTTAGCAAAAAAAAAAATCGCGAGTCGAACTCGCCGACTCGCTCATTAACGGTTCTGTACCTAGTTTTTTGATTTTTTTTCTTTTTCGTGCCTATATTTCCAAGAGTTCTAGTTTCTTTCAAAAGAAATAGAACATTGTTTTTAAAGACTTATTTGAGCTTTCTTTTGCTATAAATTTTGAGGGTTTCGTACCTTAAAAAACGAAAAACGGAATCATTGCCCGGTTGTCCGTCCGTCCATCCGTCTGTCACAGCCGTTTATCTCAGGAACTGTATAACCTAGGAAGCTGAAATTTTGCATACGAGTAGATTGCATTAATGAGATTCTTTTCCAGGTATAAATAATTTTTAGAATATTTTTTATTGCCAAAAAGTCAAAAATAAAATTTTGAAAAAAAAAAAAATAGTTATTTATTATGGTCTTTAATTTCACAATTTAAATATGTATACAATTTTTTTTTATTTTCACTATAAAACTTTCAAAAAAGTGTAATTTCTTGTAAGTCCCTTTCTTTCGCTTGGTTTGGATGATAATTAAAAAAAATATGGATGATAAACCTAAAATAATCTTTTAAGAAAAAATATAGAGAAGTGCATCAGGGAAAAAAGGGGGAAAAATAAACTAAAAGAAAGCTCAAATAATTCTATACAAAAAATATCATATGCATTTTTGAGCTACGAATAAAACTTTTGGAGATTATGACACGAAAAACCACCTCGGAACGCCCCTGCTCTCCGCGTACACAAAACTTATTTTTATGAGAAAGTATATAGATTTCAAATTAGATTAACTTAAGTTACTTAAGATGCCTTCAGAGATGAACATGAGGCGGCGAAAGTACCTACATAGCGTTTGGTAACTCCTCGTTTTTACATAATTTGTTAGCTATTCAATCTAAACGTGACTTAATAGACCTCAAATTTGACCTTTTGTGCGGGACGTAATCGTGACTGGGTCCACTACGCTAATAGGGAAGCCACATTTTTATTTAAACTGTACCATTACGCTAATGGACTAAAGTATTGTAACTACGCCAGGGGCGTATTAACTGTACGGGCAAGTCTGACCCTACCCGGGTCAGCCGTTTGTGAAGGAGGCCAAATGGTAAATTTAGGAAGTAGTTTTTTTTTAGTTATTAAAATTTCTGCCAAGGGTAAAGCTTTTTGTTCAGAGGGAAGGACCTTTTTTTTAGTCATCAATCAGGAGTAAGGAATTTTTTCAGTGGTTATTATGAATAAATTAACAGATAAAAAAAAATAAAATAAATAAAATTATGTTATAGGAGTTACTTACAAGTATATTTACTCATATTAGTTCATTTGAGGGGTTTATTACTACAGTATGTTTAAACAAGTTTAACTTTTTCCGCCATAAAAATTAGTCATCTAAAAAGTAAACTCTAGTAAATTTTATTATTGTATTAAATTATGAGATAATAAATAACTTGCTTATTAATTTAAATTTAATAAATAAATTGTGTGAAATTTAGCTGTTTTAAATTATTAAAGAAAGTTTTTTTTTGCTACTGAAATTTTCAAAATAATTAATACTTATATTATTTAATTTTAAGTGTACATTCACTGTTAACCCAAAAAATTAGCATAAATTTTGATAGTTAAAATACAAGGTTGTCCATTGTCATAATAAACAAAGCAATTACAAAATGATGATTTTTTTTAATAACATACTGAAACTATAGTTATTTATGGTACAAGTGGGTGAAGTAAGATATTGCCCATGAGAAAATTAACGTGCGAGGCGTCAGCCAAGCAGGTTAATTTTCGAGAGGGCAATATCGGTTTACCCATGAGTGCCATACAAAGTTTTATTCAATAAATAGCTTAGGAATTCATATATTTATTAAAAATTTTAACGACATTTACAAGAAAATAATTTTACAAGTGACAGTTGAGTGGGTAAAATAAATAATTATCCACTCAATAAAGTAAAAGCCACGCGGGGGTTATTATTGAGTTTATCTATTTAAAATAAAGCTGGTAATTGTCTTATTATCTGTATGTATTGGATAAAACTCTTTTATTATCATCATTATCATCATCATCACGTTATTAGTCCGAAGACTGGTCTGAGGCAGCACTCCATTCCATCCTATCCTTAGCCAGCTATTTCATTTCACTTACAAATGTACATCCTTTATTATTTGTGAGCAGTATTCCATTCTACCTTTTTTCTAACTCCCAGCTCACTCTACAATTTTTTTTTTAAGTATGCACTCATGTAGAGCCGGACTGAGGCAAAGCCTTTGCATTGGCCGAAAAAAAAGGGAGGACCAATAAAAAGGCGCCTCTTCGGGCTGCCGCCCGCACTCATTTATTTCATACTTAAAAAATCCAATAGTCTTGAACATTGGTAAAGATGTAGTTTAGAACTTCCTGGTAAATGTACTAAAAGTCCCCAAAAATTAAAGGTGAGCTCGCGCATTTGTATTGATTTTAGGGTACATATTTGGATTGTTTTGCAAGTAACTTCTAAACTGCCAATTAAAAAAAAAACAGTTTTTATAATTTTGTTTTAACTTAGTTTTTGATAAAATGCATTGATTCGATAGAGAAGATGATAAGTTGTTGGGGACTTTTAGTAAGTTTATCAGGAATGTTTAAACCACATTTCTACCCATTTTCAAAACTTTTGGATTGTTTTGAAACAAATGGTGATTTTTGTACCTCGTTGATGGGAATAAAGATACACTCGCCCATTCCGTAGGATACCCTTTTTCCCAATCTTTCCAATACGCTCTCGTTTGTACTTTATTCGTTTCATCTTTATAACATTCACATTTCAAGGCTTCTAAAAGTATAAAACTTCGAAAAATGTAATGAAGATCGTTTGTTTTTATTAATTACTTCTTACTAACAAAGTAATATACAATGCTTTGTATAATTCTAATTAAGCAAAATACTAATTTACTTGATATAAACACAGGATATAAACAATTAAGTTTACTGCAGATTAAATATTTTACTGTTCCACTTTTCGAATAAGACTAATCAAGAATAATAACACTATACTCTGTTTCAAATTATAAAGACTCTTCATTGAGGAGTCCTCATAGACAAATATTCTAAAAAAAATATTAAAAAGTGTATAGATGAACTTAAAACTAACTAACAACTAACATGTGACAGTTTCAAAAAGTCTTTTTTGCTCGAGAAGGGTTTTTTATATTTTCTAAACTATTTTTTCTCGCTTGTCTCAAAGTGGGGTAGTTAAAACAGGGGATCAAAACTTGATCATCAAATTGAGGGTGTACCCTTGCTCTCCAAAATATATTTAACTAAGCTCTCATTTGATAACATAAGAGCTTACAAAAAGATATTCTGAAAAGCGAGCTGGAATTTAGAATACAGTTTTTTTTTGTTTTCTAAACTATTTTTTCGCGCTGATCCCAAACTAGGCTAGATAGGACAAGAGATCAAAATTGGATCATCAAATGGTGGGCCACATAATAGCTTACTTAAATATATTTTGGAAAACGAACTGAAAATTAAAAGAAAAGTTGGTAGTATTAGGAACTAGCACTATGAAAACGAAAGAATTTGAATTTATGAAATGTAACAAAACAGTCTTAGGACTAAACTAATTGAACTCAACAGTAATATAGTATTACTAGGTATGTATCTAACTCAATTTTTGACTTTTAAATTGGCGCCTCTATGTTTAAAGTCCTAAATACAATAAAATCTATTCAGATAAAGCTTGTGTCAATGATAAAATTTTAATGTGCAGGGAGGTTCTTCATTTAAAACTAAGCAAAAAAGTATTCTTCACCAAAGCACCTAAATTTAATATTAAAGGAGTAATAGCCTTTTAAAAAGTTACATTTTTAGTGGCACAAAATACTTCCTCTTAATTGCATTTTTTTTGAAAACGGTTGCTCCTACAGTGTTACACTATATGATACTTTTTATATCAAGGAATCTACATTTTTTACAAAAAATCCAAAAAAATATACATAAAAAAGTTTGGGGCAAAAATATGTTAAGCCTCATATATTTTGTCTGTCTAGGTACGCCTCTGGATAAATTCAAAAAATAAATTAACATAAACTTATGGCGCTTATTAATACTAGTCTACATGCAAAAGCTCGTCGCTCTAGCTTCAAGGGTAGAAAAGTTATTAATTAAAGACATTATTTTATTGCAATTTTTAAAGAGCCGTAGATCCCTTAGGACTAATTTCCGGACCAACCTTTATACAAACTTTTTTATATTTTTTAACGTAGAATCACCTCTTAAATTTCTCGAACTTATTTCTGAATAACCCTGTATATATATATTCTATTTTATAGCAAAAATCAATAAAACTATGCCAAAGAAAAAAATATTTTCGTTACCAACGAAAATATCTTTAACTTTTGTATGGTAATGTATTAATTGATGATATTGGCCCTTTCACGTGAGATTCACGGAAATATTTCACTTAATTATTTAGAAATTCGGCAATTATTTACCAAATGAATTTCTCATTTTGACCCAGAAATTAATTTTCAAGAATACCCCATATAATCCACTCAATTTAATTTAAGTGGACAACTTGCTGAGTTGGGTGTTATTATTTTTTTCTTTTTTTGGCATGTCGTGCACCACCTTAAAGATGCCGGTGATGATATTGATACCCAACGGGACAACAGTTTTGGTCGTGTTTTACTTTCTTCTAGGAAAGCCCTGCATTAGTACAAAATGGAAAATTTGCTGTTTTTGGCGAAAAAAATCTGTCTGTTTGGGGGAATTTGTGCCGATTATAACTCGAGAAAGCTTTGAGCTGAATGCTTCAAATTTGGATCATAGGTTCTTTATCGATATGGATATATCAATATGGATATATCCAAAGTTTGCGCAGGGGTAAAAATCGGGTTGGGGGTAAGGGGAACAAAGGGGCTAAACATTACTAACTGTTTGCAATGGGTCTCTTAAGAATAAAAAATATATTGGTCAAATGAAAAAAAATATATATTTTTTTTAATTTTGTTTTTAAAAAACCTTCCTCATTACTTTTTTGCAAAATAACCAATAAAAAAATAGGTTCATGAGTGTGTCCTTCTGTAACATAAAAATGGGACTTGAAAAATTCATTTCTGGATTTTAAGACGCTGCATCTGGCCACAGACGTCAGATTTTTAAGACAAATAGGTCTTGCTTTAGTGAAAGAAAATTTTTTATTTTCTCCTAGGAAAGTCCTGCACTCGACTTTTTGTACGTGAAAAAGCTGATTTCTGCGAAAAAATCTTTCTTTTGGTCTGTGTCTTTCCAGGAAAGTTTGTGCCTACCATAAAACGCGAACGCGTTGAACTAATACTAAATTTATCGGCTGAAATTTTATTATCGTAAAAATCGTGGTGGGAGTCAAAGGGGGGTAAAAAACTATTATAGTTATTCTTGTAAAAGTTTGGTTTCTATTTTTTTTTTTGAAAACAAAAAAAAACTGCTGCGAACAAAGTAATACTTTCCCATAAACTTTCTCCAAACCTAGGTTAATTAAAATCAAAAACGAAAAATAAATTGAAAAAAAAAAATGTTTTTGAAAAAAATCGTTTTAACCCCATTTTACTCCCTTACCCCAACCGGATTTTTACCAAAAACAATCCCAGCCTAGAGCTTTGGATAATCAACCGGTGGTCCAAATTTGAAGTCTTTAGCCCGAAGCGTTCTTGAGTTATTGTGGTCACAAATTTTTGAAGGAAATCATATTTTTTGGATATAAAAAGTCCAGAAACGTAAAAAAGCAACAATTTTTTTTCGAAATTTAATATTAAAAAAAAATGCTGCAAATCAAAAAGTTATCGTAACAGTTATGTATTTCAAATATTTAAAAAGTCGATGGCAGATCGGCATTGCCGATGTTTCGACAAGGTGGTTCCAACTCTTCAGTCTAGTTTCCAGCTGATATTCAGCCGTTCAGCTGTCTGAAAAATCATATGGCAAAAACAAGCAGGTGAAACAGTTTAACGTTAAATTGATGGGTATCGCATTTTTTTGGGCACACAACAATTTTTCAGTTTAACATATTCAGAGAAATCATTATATCCCTTATTTAATTCAATCTTTAATAAATTACATTAAAACCTAGATTTCCTGTGCCCCTAAATGAATTTTTTTTCGTTGAGTGTTCACAAAAATTCCAATAATTTTTCAAAAAAAAAAATAAAAGAAAGAAAATATCTGTTTCGAATGAGCGAGGCGACTTCCTCTTCTTCCTCTAAACGATTAGAAATTAAATGGACTAAAAAATAAAAAATAATATATTATTTTCGAAAGTTTTTTAAAAATATTTTTTGTCCTTTTTGTAACCTCTAACCCCCAGATATAATTTTTCAGGTAAATAAGACAAAATAACCACACTTTTTAAACCCAAAAAGGCCCTTAGTAATACTATGCATATAAAATCCCTGCGAAGATATTCAAAACAAGCTCTAGTAAAAATTTGTACCCCGTAGGTTAAAAGGGTCGAAAGTTTTCTGTCCACAGACAGGCAGACAGACCAACAGATGGAAATATTTTCACAGCTTCTTACCTTACCTCGATTTTTACCAAAAACAATCCCATCTGAGAACTTTTTAAAGGGTGTCCCAACAAGAGGTGTAATTTTAAATTTCGCGGTATTTTCGTTCTGTCAAACGCTCAGTATATGACATTTGTTTTCAACACGCATTGCCATTTTAGTAATGGAACACTACACAAACGAACAACGCATAATTATTGTGAAGACTCATCACAGAATGAAAATACCGCGAAGTTTAAAATTACACCTCTTGTTGGGACACCCATTATAAGAAACCTATGATCCTAATTTGTTTTTAAAAAAATAGTTATTTAGCAAAATAAAACTGAAGAAAAATCTCCATTGTAAGGCAAAGCAGGTGCATTTTTAGATAATGCACTTTTTCGCAGGCTAATTTACATCATGTTTCTTTACATACAAATCACCCTTTATTTTATATCAAATCTTATTTATATATAAATACCCTGAAACGCAATGGGTCAATGTACCTACCTAAATTTTCTACAGTTTAATGTAACTCAGAGTTTGTTCAGATCAATACCCCTTGCATTTTAATGTATTTATAATATAAAAGTCATTACTTCCTACCCCGTGCCCAGGCCTAGAGTGGCCCAATGTTCACCCGTACAATATATTAGAAAATATAAATTTGTCTTTGTCTTCAATACAGACAACAAAAATTCCTAAAAATATTATATTTGGATTTTATCACAGTGCAACAAAAAATGTGCATTACCTGCAAAATTACACAGCCCACAAAAAAATAAAAGGGGTCTGCGCCATGAATAGGACCATGATATCCATATGTATTTTCGCCCGCTGAAACCGAATCTGAACTCAGTTTAGCCCCTACACGTCTGGATTTATTTATTTATTTGTTTATTTTATATAAATCCATTTGACAAAAATGTATCGGATATTATATTATTTTTATTTAGCAGGTGGCCACATCCGTGATGGTCCAGTCCGGGCCTGAAAGTCATTACTTTCAACCCCGTTCCTGTTCTATAATTATCAACAATGTGGGTGGAAATAAGCGGCTATATAATTTAAAAACGATTAATTGCAAAAAAAACAAATTTTCCCTTTTGTGTTTTAACGGATATACATATGTAGTTCATATTATGTACCCCACATAAAAAGTTATTATAGAAAAAATGCTATTGTGCGTACCGGAAATAAGATAGTTAATACAAATTGTGTATCTATGCCGAAAAGTGCATTGATTGTTAATATGTATATAGTCACGTTAGAGGTGTTCCAAATGAGAAACTAAAACGTGTCTTAAAAACATACCTGGTCACTAAATCTTTCTACACACACAGCGAATTTTTCGAGGATAAAGGTAGATATAACATATGTTAAATTGTATATTCTTCTTTTTTTAAGTATAAGTTTTCAACAACCTCCGGGGTATTTTCTGAGTAAATAAATGATAATCTGTACAGTAGTGTTGAGAAAATCAGAATCTTCGATAATCCGAATAAGGGAACTTTCAAGTATTACGTATACGTAACGCTCTAAAATGATCAAAATTTGCGTTACGTAATACTTGAACGTTTCCCAATCTGAGGAATAAAATTCGGACTATAAAGTACATGTACTTATTTTGTAGTCCTAATTTCAATTACCGCACCATTTGTATTATGAAGATTCGGATTATCGTGGCACTACTGTATCACGTTTCTACCTCAAAAATATTGAGAATCTCAACTTGAGATGGGTAGATCATAAATTTAATTTTTTTTCTACTTGCTTTTTTTATTTCCCAACCTATTTTTCGCGCACCAAACCAAAACGGTTCAAAAGGAAATCCAACATGTCATGTGTTTGAGATAAAAATAGAATGCGTTGTCCTGGTGCTCCTACTCTTTATCTCGAAAGTATAACGTGGACTTTTTGATTCAGCGCTAAAAATCCTCTAGAAAATGTACAAAACTATTGTGCAGCAAAATACTTTTTTCTTAAAACCAACCAACCAAAAATTTACCATATCATAAGTTACATATAAATAAATAGAGAGACGCCAGAAGACAGCTGCTTCAGCTCCCTTAAAAAAGTGTATCTATGGATTTTTTTTGTAAAAATATTTGAAATTATGGAATTAAGAATAAATGCAACAAAAATTGAAAATGGTGCATTTGAACTTGACTAAAATATCGTATCCTATCCATAATGGAAAAACAAGGCCCATTTTGACCAGAGTACAAACTTATTTAATTTTACCCCATATGCATTCCGTTGACGGTTAGATATTTATTTTATAAATTGAATTTAAATTTATTTTATTTTCGATGATGATTTCAATTATAAAAATAGATATTTATTTAAGAACTTTTCAAAAATTAGTTTATGTACCAAAAACCTTGAAAATATATTTTTTCACTACCAGCCTAAAACCACATCTTTATTACTGTTCTTTTCATTGGTAGAAATATTATTTCTCTACCTATGACGTCAGAGGTTCTAAAAATAATAAAATTGCACCATGGTTAATAATGAATTTTTATTCAGCTGTTTTGGCATCTGACGTTTCACTTAATTATTAAATCACATTGCTATTTACAAGTGTGTTTAGGCACCAAATTTATTTATTGCATGATAAATTAAAAAATATTAACTAAATTAGTACCTATAAAACATGTTTTACAAAAAACACTTCGAAAAGTGAAAATCATTGGCCCATCATATTCAACCATAGATTATACAACCCATATATTATCGTAAGGATCATAGATTACTAGAGGTACAACCCCCATATATTGATTTTTGAGACAATAGATTCTCCCTCACAGTTTTCGCCTGTCCCCTTATTTCTGGGGGAGGGAGTACCAGAATCATCACTTTGCATTTCACTTTCCATTTTTATATATTTTATTACATTTAACACGGAAACACTTTCTAACTTAATAATTTTAGCAGATCACCAGAAAATTTCTGCCAGAAATGTCAAGTTATTCATTTGTTTTTTTAATGGCCGCGAACGGCCAGCGTGATATTTTAAATTTATAAGCTTTTTCATTAAATTTTAGTAAAAAAATAAATAAATAGCTAATTAATTGTACTGGTAGTGAAAAATATACTATATTTTCCACGTGAGTGAAGATTTAACATTTTAGACCGCGTCTTGCGGGCTTCGCGCTAGCGCGCTCATCCCGCAATTTGACGCAGGTCAAAAATGTTAAACTTCTCTCACTTGGTAAATAATATACTATTATAATATTATTTTAAGACAAAAATACATTGCTGCCAACAAAAGAATATTCAACTATTGTTTACTAGATATCGTCTGTTTCTTAAAGTAATACTTAACCGGGGGTTCCAATATATCCTCAGGGTTACATATTATCTTCTCCTCTACTTCTAAGGAATAAGCACTAGAAAAACATTTTTGTCATGGAGTTTACTAATTAAAACTAAAAACAAAGTAAAAGTGTCCCATCCGTAAAAATGGAAATACCCTCGGTAAATAATGAAGTGATTAAAAGACGCAAATACGTGCTTTACTGCGTTCATTATTAAACGCAAATAGAAAAACAAATAGGTCATGTTTTAGATCTGTTAAGAGAACGGTTTGAATATTAATTAGACAATATTTAAATGAATAAGTATTTAAATAAATAAATATTTAAAATCAGGACATATATGTAGTTCCATATATGGGACTTTATTAACCGCCTCCTAACACTACTGTACGTACATAAACTTGGGTTTTTGTGGGTGTATATAGATTTCTAAAATTGTACTATATATAGTAACAATTTTAGAAATCTTCGTAATTCATATTAAACAGTAACCCGCCCATACTTACTTACCTTGATGTAAGTACAGTTATTTTTAATATTAATTATAAAAAATATATATATTTTTTTGATCTGATATGTCTTATATGTTATATAATATATCAATCATTTTTTAAAATATTTTTTTAACTTAAGCCAATTAAATTTGATTAACTATCAACATTTTTTTTTGCCGGTTCTTGATTTATTTTTCAATATCCGTCTTCTGCTAATAACTTTATTATCTCGATATATGTCACTAGTACTATATCATTAATACACTGAAAAATAAACATCTGGTTGGGGCAACCATATCAATAGTTAAATACGGACCAACTATTTTTCTGGTTGCTTTAACCAGATATTTGGCAAGGGCAACAACACAGCTTGTGGTTACCAGAAACAATTCTTAGATTTTAAGGATCTAGTAAGCATAACAATTTGGCCGTTACCAGATTTCTGGTTAAAGCAACCAGATATGTAGTTGTTCCATATGTAACTATAGAACTGGTAGCCCCAACCAGTTTTTTTTTTGTTTACACGTATAAATGTATAAATCAGCCGAAATAAGGGCCACAACATACATCATTAATCACCATATATATATAGTGCGATTATAAAGTGCCGAACAGTTTGAAAAGAAAATACTCTTCGTTTGAAGCCACGCCTCTGTTAGAGTTGTGCGCGACAAGCCCATGTGATTGTTACGTACAACAGCTCGGTGGCCACTAAAACGCACACAGCTTTCTTGCATTTTACTCATCGCTAATGCCAGTTTTGCATTAAAAAGTGTTCGGCACTTTATAATCGCACGGTATATCTTTGAAAATCTATTATTTATAAACTGGATACATACCAGATAAAAATATATAAAAATTTATATGGTTTAAACAATCTTAGAACAGTACTATCAATCAGTTTTCTCAGTTATGTCAAACGCTCGTTTAAAATCTAGAAGGACACACATTATTATGGAACAAAAATCTTCTAATATTGTCCAAAATTAGGCACCGTATAATGAAAAGACTTTTACAGAAAGGTTTTGTTTTTTGTCTTCAACACTATTTTTTTAGCTGGAGGCATTTTTTTGTAGCATATGTCTAGAAATTTTTAATTTTACTGATTTTATAGCTTATCACATAAAATAGTACCTATAAATTCGTAATTAAAGAATTTAATTAATTGATTTATTAGTTAATAGTTAACCTAAATAAAAATAAAAAGAAAATTCTCTGCAAATGTTTCACTTTTCTTGGCAGAGAGATATAAAATATTACTGAGTACACTTAAAGGTTCAGCTATAAATTTTATAGTTTTTTATAATGTCACCATATAATAAATTTACCTATGTTTGTAGCATAAATCTTTGCTTTACTTTACTGATATGCATAAAATATATTTGCTGATGTTTTACATTTCAAGAAATTCACAGGCCTACAAATATAGGATTATATGCAGCATAGACTATGCTTATCCCTTACCATCAACGGTTTTTGCCAATTTCAAGTTAAAATCCTGCAACCAAACACGTCACATTTAACTTGGGCAGAATTCAGCGACATATTTGTCATCAACATTATTGTGATTATAATCTGATCAGCTGAAGCAGTTTATAAATTTGGATTTCAGATTTCAAGGAACCAAGGATTTTTGGACCGGGAAATATGACAGAAATGTGAAGATATTATTTATTTTTATTTATGGATGGATTTTATTAAAATTTGGTACATGACCAGATGGGGGTATATGAGTATCTGATTGGGTTTTAGCCCAAATACAACAGAAATCTGGAAAATGCTGTTGTGGATAAATTTGGGGTTAAGCACGCTACTGTTTATATAGTACCTAATCTTAAAGTTGTGAAGGTTAAAATTATTGTGAACCTGTGTTTCTGATATCGCCAATGTTTCAATAATAATAAGTTTATGCTTAAATAAGTTTTAAAATAAAACGTAAATATTTTTTTGAAATATTATATTTTGGAAAACAATATTTGTATTCCATATACTATTACAATAATAATATATCAAATACCTACAGAAATGTATTATAAATACTTACTTTGCATTGCTTTCATTGCTTGCTACGACGAAAGGGGGAAGTAGAAGCAAAAAAACGCTTTGATTAAAGCGAATTTAACGTGAACGTGTTTTTAGTTAGATTTTATATCCAAGTATATTGCTTTCTCATTTTTGCCTCATTCTTTCGATAGCTTTAGAACCGTGTGTCAAACAATATTGTATAGAAATTGCTGCTATAATTTTCACACGGAAAACAGTTTAATTATAATTACAAAAAAAAATAGTTAGATGGCACATGCGGCTTTGAATGATGTATTCCCTTCCACGTATAAAATTTGTTTGTGTACATGATAACTCAAGTACAAGTTGTCCGATAAATGTGAAAATATAAATTTTTCCGAAAAACCTCAAAATTTTTGACAAATATTAAAAAGATTAATTTACAAAAATAAAAAAATTAATAAGAAGAAGTTCAGAAAACAGTTTAGTTTAAAACTCAAAAAGCTGATAGGTGTAAAATAATTCATAATTTGGGTAAAAGAACCGGGTTTTACGAGTTTGGAGTTAATTGTCGAGAAATGGTCAAGACAACCTATTTTTGTCTAAAAAATCGAGACTTTGCAATCGAGACGAGAAGACTTCACGGTGAAGTTTCGTTTCACTCATAAGAAGCATCATTATACCTATATCCTCACGGCTTGTTTTTTTTTTTCATTTAACGCCTTAGATCGATTTCAAAGGCCTTCCTCGCACCCATGTTTGGTTATTGGAAATCGTGCAATCCGTGTTAGAGATTAATAAGCATGGATAGAAAATGTATTGACCGCAAGTAGGCAAAAAATTATTTTCATTAACAATTTTTTTCCAGATGATGAAAATGAGACGAATAGCATCAACGTGCTTGGTATAATGAAAGTTAACTGTAATTTTATTGAAGATCTAATTTTAATCTTGTGCTATTGTAAACCGTACAGCATTCTGAACATATTACACTAGTTAACAAAACATCTTTATATTTAGTGGCCAACCAAAATCCTTTTTTTGAACATACACTGAAAAAAACAAGATTGGAGTAATCCAAACAATAGTTAAATAAACCAGAAATATGTACTTTACCAGATTTCTGCCCTTCCAATAACAAATTCTTTTGCATACCAAATTATTAAAAAGTTTTGTTTCTGTTTTTTTTTTTTCGAAGTATGTATGGTCGCTAAATTTCTATAGGTAAAAGATCATATTAAAACAAAATTTAATATAGCAACAAAGTTAGCAACTTGCTGGACATGTTTTTTTGAAAATGAGCCTTACAAAATTTTCAGTGGCTAGCCAGATCAAAATATTCTACACTAAAAAAAGATCTGGCTGCCCCAACCAATACAATACAATACAATATAAGTGGGGTTGTGAGGCATGGTACTGCCTTTCAAATCCTGCGACCAATGAGATTGAGATGAGATTGTGAATCCCCTTTGCAATTTAGTCCACATCAAACTTTAGGCTTTCAAAGAAGCCTAAGAGTTTTTTGGGGGCTACTTGGGATATATCTGCAGGTCTTGAGTATACCTGCTAGATATTGTAGCCTTTTGCGAGCAATGGCTTCGCAGAAGCACATAATGTGTTCGGCCGTTTCTGGTGCTTCTGAGCATAGACGGCAAATGTCGATTTCAGAATTTCCCATTTTTTTAAGTGCCAAAAAGTCCAAACCAATAGTTAAATACATAAAAAAAAACTGTTTTTTCAACCAACATTTTATCTTATTGCCCTTACCAGATTTTTGGCTATAGTTAAATACATAAAAAACTGTCTTTTTGGTCGCTGTAGCAAAAAATCTGGTAAGGGCAATAAGATAAAATGTTGGTTGTTGTTGTTGGGCCGTTTCCGGACCTATGTTCTATAGTTGTTTTTATGTTTTTTGATGTGGAATCATCTCCTTTAATATGTGTCATAAGACTGCAAACACCGTGTATATTGATCCAGTTATCCCAACTAGATCTTTTCTTTTCAGTGTACTATTATCAATATCATTAGATCAAAGTGTCGGATTTAAACCGAATTTAGATGAACCTTGTTTCGTTTACTAATAAAAAACTCAATTTTAAAAATCTTTTGAACAGAAAGAGAAAATAGATGTGAAAATGTTATGGTAGATGATTTCATTTTAAAAATAAAATGAAAGTAAATAGATGATTTAGTCAAAAAAAAAAAAATTACTTTATAAGAAAGTAAAAATGTATCAAAATGTTGTAAACTAGTGTTTTCCGTTTACAGTTAATTTTACCAAATCGCGATTTTATTAATGTAATTATTTCCAAAAAAATATAATTTATGTCTATTTACAAAAACAAAGTACAACAATCGGTTTAACAACCAAACAAAAACTAGTTATACGTTGTTGCTTCAGTAATATTTTTATAATTGTATTATTTGCTTCAAAAAAATTCAATTTCTGTGATTTCAATAACAGTTTTTAGACATTAAATTTAATAAAAAAAATATTTTGAAACAATCCGTTTTAATTAATGAAACAAGTCGTGACGATTTGTAATATTTTACATCCTAAAATTAGAGAGTAGTATCAATATTAAATTATAAAATCTATATTATTTAAACCAAAATCCTTTTTTTTCCTTACGCGACGTAATATTCTAAAATCAAGTTTTAAAATTACAATATAATTTTAAAATTGCTATACAGGGTGTTTCTTAAGTACGGTACGTAACTTCAGGGTGTAATTCTTAACCCAAAAATAAGAAAAAAAGTTTACATAAATAAACATATCTCCTAAAACTACTCGTAAGGGAGCTACGCCCTTTCAAAGGGGATCCAAAAATTTGATTTTTATTTAATAACTTAAGAACCCTTTGTGTTATAGCAGCGAGGTATTGCATGTGATCTATCTCTAATAAGGTCTATCAGCCAATGGTATTTGCAAGTTGTTACTTTAACCAGGGACATCCGAAATGGGAGGGCCTTATCACTTTTTTGCCCCAAACTTTTTTCTGTCTAACTTTTTTGCGGATTTATTACCAGAATAGTATTCCACAGGTAAAAATAGATATAAAAGGTACTCTAGTTGTAATACCGTAGTATTAACCGTTTTCGAGAAAAATTCATTTGAACGTGAAATTTCACGTATCGAAGACCAAAAAAAAAAATACTAAAACGTTGAAAACCAAAATTTCAACGCAAGGTAAATGTACATATAAAAAAATAAGAAAAAACTTCAGATACAGGCACTTCCTTAAATCTATCATACGGGAGCTAGGGTCTCCTAAAAATTCACCAAGGCCCTGTAGGCCATGGTAGCTTTAAAAGCGATTTTTGGGTCTATCTGTATAGAAACCACCCCGCGTCATTAAAATTTAGGTTTTTAACATTTTAGTATTTAATTTTTTTTCCGCGAAACGTGAGTTTCACGTTCAAATTAATTTTTCCCAAAAACGGTTTTCCAATTACACAAGTATTTTTTCAGATAGAAACCCTTAAATTCCTATTATCCTAAACCTCATCTTATATACAGTGGTATTAAAGGTGCAAGTTCTTTGTTAAACAACTTTTTACTACGATATTTTAAGAACGTTTTGAAATTTGGTCCACGTAACAATTTTTTTGCACAGACTATAACTACCAATCTTCTACGATCTATCAACTATTATTTAACTTTGGCCTTCCGAAATTTCTTTTCATTTCCTGTACGCTTTCTTAATTATCTTTAATTGCCGTGTCTTAATTATTTTCGGATAAATTTGCTTTTCTTAAATTGTCAATATAGTTTAAGAGCTGGTGACCATTTTAATTTCATGATTTTCTTCCGGCTGAATTTTACAGTCGGTCAGGTAAGAGCGTGTCACGCATTCTTTATTTAAGAATTTATTTATACTATTTTTTTTTTACATCAATTCACAGTCAATGAATGGTAGATCAATGCAAATAATTTAGGAACTCGTCTAGTGCCCATTGGCGTCAGTTATCGCCTGACATCGTAACGGCATACTTTGATGAGATTTTCCGCAGTTTCCTACGGCAAAGACCTCCAGATTGTCCGAGTCTCGCGACAGCTGCTATAATGTGTACACCTTTTTCCCGCGAAGCTTGTGCTTGATGGGGTTTGCGTCCGGCGACTATGACGGCCAATTTCGATCGATGTTTTCCTTGGCTCCCGAGAGCCCTTTTTGTCTGTTTTTCACTCAACAAAGGTTTCTGTATTGCACTTCGCCACTTATATCCACACACAATTACACACTGACAAAATAATCGATCCTTCTTTAAGTTCGTCTGTATTATTACTAATAAAAATTTAGGTATTATTTACCGATTGTTATTTTACTAAATACTGTAACATACTTTAAAGAATAACACAACAACTGCAACTTAAAGTATACCAAACTATAACTGTGATATAATTTACCAAATGTTACAGTATTAATAAACACATGTTGCCAAATGTACCAGCACGCTCGTTACGTTAGTATGACGACAATCAGGCCTATTCACATGTACCATTGAAATCTATTCAATATTGACAAAAATTACAATCCCATGCAGTTTTAATACATGACCTTGCAATTTTCGTCAATATTGCCACAAATCTCAATATCAATGGTACGTGTGAATAGGCCTGATTATGTATACAATACACACATTGTAGTATTGTAGTATTGAATATCACAAGTAAAGTATTAAATACCAATGAGGGCGATATAAATAAAAAATATGTATTAACAAATAACATTCAGTATTAAAAATACAACGAAATTTTCTGAGTGTACCATTTCAGGTTTTTTGAAATGGGGGGAAGAATCCTCCATCGCTATGGATATCAATTTACCCTTCAATGCTAAAATATTCCTTTGTGTGTAGTAGCATATTGACTGTATTATCAATTTCAAATATATTTATTATTATTATTACGTATAGATTAATTAGCTAGATTAGATAGGAAAATTAACAAATACACCGATATTTTTCGTACATGACAAGTACACAATATAAATTTTATGACAAGCAGTTTTTTAAACAGTTCATTTTATCTGTACTACCTATAGGTGTTTACACAATGTTATATTAGTTTTACAAAAAGCAATTATGATAATGTTCCTTTCTCGAATGAGTGGACCGATTTCAATAAATTTTTTAGTACCTAGTTACATAAAATGGTACGGTACCACATGGTGCACCGTGCGGTATTTCCCGTATAAAACATGTGCGTTCAATGTGCTAGACAATAATGAAAAATCACTTCTAATAAAACAATATACAATTTTCTACTGTTTTATGTAGCTTCTGTTTAAATTCACACACTGATAGAACACTATCGTAATCAATAACGTAATTAGGTTATAGTATACAACAATAAATAGTTGTATATACGCCAACCACTATATATTGCATAGAATACAACAAAAAACAGGTGCCGCACACGTTGTTCGGTATTTATAAATACCGAACGAGTGTAGTTGTTCGATTTACAACAACAAATTGTACGCGTTTTCTTATCATCCACAGCAATCAGGCCGGTTTCAACAATAGAGCCTCGAGAAAGAGAGCGCAGTGGACGGAGCTTGTAAATCCGCAGGTTCGGCCTACCGCTCCTTTAACGTCACGATTCTCGATCCATACCACAGGCAATTCACCTAACCCGTCCACCTGACTGGCTAGGTCACGGCTTTCTCCACGCCCGCTCGGTTTCTGCGTGGGGGCTATGCTTCTTTCTGACTGCATTTGCAAATTTGGTGTAATGTATTTTAAATTCACATACTACATTTATGTGCACATAAAAACTACATATCACATGTAATTACATGTACATGTACATGCTTATCGTTGGGTATACTTATACACATAAAAATTTTAGCCCAAAATACCTACCTTCTTTATTTTGGTATAACATTTATAGAATCAGCTGATTGTCGCCATCTTTATTATTCATCCTTCCTCAAAAAAACTATTATAGTGTAATATTAAATAATATGTATCTAAAATTTTAATAGTGTATAACGTTATAATGTTTTAGAATAATTGTAAAAATTGTATTATATACCTAAAAGTTATCACAACAACGTTTCGTATTAATATTTTTAGATTTTTCTATCAGTGAATTAAACATAGTTTTTAGGATAATTTGACGTTCTGAATCTGAATCGAGCCGTTTTTGAGATATTGATATTTGATTATTTGTTTTTTTTTATTTTTAAATGTTTTCAATATTTTCGCGAAAATTGTATATTTTTTTTTACATTTCGGAATCAAGGAAAGGTAAAAAAAGAAATTTTGTTAACTAGTGTAATAAACGCTGTTCTTTAAAATTTCTGCATAAACTTGACATTGAAATCATATGTTAATATAGGAATTTCAAGTCCATGTATAACTTTCCTTTTTGAGAATCGTATCATAATATGTACGAAATATATTAAGTTACTTAATTTCAGTATAAACAAAAACAATTTGATTTAATATTTCGTGAAAGTATTTTGTTTATAAACATTTTATTGTAAAAATTTATTCACACCTTTAAAGGTGTAAATTTTTTAAACCAACCTTTTATTTACGAATGTTAAACAAAAATCGCTATCAATTATTTTTTTTAATTTGGTTATTGATAAAATAAATTAAAAGTTATGAGTATAACAGCAAAAAATATTTAAAAAATTAATTACTTTTTACCAAAAAAATATTATTGTGTATTAAAATTAAACAATTAATGGTATAAACTTTATACAGTCCAAACCAGCATCAGTGTCAAACACAGAAAAATTAAGCATGTCTGGGCTAACATAAAGTTAAGCATTTATGTGGTAAAGTAAGTTAATCCAGTTTCATGCTTGAAGAATATTTAGTACTTTATTTAGTAATTTTACTATTTTAAATTGCATTTCATGCTTTAATTTTAGCATGCAGGGGGTTAAAATAATTTTTCAAGCATTTCTTAATTTAATCATACTTAATTTTTTACCCAGATATATTTTTTTCCTACGATCCTCTATGAAAATGACATTTAGCACACTCTTTTGTTCTTTTGAAAACGCATAATATCGTACTAGTTTGATATTTTTATATCACCCTAATGTGATATTTATGTATGGAGGTTTGCCTAATTTTATTTAGATATTTACCTCGTAGATCCTACGAATTTTATTCACCTTGTTTTATAAACCATTTTCCACCTTTTACTACAGCCTTTTATATCTTTTTAGTTTTTTAATCCAACTATTTCTGTTTTTCATGTCAAAAATAGAAACTATAGTTATAACGTTACTATTTTGACCATTACTGTCTAGATCTTATAAAAATTACTTAATTTTTGATTTAGTTACCTTACATTATATAAAAAACATCAAAATACACAGTATTTTTCTTATGAAATATAAAACAGTACAATTTTATTGCAGCATAACCACAGAAATGTAATTTAATAAGCAAACTGTCAAGTTTGCATTTATTTAGGAATAGGCAACCCAATAAACATCTATGTACTATATATTGTATTAAATATAAAACCAAGAAAACTAAAGCATAATGAAAATCACATTTCTTTTTTGACATACATATATAAATTTGTATGCTATTTATTATTATTGTGTGCTTTGCTTTTCTTAACAATTAATAAAAAATAAGAAAATTTTAAAATAATAAATTTCATATTTTTTCGGGATCGTAGGAAAAATAGTGTACATAACTCGTTGGAAAGTGTATTTCATACACTCGCGTGAAATATGTCACTTTCCACACTAGTTATGTAATATACTATTGTTTCCACTTATTTAAAAAATGCTAATATGTCAGTTTTAGGAAAGGATTTTTTATGTATGATTTACCCAGTCATTAACAATTTGACCAACGAAATATTAGAATAATTTGAAACATTTTATTTTATTGGTTACATCCTAAAATTAGTTAAGTGTTAACGATATATCCACCTTTACTGTTTAATGTTAATCACTTAGTAAATTAAGAATATACATACAGGGTGTATTTGAAATAGCGTAGGAAATTTTAACAGGGGATTCTACATGATAAAATATGACAAAAAGTTCCTATAAACATATGTCTAAAAATGCGTCATAAGGGAGCTACGCCCCTTTGAAATTGGCTAAAAAAATCGGTTTTTATTTAATAACTCAGGAACCCTTTGAGATATGTTAACGAGGTTTTTTACGTGAATTAACCCTAATAAGGCCCATCTATGTATGTCATTTTCACGTACTTATTTAAACCAGGGGTGTGCGAAACGGGGAGGCCTTAACAGTTTTTTGTCCCAAACTTTTTTCTGTGTAACTTTTTTGCAATTTTATTTTTGAAATATGATTCCTCAGGTCAAAATACATAAAAAAGGTACTCTTGTTGTAATACTGTAGGATTAACCGTTTTCGAGAAAAGTTCATTGGAAGGTGAAATTTCACGGTTCGAGGACGAAAAATTAAATACTAAAATGTCGAAAACCAAAATTTTAATGATGTAATGTTATTCTACATCAAAAACTAAGAAAAAAAGTTTCCATACATGTAGGTCGAAAAAACGCTTTTAAAGCTACCATAGCCCTTTAAAAATGGTGCATATTTAGGAGACCATAGCTCCATTAGGATTGATTTTTGGAAGTACCTGTATATGAGTTTTTTTTCTTAGTTTTTAATGTACATTCGCCCTGCATCATTAAAATTTTGGTTTTCAACATTTTAGTATTTAATTTTTCGTCCTCAAACCGTGGAATTTCACCTTTAAATGAATTTTTCTCGAAAACGGTTAATCCTACAGTATTACAACAAGAGTACCTTTTTTATGTATTTTGACCTAAGGAATCATATTTCAAAAATAAAATTGCAAAAAAGTTACACAGAAAAAAGTTTGGGACAAAAAACTGATAAGCCCCCCCCGTTTCGCACACCCCTGGTTGAAATAAATACATGAAAATAACACATAAAAACGGGCCTTGGTAGGATTAGTTGACGTGCAAAACCTCGTTGATATATCTCAAAGGGTTCCCGAGTTATTAAATAAAAACTGATTTTTTTAGCCACTTTCAAAGGGGCGCAGCTCCTTTATGAGGCATTTTTAGACATATGTTTATAGGAACTTTTTGTCATATTTTATGATGTAAAATCATCTGTTAAAATTTCCGACGCTATTTCAAATACACCGTGTATAGTTAAATCGTTTCGATTTTTAAGGTAAATATACAAATAGTAATTATATTTTATTACTTTACTGAAATATACTGGTTCGGTTTTAAAATAATTATCCAACATTAATTTTAGTTTCAAATGTCAGTTTGTTTTATTATTAATTAACATTAACATTAACATGGTTAAAATGAAAGTATAAGAAAACGATTTTTTTTCAACCTCCAAAAGAGACTGCAAAGATAAAACGGCGTTTCCATTTAGAATTTTTGACTGAATATTTTTTTTCTTTATTTTAAGATTTCACTGAATATTAATAAAAAATTGTAGATGGTAATTGCTGCAAACAAAAGTTTGTCTTAATATTCAAATTATTTTTATAAAACTTTAAAGAATAAATTTAGATGCATTTTTAAAGTTAGTTTATGCAATCATTAATTAACACTAAACAAACTAGTTTTTTATTCGGAAATAAGATAGCGCCACCTACTAATTTCCTTAAACTAAATTAAATCAATAAATTAATAATTAATTAAAAATTACGTGACTATAGTATTTCCAAATATGCTATTTATTTTTTAAATTTAGCGCCAAATATGTCACGAAGTACGATTTACACTAAAGCATTTGGTTTGTTTTGTATTGCACTACATGTCAACATAACCAAGCAAAACTTTTATATACTTTACCTTGTACAATATGAATTCTTTGTATGAACCAAACCAATACATACCTCTCATTTTACATAATTAGTATCTACAATTTTTCATCAGAATTTGTGTTAATTTGGAGGTTTTTGTAATAAAAAGCATAATAGAATAATTTATTGCGTTCAAAAACAATGAAAATGGGGAAAAAAATTTCAGACCTACCTGAAGATTAACTTAACCTTCCTGTTCTAGATCTTTCGGACCCAACTTAATAACTAAAGCTGTGAAAACACCTGAATATGTAGCAATTATTAATGCACCCCCAAATATGAACATTTCAATATAATGTTGTATATACTCTCAAAATAATTTGTTTCTCATAAACTGAGAAGTTATGTCTCTGGATACCTAAAATCACTTAGTTTTACACAATATTTTATATTTGTAATTTGTTTTGTTTACTTGCTTTATCTTTTCATGATTTTTTTTATAATTTAAAAAAAAAGGAGAATTGATAAATATTCACTATCAAAATCAAAATTTTAGTGTAAAATTGACTATTATTATTAATTTATATTTAATTTATACTTAAAATTAATGGACAGTTTTATATTATATTACAGTTCTGTCCTAATTGTAATATTTTAGTCAATATTAATAAACCATTGTAGATGAAGAAGAATTATTTTTTCTAAATATTCAAATCTATCAAATTAGAAAATTCACGGAATAATTTTATAAAATTATTAATGCAGTATGCATTAAAATAATTTTAAAATAATTACTATACATTTTAAATTAATTAATAAAGCCCTCAGTATCCATTATAAATAAAAGGGTTGGTTGGAAAATTATAGCAGCTGTATACAATTTAAAGGCAATTATTGGTTCTATTTCTAGGTTTCATTATTTTGTTCCATAAATAGGTGAAAACCAATTAAGATATATCTAGTTTTACTAACAAATTATTTTCCTACTGTATACACCCTTTTGACACTCATATTTTGATACACAAAGAATTATTTAAAAGCACGCCACTTAAAATCTAGCTACTACGAAAAATACTCGGAATGCTTACTTTTTACTCATTTAAGCACGTCACAGCTCTGCATGGGTTAAATTACTAGTAGCATTTTATGAATATTGACAAAATAAAGGCATTAACAAAACAAATATCTCACAAATTTATGTAGACATGTTTTTATTTTAAATTGTGGCTTAGTTCCTATTTGCATATTACCAAAATCAAGCAATACATCCAGATTATATCGTAACAAAAAAAAGTTAAACCTTATAAATTTATTAAAGAAATTACTTTCTATATGTATTAAATGCGGGTATTCTCCTCAAGGTTCAATATTTGGACCATGAAATTCCTGAAAAAATTAAATGTTCCGATTGTTGATTTTCTTGTTTAAAGATAGTTTTTGTGAGTTTGTAGTACCATACTACTAGTAGAACGTGTATCAATAGTATGTATCATCGTTTAAATGATTTATTGGCGCGTGTACAATGGTCACATGCGTTGTTTTGTCTTGAACGCGTATGGAGTTGACCCGCTGAATCCGTGACCTTTTTTAAACTAACATACATATAGCACGATGCCGTAATAAATCAAATAACTTTGACTGGAAAACTGTAAACATTAGTACATAAAGCAAATAAAGAAAACATTTATTACTTCCGCACAGAAGATGCATGAATTGAATTCATGCTGTATGGACATCCCTGAGGTCGAAATCTGCAATAATTTTATATTTACTATCGGTAAAAGATTTCCTGAATATTGTTTATCAGGGAAAAAGTAAATAGTTTCTTGGTCAAGGGCGTATCCAGGAGGGGGGGGGATGAACAATAAAATTCTTCGGAAGTTTTGAGGTAATTGCGTGTTACTGTTTATCTAGCTCATTGTATTAAATTTATTTACATTACATTAATCATGTATACATTTTTATACAGATAACTACTAATTTGTTGTCATATTTTTATGACTATATGTATTTTAGCGAATTTTCTCAGAAAACAATAAAATATTGTTCTCCGCATCAAAGAAAGTCTCCGACGTAAGGGGGAGGAATCATTCGCGCTCTCTTCTTTCCGTCAATAGCGTTTATCGGGCCTCCCACTTGCACACACATTCCAAACATATTTCCCGTAGCTACAGATCCGTGCGTCAAACTATACATCATAGTTAAAAAAAATCTTTTTTTTTTGCTTAAATTTTCTTTTTTCTTCTATTTTAAGAAGTTTCGGTGACTTAATAAACCGTAAATAAGTACTCCTTGAAAATTTACGTGACATTAACCACGGACCAATTATTTTTGGGTTTATACTCAAACAGTTTGGTCAACTAACTGCTTTGCCCAAGCAAATTTGAAGAATTTAATATTAATCATTTTTGATTGACTGTATTCAAAAAAGTTACCACATAAGAACGTGAACATTTTTTATTGTGGAAAATGTTTGTTTCGAAGGCTTTAAAAAGCATTCATCTCTATCATCGTGTTCTTCTTTCATATCTACCATACTGTTCTTCACTGTCATCTCTACATTCAAAAGTTTAATCCTTTTGCTATTTGGGAATACCCTGTGTACATTTTGTAAGTAACATTTATATTATTTTTGATTTCTGAAATTTTATCTTCTATTTAAAATGTTATCATTTTCCTGGAAATTGTACTAAAAATTTGCAGTTTTAAATCACTAATATCCGTTATTATACTACTAAGTCGAACATACTATGTGCAGTAAAATATATTAAATTAAGGATACGTTTATGGCTAATTTTATTGTAAACTTGTTACAGTCTTTTAAAGATTTGTAACAATGGTAGCAATTGACTGAATATACCATTATTATAATAATAACAAAAACAAGCCTTAAGAATATCTAGGTAATTGCTAAGAATTTATGCAAACAATCTCCGCAAAAATAGGGAGAAATGCGTATTGGCAAGAATCTTGCAAGAAAACAAATAGAAAGAATAAGAAAATTATAGTTATAGTTAAAAAGTCCAAACGAAACAAGGTTCATGAAATTTTTTTTTTCTTGAGTTTCTGAAAGTAATAACCATAAATTAAAGCATTTTTAAGTTATGTTTGCAACAATTTTGTACAAAATATGCTGTGAAATAATGGGTCTTAAGGGGGTTAAAACATTAATTTCTCTTCTAACCACCAGAACACTATTTTAGGTTTAATAAATCTGAAGAAATAAACTGTTGGAAATGGTGCATATTTTGACAGGAAAGACGCCCCCTAAAAATGTGACTTTTGAAAAAAAAAACACTGGGATAGCATTTTATGTCGCTATTTTGCAAATATATTTTACAGAAATCTAAACAGTTTTGGTCAAATTTTTCTCAAAAAATAAATATAAATGTATGCTTTTCTCCTGTAATGGCAAAGAGTAATAATTGTTTAAATGTGAATGACTTCTCTCTGAAGCAAAATTGTGTAGGTTTGTGTTACACCTACGTACAATCAAAGTCTGTAAATTTTGATTTGTCTTTTTGTGTACAATTATACACACATATGAACATATAACCCAAAATAATTAACAAAAGAACGATTAGACCTTAGTAAAAAATATATTAAAAGATATAGTTTCATGAAACTAGAACAAGGATGCATATTTTTTAAGTGACAAAAAATTTTGAACTAAATGTTTTATTTAAACTCAAGGTTGAAGTAACTAGTCTACTTTATATTTTGGCGTGGGAAGGAACCTTTACCATTCAAAGACTTTTTTTTAAATAGACTATTTTTGCATTTCTGTAATCATTATAATGATAATTATCAATTATTTGCATTTAAATTATGTGTCAAACAATAAAACAGAGTAACAAATTAATATAATAAACAACTAGATTTAAACCTAACAGTTTATGTCATGCCCAAGTTTAAAAAATAAGTACTTATCTATTGCAAGGACAGTGTTCTTAAAACACTTACGAGTTATGTACTTTATTTTTCCTATGATCCCGAAATTATGTATAGTTTCTTATTTTAAAATTTTCTAATTTTTATTAATTTTAAGAAAAGCAAAGTACCAAATAATAATAAATAGCATACAAATTTATATATGTATGTCAAAAACGAAATATGATTTTCATTTACCTTTAGTTTTCTTGGTTTTATATTTAATACAATATAGGTATTATTATATATTATTATTATAGTACATAACTGTTTAATGGGTTGCCTATATGCTTGTCCTAAATGAAGGCAAACTTGACAGTTTGCTAGTTAAATTAGATTTCTGTGGTTATGCTGCCATATAAGACAGTAAAATTGTACTGTTTTACATTTCATAAGAAAAATTGTGTGTATTTTGATGTTTTTTTATAAAATGTAAGGTAACTAAATCAAAATTAAGTAATTTTTATAAAATATAGAAAGTAATGGTCAAAATAGTAATTTTATAACTATTGTTTCTATTTTTGACATGAAACAGAAATATTTGGATTAAAAAACATAAAATATATGAAAAAAGGTTGTGGTAAAAGGTGGAAAATGGCTTAAAAAACAAGGTGAATAAAATTCGTAAAATCTACGAGGTAAATATCTAAATAAAATTAGACAACCCTCCATACATAAATATCACACTAGGGGAAAATATCAAACTAGTGTGATATAAGGCGTTTTATAAAGAAAAAAGAGTGTGTTAAATGTCATTTTCATAGGATCGTAGGAAAAATATTTTTTCGATTTACTTACTTATCTCAGAGTTAAAAAAAAAGAATAAGAATAAAAAGAAGAAGGTATTTTTTGTGTTAAATTAGAAAAATTTTTGTTATTGTGGTCTACAATTTGTTGGGATAATTTTATATGGTTAGATAATATTTAAAAGCCCACTGTAAAAAAGTATAACTTGTTGTTGCTGCTCATTTATTGTTAACCAGAGACCATGTGTAGCATTGTGTTACGGTTGCGAGATAGCATTACCCCCCAAAAAAAGTAAAAAAGTATGTAAAAAAATGGTGACTGGCGCATCGAGGGTGAATAGTAAGCGGATTATAATCAATAATTGTCGATAAAAAATATGGTTCTTGTCTTTTTTGCCCCTTTAGGACAGACGGACGCACATACTGACGAAAACCCAAGCGTTTTTGAGGTAAGAAACCCTAAAAATGCCCTTTATATTTTACTTTTGGGCCTTAACTAACCTATTCGGGTATTAAAGTCTCAAAGTCTTTGTCTTTTTTCTCTTCACTGGATTTCACCTTCTGTACCTGTAAATCTTAAGACCGTATTTTTTTTTTAATTAATGAAGAGCCCCTAGCACAAGCATGCAAGCTTAATTGGGGCTCTCCATGATGCTGTGTAATTTACAACTAAATAAATAAATACCCACATTAGATATATGAAATAAATGTCTTAATAAAATAATAAATCCTAAACTAACATGATGGTCAATACATTTCCTTCCATAAAAGACTTTTCATGTATCTACATTGTTCGATTAATAACCATCATTGTGAAATAAGTATTTGTAATATTTGATAGCCGTTATACTAATAAAGAAGCATTCCATAGTGCATACTCTTCGTTAATATAATAATAATAATAATATTATACCTTCACTTAGCATGTCGGCCTGCATGAATTCAATTCTCACCCTCTCCGATAGCCTTTTCCAGTTAATTAATAATTGAAATGTGGCAAAGGCGATAGGTAAAACAGAGACCCCGTAAAAACTGAATAGAAAGTTAGTTAAAGCCGGTACTTCCCTCTACAACAAGTCCACACAAGTCCTGGAGATGCCTAATTAGAATAGGGCGAGGTAAAAGTTTTACCGTAAAATAAATATGTTAATGTAATATATTTAAACATTTTTTTCCAAACATTTTGTTAAAAGGGCAAGAATTAATTTATTCAAGTATTTTTGGCTAAACATTGTTGGTCTCAAACTCGGTCTCAAGTAATAGTAATTAAAAATTTTGGAAACTTTGAAAGTCCTAGCCTAAAATAATTTTCTACCTGTAAAAAGTATAATATCTTATTTAGAGTGTCGAAACTTATAAAAGTTTAGCATAGTAAAAATGAATGTTTCTTTAGCCACATCAAATCTATCGATCTATCATCGATCGATTTGATGTTAATCAAAAATAATCATTTTTGATCAAGTCAAGTTACAAATATCATTCATTACAATAAGAAAAGCCTGCGGAGGATTATATAACTGTTATATAACAAATTAAAACGTCAAATCAATCAAGGGTGTAGATGAGGGGGGGGGGGTAATGGGGGTAATTACCCCCCCCCCATAGGAGTGGGCGCCAATTTTGTTTGCAGGGCGCCAATTTTGGTAGAAACCGTCAGGGACACAGTTTTTTTTCTTGTTGGTATTTTTTTGGGCGCCAAGTTTGGTGGAAACCGTCAGGGACAAAGCTTTTTTCTTGATGGCATTTTTTGGGGGGCAATTTTCTTTCTTTTTTGTAGGCGCACAAAGCTTTATTTTAGGGTGTTTTTTCTTTTGCTGGGGGCGCCAAATTTGAGGCTTGAAAGGTCGGCCCTGGGCATTACCCCCCCCCCCCCCCCATAGAAGAAAAAGATCTACGCCCTTGAAATCAATGGCCTAACGCATGGTTTGAAGACGCCAAATGAGCATTTTAAGCCCGCGAAATTAAGGAAATTTAAACATTAAACATTTTAATTGTAAAAGAAATGTAAAGCTCAGAACGGAAACTTATTGTTTTTAGACTGAGATCTTAAGTTGTTTAAAAACAAAAAACTATGTAAGTTATGATTGAAATATATGCTGTTATAAAAAATATGTATATGTCTAGTTTACGAGTTGTGTTTAAATTTGAAATGTGTTTATTTAATTTAGTTTTATAATAAAAGGGTCATCGTCTCTATAATACTACATACTACTACTATTATCCACCTACAATATTTAACATAAACTAATCTACTGTGCATAATATATGACTTGTTTCAAATAACGCAACATTACTAATAAATAATGCCCTTTTAGTTACTACATACTTTTAAATACGTATATAAATTTTCATTTACACATTATAGACATAATACAGGGTGTTACCTACCTATAAACATAATTTATGTCCATTCATACTGATATAATCCAAACATTATTGAATATTGAAGCATAGCGTCTTAACGAAATAATGGTTCACCTACACATAATCACCCAGACAACAAAGTACCCACACCGGTCTGGAAACAATTTTTTCGTACGATCACTTATGAAAATGACATTTAGCACACTCTTTTGTTCTTCAGAAAACGCCTTATATCACACTAGTTTGATAGTTTTATACCACTCTAGTTTGATATTTATGTATGTAGGTTTGCCTAATTTCACGAAAACTTTTCACGAAGTTCACGTTTTGTGAACTCAGGTGACCTAGCGGATGTTACACTATTGCGATATTATTGTTTTTATATTAATTAATTAATTAACTAACTAATGAACCTTCTAAATTTAAACTATTAGATAATTATTTATTAATTAGATATAGTTTCTTCTTCTAATTATTTTTTAATCAACATTAACCATGATGATGCATAATTTTAATGAAATTTATTAAAAATTAATACGAATTAATTTTTTAATTAAGAGAACATATTTCAAGCGTACACCAGGTAGGGAAATATTTTGCAATTACTTAACGGACTTTACCGTGAAGCGTTACGACTATAGTTCATTTTACATTCCCTAAGGAAAGTCTTGGGTTAGTACAAAAATATATTGCTTTTTCTCGACGTTTTATATACAAAAAAGGCAATATTCGCGTAAAAAAATTGTCTGTCGGTCTGTCTGTCCGATTACTCAAAAACAAAAAATCAAATAATTTAATTTTTTATTTTTTTTTATTTTAAAAATATTTCAAATTTTTTTTTGAACAAAAAAAAATATTTGATTTTTTTTGAAAAACGATTTCCTCCAGAGAAAAATAAAAATAATATGTTTTATTAAAATTCTTTAAAAACCTATACATTATATTATTTAATATGGAAAAAAAATTAAATTAGTATTATAAAAGGGCAAATTAAGGTGTTGCGTAATAGGTTAACACTCCCTAAGCAAAAACAACGTTTAATAAAACATTCCCTTTTGTATAGATTTCTTAGACCTGCGGATATGTTTGATTATTGATTGTAGTTAATAAAAAATGCATTAAAAATAGTTTCCTTTAAGCGAACAGTTGAATGTACAAATTAACACAATTATATAGATTAATTGTATTGCAATAATAGCCTATTTTTACAGGATAACACAGGGCAACAAGAGTTTTTACCTTAGGACCTTCCTCTTTGGGTTCGACGTTTTTTGTTTTCATAATGGGTTGTTTTCTCAATCTACCAGCTTAAATCTGGTTATGGTTATGGTTATGGTTATTGGGGTGGAGGGTAGCTATCTACACGCACTTAGGCCACTTAGCTGGGCCCATTGTACTTCCTCCCTTTGGTCGCAGCATTTAATTTAACCTCTCAGCCATCCAATTCTTTGAATATATCTAAGAAGATGTCTGGGAGTGATGCTGCTTATACCGGCCATGTCGAGCCAGTACTCGTCTAGCATGGACCCTCTTATTAAGGCTAACGCTGGACAGTGACATAACACATGTTCCATTGTTTCCTCTTCCATGTAGCATCCTCTACAGATGGGGTCGACTGGCTTCCCCATGATGTTAAGATGCTTATTTAGTTTGCAGTGACCTGTTACGATGCTTGCAAACTGTCTTAGGTTATCCCTTTTTAGTTGCATACAAAAGCGTGCTGTCTTTTCACACGGAGTGGGAAGGGCTGCTCTTGCATGTTTACAGTCGTTTCTCGTAATCCAATTACGGGTGTGTTTTATGTGAGTTTCTTGATTAATGAGAGCTGTTTTAAAAGCGACAGATACAGGGATTATGGGCTCTGGACCAATAGGTACAGAGCCTGAGCCTGCTCGTGCCAATCTATCAGCTTCTTCATTGCCTACATTTCCATTATGCCCCTTTACCCATGAGAGTGTAACAGTATTAGAAACTGCCGCTTCCTCCAGGGATTGGTGACATTCCAAAACTAGCTTTGAAGTAATTTTGAAAGACTTGATTGCTTGTATGGAAGCTTTGCTATCCGTAAGAATAGTTATTCTTCTATTACTGATTTCCCTTTCAGAAATAGCTCTCGCAGCATTTGTTATGCCTATTACCTCTGCCTGAAAGACCGAGGCATGCTTGCCAAGGGAAATGCTTATTTCTAACTCTAGATCTGGGCAGAAAACTCCTGCACCTGATCCTTCAGTTGTCTTTGAACCATCAGTGTACATGACAATGTCAGGTACGCTGTCAGTTTCTTCTTTAGTGGAAGCATAAGCTTGGTATGATCTATTAAAGATATACCTGGGAGCAACTAGATCGGTCTGAGATTCAAGAATGGGAGCTTGTGACACAAACCGTTCAAGAATAGACTCATGTCCAGTACGCGTTCCTCTTGCATTCCACGTACTATTTGCTTTCAGCCTAAGCGCTGTCTTTGCGGCCTCACCCTCAACAAAAATATTAAGGGGAGGAATACAAAGCAGAGTCTCTAAAGCTGCAGTTGGAGTTGATCGCATTGCACCGGTTATACTCATAAGAGCTAGTCTTTGAATATGATTTAGTTGCGTTCTTGCTGTAGTCAGTTGGGTTCTGGGCCACCATACAACTGAGCCATATGTTAGCATAGGCCTTATGACAGCGGTGTACAGCCAAAGGGTGATCCTGGGAGACAAACCCCAAGATCTGCCCAGTGCTCTACGACACTGCCAAAAAGCTATGCATGCTTTTTCTGTTTTTTGCTTAAGGTGTGGTCCCCAACACAGTTTGCTGTCAAGAAGAATTCCCAGATACTTTACTTCTTTAGCTTAAATCTGGTTGATCACTTTTTCTTGAGCATTCCATTTTCAGTAATTATGACATGACTTACAGTATAATTTTAGATATGCTGAATTCAAGTATGAAAACTCTGTTTTTATTCCGCCAGACCTAAAATTTAAGATAATTTTATCTAACAGTGGCAAGAATATCTTAAAACCAATTCACGAAACAATGCATAAAACAGTTAGTTAAAAAATTTGAGGTTATAGAAGTATATTAAAGATATTCAACGTTTTTTTATAGCTAAATTTAAATTTAAAAGCCGTTTTTCTTTATAAATTGATCAAGTCAAGCACTTGACTTCCTTATTTAGTATTTCAAAAACTGGATGAAGAAAAAGCCTTCCAGATATTGATCCATCTAACCATTAATTTTGTTGCCCCGTGTAATCATTGTTTAATGATAGCATGATAGAAAGTTGATTATTTGTTAAAAATATTTGACATAAATGAAAAAGTATAAGATCAATATGAAATTAGCGGATATGCTTTAGGATAAATGCTCTCAGCGTTTAGAATATATCAATCTTCTTTTTCTATTCTATTTTAAATAGAACGTAATAGTAAAAGTGCTTACAAATTGCCACTGTTTTGTTTCAGGAGAATTTTTTCGCCAACTTTCAATAATTAAAGCCATTAATTATTTATTTACTTTGACACAAACCTCATTAGGGTTCTACTTGTTTATTTTTGTAATCCATTCAAACAGCATTAACTGGGTCTATAAAGTGTTTTTGAAATTAAAATCTTTAGCAAAGATCTGATCTAGAATCCAGATTCTAGATACTATTTCCGGATGTCCTTTGACAGTTCTATCAAAGCTGGGAGATTCCAGCGTAACCTACGTAACGATTTTACTCATAATTTTGGCTATTTCACAGTTTTTAAATTCATTGAAGTAATTGACAGTACCTAAAATAAGTATGGAGGAAACTGCAAGTATTAATTGGTGTTAAATTAATATTTTAGATGAGTTTTTATATACAGATGAAAAAAACAAAATTTTTTGTGAATTTTTGATCTTTCTTTTAACCAATCTGTGAGAATTTAACTAAATTGAATTCCCCAATATATTATGTTTAAAGCGAACCTAAACAATAATCAGGTGGTAAGAAAAACACAAAAAAACTTCGTAACTAAAGTAATACCTTTTTCGTAACTGACGCATGGGTTTGGCGGAAAAAAATATGTTATAAAAAGTCTTATTTGAAAAATTGTTAGTATATTATTTACTTTATAACTAAGGAATGGTGCATTGTCAATTCATATAAACTATTCTAAATGTTTACTACAAATACTTTTTATTTTTAACTATTATTAGCAATAATATTCCAAAGTTGCCATGATTCATATCTTAACTGATAATATACTTTAAATCCTACTATAGATAATCTTAATCCTGCATAGTTTCACACAAACGTTTATTATTTTAATAACTATTACTACTATTTCAAAACATCATCATAACAGTTAAGTAAATATTTAAATATCGTTCAAAAATATAAGAAACAGCAATGGACCCAAATTAGAACCTTGCGGCACACCTAAGTAAGCAACCTAATATTTAGATATTTTCTTGTATTACAATACTGTTTTCTATTCTTTAAATAGGATTTAATATTTAAAACAATATTATCCGAGATACAACATATGGGTATTTCTGGCAAAAAAACCATCCCACCTTGTTGATTTGACCTCAAGGATATACACATATCTTTAATCTAGTTAAATCATTTTAATATTATGAATAAATATTTTTACATTTTTCATTAAACAAAAATTACAGACAATTTTTAAAGATTTTTTACGATTAATGGTTATTTTACGAATTTAAGGGTCCCCATTAGCACCCTTAGAGAAGTTTTATCACTCTTATTTTCAGAATTTTTTATTTACACCTAAAAGAAAATTTTAAGATAATAAAAAATATACGGTCCACCATAATTCTGTCCTGCTAAGACAAGTTTTCCTATCTGCAAATTAGATGTTTTGAGATATGGCCAGTTTTATTGTTTTTGTTTGCACTTTATAAAAACATGTTTAAATAAATATGGCGTTGGGTTCTGCTTTATATTAAATAAAAAATAAGTGATATTCTTTGAAAAAAAAATTGCTTTGTCAAAAAAATAAATTATCATACTAAATGCATTTGTAAGTCCAATAAAATTACTAACATCTGTAAAGTTAGTCCTAGTCCTGACTTATTCGTCTAGTAAAGACTAGTTAGGACGATTTTATTTAGAAAACATTGAACATTTTCCACTTAGGACAAACATCTTAGGCTAATTTTCAGGATTTGGGTTTTAGATAGGACATTTCTTTTTAGTAGGCACATGGGGCTAGTGTGATGCATTACAATGGTGTCCCTATCTCAAAAAGTGAATTTTTGCAGATAGGACAACTTGTCTTAGCAGGGTAGAATTACCCATATAAAGGTTGGGTTGCAAGATTTTCTCAGCCATAAAAATGCACAAGTCTTATGTAATTTTGTTATTATATGTGTACTGCATCATTAGTTCTAAAGTTTTAATTATTCATTACTAATGACAAGAAAGGCGCACGTAATAATTTCTTATTACAAAGTATAGACCTTTGATTTTATCCAAATAGGAAGTTGTTTGCTTTAAGACCCTTTTTACAATCTTAATGTGGTTATTTAAATAAAATTAATGACATGTTTATATTACTAGCGCATACATATAAAATTTTATATCTATATAACATATGGTTATGTCTATAGGGCTGTCTGGCTGTAAGCCAATTTGCTTCTTGTTTTTATTAGCACCAACAGTGAACTGACTGTATCAATTCCTTGCACTATAATGATACATTGGTTATCCTGGGATTAAGTTACACTGAGTAACACAATTTTTACCAACCTTGATGGTACAAAATTAATTGTAATGGTGTTTAATGATCTTATATCGTCGCCTTTTTAATTTTTTGAAAAACTGAAAAACTTAACAGAAATTTTCGAATAACAATTTTAAAATGTTTTTCCTGTAAAATACAGATTTTCGAGATAGACCCCTTTGTATGCAAGGCGAAGATATGATGTACCGGCTTTCTTTTACACAAATCAAAATTCTTGACATGACCCTTATTATTGTTGACCTTTTAATAATAAATTTTGTTTTATTTAAAAGGCGTATTTTAAAACCATAAAAAAATATTTACTCCCGCTATTTAAGTTAATGTAGTTTTAATTACATTTACGTCGTATTATAAATAATTATTAAACACTTAAATGTTAAATGCATACAATTTAGCGTAGTATATATTTATATTAACACGTTGATGTGTGCCAATTTTTAAGCTACGATTTAAAAGACTTTCGAAACTTGATCTCATTTTTGTTTTCCACCTATAATTAATTGAAATTATTCATTATAGTGTGTCATCCCACTTTGATATGAAATATAAACCTTTCAACTTATAATATGATGTTAATGACAACAATGTTGTAATATTTTTTTTGATACCTAACTACAATTGAACCAATTGAACCATAATTTCTGATAACCTACTAAATTGGTATATTTTTTAAATTGACCCGAATTGTTAAAAAATAAATAAATAGCTTCCACTGAAAAACAAAAATATATATATATATATATATATATATATATATATATATATATATATATATATATATAAATACTAAACCTAACCCACATTTTTACGATCATCAATCAATAAAGTAAAACATAAATATGTGAAAGCTTCTCAGATGGGAGCTTACAAATTTAAAGACTTCTAAATAGTTAATATACATGTTAACATCAAACATTAAATGGTTATCTAATTTAATCAACTACCTATACAAGCAATTTGACTGGATAATTATATACACTATGACCCCCATTTCCTTTATCCTATAATAAAAGACCGTTAAAATCTTCTGTTACATTTGGATCAGTTAACTTCGATAATATATTTAGTATTGTATTATTAGAAGAAAACGTGAGGCATTTTGTAAATATATATAATAATGGGCCCAGTTTGGAACCTTAAGTCACACCTGAGTAAGCAACATTTTGGAAAGATTGCACAATATTTAATGCATATGGTAAATTAGTAGATACTTTAGTACTCTTGGGAGGGTCAGACCGTGGTTTTAAAGCAAGGGGCAATGTCCAAATTTGGCAGAGTTGGTCATCAATCCAACGGCACCCTCAACCCCCAAACTGCTTCCATTGGCCGACTGGATGCCTCCAGTTGGCTCCCATTAGTCTATTTTTACCAAACCTACAAAAAAGGTGAATTGCAACAATTTTACTTCTAATTTAGACAGACTTTAGAGTCTAAAGTTTGCAGATACCTCACTGCCTCGGAGCACCGTCCGGTGTTGACGATTGGCTTTGGAAATAGGAAAAGAAAAAGAATTTTTAGTATTATCTTTCTTGGTAAAAAAGATAGACAAGCTAAGAAGTAAAAAAGACTTATATTAGGTATCAACATGTTTCTAGCTAGGAAAATAAATAAGTTCCAGGGAAGGCAAAGTAATACAGAAGGCTGTCAGAAGCTCTCATTACATTTTTATTATGTCATGTAATTCTATGCTACATGTTTCATGAACAAGATAGATAATAGATTATCATGAAATTTAAAAATGTCTACACTTAATAATTATACTCTTCACAGCGCTAGAGGAGCATAATAAGGCAGTTTCAAATTTTCCAAAATCGTCAATAAACGTCAATAAACAAAAATCTTGAATGCAAATGTGTTTCATAAAAAAATCTGAATGGACTTATTTCTTCTATTTCCTTTTTGCAATAAATGGAAAAATGTTGAAAAAAAAATTTAAAAATGATTTTTTTTCGTTTTTGGGGAGATTACTTTTAAAATTTGTAGAATTGATCCTTATAATAATTTTTTTTCCTGAAAACTTAAGTTAATTGGAATTTTCTTTCAGCTTTTTTCGACTTTTTAAAAAGTTTAACCCCCATAACTTTCTTGTTTTTGGGAGGATTAATATAAAAAACAATAGGGATCTTCCCCGCATAGAACTTAATTCCTGAAAATTTCGAGTCGATCGGATTATTCGTTTTGAGTGTCTACAAAAACGTGACATCGGACGGACATACGGACGGACGTTTTCAAAGTTCCTTATTTTTCATGAAACACATTTGTATCCAAAAACTTTCTGTCTAGGGCGTTTTTTGGCGATTTTGGGAAATGACCGTATAATACTATTCTAGCGCTTGCGCTGTGAATAGTATAATAATACGTAACTACTTGAGAAAATGCAATAAAATATCCACTATAAAGAGTATATAATGGAATGCGAAGCATTACATATATTTTTGTTTTATTCTATATTACTAGCTACTGAAAATCAACTTATTTATAAGTACAAACAGCAAGGAAAATGGTAATTTGCATAAAAAAGGCATGTTGTTCACGTTGTTTTGCTCATCTCATTTTAAATTATATAATCATTTATGATTATAAAGAGATTTACTATTACTTTAGATTGTAGCTTAGATAAGTATGAATAGTATACCAGATCGACTAGAAAATCAAAGAAGATAATAATCAAACTAGTTACATAATAGTATATTAGTTTTTATCACACCCGAAGTAATATTTACAACAGACATACTAGACAAAAAATCTTGGATACAAATGTGTTTCATGAAAAAATAAGTAACTTTGAAAATGTCCATATGTCAGTCCGTTCCTCCGTCTGATTTCACGTTTTTTTTTAAGCACCTTAACTCGGTAACGGAGTATCCGATAGACTCGAACTTTTGAGAAAAATTAAGGACCATTATTTCAAAAGTTAACAAATCCAATATACGTGTTAAGGATTTGTTAAGTTTTGAAATAATGCTCCTCAATTAAGTTTTATAAGAGGAGGATACAATTCCAATTCTAAATTTGCTTTTGGCTTTTGAGAGGAAGCTTTAGGAGAGATTGATGGGTTTTTAAAAATAATCCCTGCAAAATCAAAAAAGTTCAACTTTTTTAAAAAATCGAAAAACGCTGAAGGAAAAGTCGGATTAACGTAATTCTTCTTATGTTGGACCCTGAGGTCTCAAAACGAAATTTGAGATAAGAAAATGCGTGAAACATAGAGATTGGACTTACCTTGTTGTTAGATGTTCTTGTGATGTCTGAGCTCAGAAGTGGTGATGGATATGCCCTGTCTCTATATTCAGTAACGCGAAAAATGTTGTGTTGAAGTGGAACTATATATTCTAGATGGTATCTATAATCTCCTTTTTGCATAGCGAGTAACCGAAACAGCAATGGCCGGCGGCGATATTGATTGACAATATCGATGTGTACGCGCTGCGTCCCGAACTAATTACTACGCGTAAAACGGATTTTTTTATTAAAAAATTCACTTTTAGCAATTTCAAAAATACCAATATACCATTTTTACAAAAATTACCCCCTGCCCTTCAGGGTATGGATTTTGATTTTTTTTGTTATCAGATTCACTTTCAGCTACCTCAAAAATGACAGTCTTCAAAAAAACCACCCTCAAACCCCCCTTGGGTGGAGTTAGACCATTTTTAGTATTCATTCATTTTCAGCAACCTGAAAAACCCCAATATACCTATTTTCACAAAAATCACCCCCCACATTTAAGGGGGTGGATTAAAAAAAAAAATTTCAAGATTCAGTTTTAGCAACCTCGAAAACCCTTATATACAAATTTTCAAGAAAATATCATATAAAATTGTATAATGTAAAAAAATGATGGATTTAATTTACTTGAAACTTTATTTTCTTCTTTTTAGAGCACTTAAATAAAAGCTTGTTCTTAAAAATGTTTTTTTTTTACTATTAATTTATGATATTTCAAATAAAGAAATGTTCAGTTCTATTTATTATTATTATTATTTTTTTTTTATATTAGGTTACTTTTATTAGTTTACTTTTATAGCGGTATAATTTCATTTTCAATGCACTATTAATAAGTTTTTTCTTGAAATTATTTTTGATACTTTCACTCTTGTAACTACATGTTATAAAAATAAATTAAATTAAATCAAAATTCAGTGCAACAAAGAAAAAAGTATTCAATTCAAGAAAATAATGAAATCAAACGGACCTGTATTGATAGAATTGACTAAGCATTATTTCGATTATAAAAAAAATCCGTATATAATGCTTTGCATTCTATAGTATACTAGTCGTTGACGTTTATAAACACTATTTCTTCTATATTGCTTTCCCATTTAATTTTTTTTTTAATTTCGAAAAGCCTTGTATGCCTGCAAAAATTTTCAAAATTTAGTTTTGCCTATTTTTGCGTTTTATGACGTTTTAAAAAAAGATTGGTCTGTCCGGGAAATTTGAAATACAGGTATGTACCAAAAGTTCTCGCTCGGGATTGTTTTTGGTGAACATTGGGGTGCGGCAACCCAAATGGGGAAAAATACATTTCTTTTACAAACATTTGTAAATTGCTATATAGGGGGTTTTAAGGTTGCTGAAATTGAATCTGATAAGTTGACTTCCAGGTTTCAATTTCAATTTCCCTGACTTTTACGTTTTCCCTGACTGGTGGGAACCCTGGAGATAAATATGGCATAGAACAACCGGTATATGCAGATCAGCCGAAAATGGCAAAAATTTTAGTTTTAACTAAGGGGGGCAGAATACACCTCTGCTGTAGATCTGCGAGGAGTTTAACTTTTCAATATATATGTTATACAATTCTGAGAATAATGGAATGCAACAAAGAAGCAATAAATTTTAGTGGATTTAAAGAACTAAAAAGGCATTTTGAATTAAAATCAGATACAAAAAAATACCACTGACATTGTGTTATACTTATTATTGTTTCTTTTATAGGGATATAAAAGTACAATTGTTTAGGTTAGGTTAAAAGCACAATAACCTTAATATATTGATTTGGCCTCCTTTAGACACATATTTTTAGTAATATCCTAAAGATCAGATCCTCTAAAGTCCAAATGAGTTTATGTGTTATCGCAACTAAACTAAATAATTACAATACTAAAACCAATCGTAATATTATAGGGACAATTTCTTTAGTACTTCAACTCAAGAATTTTTATTTGAAGCATTACGCATGCGCTTCTTTATTTTTCTGATAACGGTCCCATTTAAAATACTAAAGTTAAGGTTATTTCTCAAAAAACAGGTGACAAGTTTCAGAAAATTAGGCTAGGCACATGCCTAGTTCTTAAAAAGGGCTATTGCTTTAAAGCTACAGTTGATCCACCAGAAAATAACATTAATAACGTATTTTTTTTTTGTTTCAGAATGATCACAACAAAAGGTTAACCAAATAAGTCGTAATGAGTGGAACAACAAGCAATGGTTTTGTGGGTGGAAGTGGTGTGGAAGATTTAGAAAGAAAAGATGATTTTACGCAGTTAAAAAAATTCGGCGAGGATAATTCAAATTTTACTAAAACTAACAAAAGAGCCCCAAACTTGGGAATCTATTATTTTAAGCACGAAGAAACTGACACAGATCAAATGACTCAACAACCCAAAACTGATAACGATAGTACGTTAGGAGAAACTTCAGAGGAAGAAGAGGAATTGAACGAAAACTCAAATGACGCAATTAAAATGGAAGAAGATAAAATGGAAGAGGAAATAACTGAAGAAACTAACAGAATGGATGAAACTAACAGAATTAAAGAAATCAAAGAAAATCGCATTCCAAAACGTAAAGCCATGTCCGAAGACACGATCCGCAGATTAGTCCTTAAAGCTGAGCAGTTGGTCAGCCCGGAAAAGTGCAGGAAAACAGAAACTATCAGAAAAATGACAAGAGTAAACAAATGGTTAAGAAATGACAAATCAAATGACAGTTGTGACGCAAGTGGTGAAGATGATTTAGAATCTCAAGCATCTGAGGACTACGATATCAGTACTAGCACTATTAAAAATTTGAACGGAAGTTTTCACTCGCAAAACACTTCTTTCTCTGAACTTACACCTGAAAAGAATCGATGGTGTAGGTCCTGTATTTCGCACTTGAACACAGCTACATCCACCCCTATGTAAGTATTTAAGAATAATATGAATAAATAAAAGCTTTAGATTTGCGGAATTGATTATATCTGAAACAGATTCGACAGTATTTTGTTTTAGCGGGAATGTCGACAACGTCCTTAGGATGTAGCAAGGTTGCCAGCCTTCTTATTTCAAATATAAGTTAAATATATAAAACTTCATAAGCACGGATAATGGTTTTCAACTTTGTAACAAGTGAATATCCGGATGAGGGGCTGACACAAGGCGCCATTTAATAGGACGGGCGAGGTTATACAAAGTATTAATAAATAAATACAAGCATTTTTCTTGCTCCTAAAGACAGATCTGTGGTTTACTATTAAAAAAAACAACAAAAAAATATAGAAACGGAAGAAAAAACATTTCATTAATATCATATTATTTTTTAAATTAATTCAGATATTATTATCACGAATTGTAATAAATAATGATATTCGTTTATTAAAGGTACACTTCCATAATATCGTTATCAATGATAACTTATCATAATATTTTACTTTATTTATTTTGTCTATAACAATATTATAAAAATAAATGTTTGAGGCCCCAAATGAATAAATGGTAGATCACAGCTTGTATGAGATTAAATGCACATCAGATATAGATTTTATGTAGTCCTTTTATAAACATTGTAAATATATATGTTATAATAATTGTATTAGTTATGAAAAATAAACTAATATGTCTACCCTGTTGAAAATGACGGGTCTAGGCGGGTATAAATGGTGCACAAACCCGTCATTTTCAACAGGGTATCTATCTAAAATTTATCTATCTATCTATATAGCCATATCGCCATGTTCTGGTTCCGGTTTCTTTGGGTGCTAGAAGCGCCATAAAGGTGGTGAAATGAGGTACCCTTAAAATCTATTTTTAACTTACCGAGTCAAACACATTACATGTATTACCTTCAGATTAGGGTATACGCCATTATTCAAGGGGTAAAAATAGTCTTTAAAAAGTTCCTTTGACATCTGTCAGTTCTAAAAATTTTCATTTACCTAATCAAAAAGTCATAAATGTGAATAATTTTCTCATCTCTAAAAGTCTTAACATAGCACTTTTTAAAAATTGTTGTTTCACCTTGGCCCCAAAGTTATTGTGTTTAACAATTAAAATAGCTTAATCTAAATTTAATAAATGTAATGTATATGACTAGGAAAAATAGATTTTTAGGGTACCTCATTTCCACTGCTTTTTGAGCTTCTAGAATCCAAAGGAACCGGATCCAGAACCTAGCAAGCTGAAATTGCTTAACTCAAATGTATTTTAAGATATACATAAAATACAGCCAGGAAAAAATAATGAAATGAAAATAGTCACCAGCTCTCTATCGATCGTTTCTTTGGGATCTCGACGTATGAATGCTACATTCTTTTGCCGATTGGCTGTATTTGATCACAGAGCCAATTCTCTTACTTTAAAGCACTATTATTTTTGTAACTGGTTGGTACATAAACTTATACTACTTTGATGCGCTTTGATAAAAAAAAGAGAAACCCTTTACAAAGACAAAAATATGGTTACCTATATTATATTACTTTCTTCAAATTTTCCATTCATTTGGCACGTATTAAAAGCTATATTCATTTGAGTAAATTCCATATTTGGTGCAAAGAATATTTTTTGGTTTAAACAATATAAAAATTGGTGTGGTATATTTTAATGTAATATTTATTGTTTTTATGTTTGTAAAAGGTTCCTTGTCCATAATATGTTCAATTTAATAATTTATATGACTACGCTCACACAATTTTAGGTAAGAAATTTACATATTTTACCGGAAAATGGGATTCAATTCAGTCAAGAAAATATTTTTGTTATATATTATCATTATTATTATTAACAATAGTTGTTATCTTTTAGCTTTGATAAAGCCCCCAAAGAGGGGAGAAACGTTAGCGATAAAATAGTGACGCATTAAAACCTGCCAAAAAATCCGAGTTTTATTACAAACCAGAAAATAACATTTGAAGTTTGGCAACCTATATGGTATTTACCTACTATTATAATTATTATTTTATTAACTCATAAACCAACAGACTGACAAACTATAGTTTATTAACTAAGGTTTACCAGTGATACCGAAAAGCAGTATAACAATCATTAAGTTAGGTTAAAGAAAATATTTCTATGTTGTGCTATTTGCTTGTCAAAAATGACAGTTAAATATTTACGATTAAGTTAGTTATCTGATTATTTCTTTAAGTTGAAATATCGTACAATATTTATAATCGGCTTTATCTATATCTTTATCTATTATAGTAATGGGATAAATCATGTTTTATATGGTTGGTTAACACGTATTTTAATGATAATTTACTATTTTCAACATTAACAAACAAAAAATAAGATGTTATATTGCAAAAACATATAAAAGCGAATTTGTTTTTGCATGTTGATTAATTTGATATTAATATATAAACTACTACTAGTGTTTATCTACTAGACCATATCATAAGCTTTCATTTATTTATATTATTTATTTACCATATTTTGTATTCCTTCAAAAGGTACCAAGTTGTCAGTACGGAGTTATACAGTGCGTATAAAAAAGTTCGCCATGCCTTTAAATTTTGAACGGCTTAAGCGGCTTTTACAGTTTGGCGATTGACGCGGCGTCAGCTCGTTGAGCAGTCTGATTGGTTCTATTGCAGTATCTCTTCCACCCAACTTTTCTACCGCTGACGTTCGCCGCTGAAGTTAAATTCTTTGAACTTCGGGCAGTTTGACGCCTCGTTATGTGTTTTTGAGTTTAGGAATTTAGTTTGTGTAGCTGCTTGTTGGTTTTTCCGAGCAAATTGTTCGTAATGACTCATTACTGATCTTATTAAAAGTCCTATTACGGGCAATATTTATATATACAATTCATTTAAATGACCACTTTGAAGAAATAAATACAAATAAAGTTAATCTACTTGTATTGGCAGTTATTACCTATTATAGTTATTACCATCAGAAAAGGTAGGTATTTGCCTAAATTACCTTTTATTTCAATCATTTAATGAAATAATTTAGTTTTAATTTTTTAATGTTTATAGTAACCTAACCTGTAAACGCGGGCTAAAGTTAAAAATAAAGCGGAGATTGCCGGCGACATCTGGTACAGAATGGTGGGGATATGCCGCCACCGTCAAACGCTGAACTGTAAAAGCCGCTTTAAGATGTCAACTTAAAATTTGAAATAACAACATAACCCAAATTACGTTTAGTATAAATTTAATATTTTTAGGGGGCACATTGGAGGCAAGGAGGAAATATTTTTTCAAATGGAAAGTGGAGTCGTGTACCTGATGCATGTTTTTTAAGATCACAAAATTCTCTATTGGACCATATATTTTAAATTTTTTTAATCTTTTTTGCGGGGGTAAAAATGTTTTGAAAATGTGAAAATGGAAATTTTTGTAAAAATTACTTTAAAAAAGTTGTATTTTTTTTCCTTTTTGTTTAATACACAGATCAACAAATTTTCAACTTTTTAATTTGGAGTGTTACGCCCATGTTAATGGTATAGGAAAATAGCGTTACAGGGGGGAGTCCAAAATGATCAAAATTTGCGTTACGTAATACTTGAACATTCACTAGTATCTAAAGCATAAGGTATATAAAATTTGAAAATTGGACTATACCAACGTCCCAATTAACCAGGCCCTTTAACTGGGGGGGGGGGGGGCGGTGCTAGGGGGTGCACCCCCTGGAATGATTTTGAGTACTCGCTGGCTAAATAAGCTCTAAGCACCCCCAAAGAGGATGTTCAAGTCAAGTTGGTAAAATTGAGTGGCAGATTTCGTAAAATGTATCTTGTAAAAATTGAGGGTTAAAGGGAAACTGGCCAGTAAATTGTTTAGTTGGGAACATTGGAAATTTTTCAGAGGTGAGGACCTTTTTTTAGTCATAAAAATTTTACTGTCGGGGGTAGTAAAGCTTTATTTGAGTTAGGTGAGGACTTTTTTATTTTATTCAGCTAAATTTCACGGTCAGGGTAACGCTGTTTTTTTGATTTGGGAAATTTCTCAATTTTTAAATTTTTAGTTGGGAAATATTTGCTCTGCCACTCCCCCGCCCAAAAAAAAATGCTTCGGAGCACCATTGAAAATATTATAAAAATTTTCTGTCAGGAGGTACTCAGCACCCCTGGATTTTTTTCCAGTTACGGGCCTGCAATTAACCAAACTCAAACTGACAACATGTAGTCTTTTCTATTGGAAATACATCTATTTGTTTCTATTTTATTTGTATGGTTTTTCCTTTACAGAATTAATAACTTCTCAATATCTGAATCGGCACTCCACAACATGAATTTGCCTCCTGCCCTAAATAGACAAGCAGTCAGTACTACCACTGTAATAAACGGAAATAACTCAACCTCGTCAACTGTCGAAGAACAATCGGCCAACGTAATGGAAAATTCCAGTCCCATCAAGAGAAAAAAATCGAAGAGGAAGACCAAGACAATGGTGAGTTTGTTTTATTATTATGAGTACGTTTGTTCGATGTAACAAGAGCACAAAACTGTCTATCTTAGTACAAGTCATTTTATGACCAGAGATTTTATAACCTTTCACGCAGGTCGGGACTGGGTCATTTTAAAGTGTGGTGTTATAAAGGGTCATCCTTAATGGAGCTCTCTACAACTAGAATTATGAAACAAAAGACTTCTACCCTATCTCTATCTCATTTGTGCTACACTTTTCAGCCAACCAAATAAATACTGTATTTGTTTTTCATACAACAAATACAGTATTTATTTGGTTGGCCAGAAAGTGTGGCACTGAGCGGCACGAACGAACATACCTAATGTAGAATAAGATAATTCTACTAAAATTTAGATGGCGCCAGTAATTTCTTTAATAAAATAAATAAAGTTACACTTTTCGCCCGGCCAAGTAAATATTGTATTTGTTCAACAAAGAACAAATACAGAATTTGTCCTATCCTGTTTGGGTAGAACTTTTGTCCCTGTCTAATCTAACGGGAGAAATCGCCATTGAAAGATTCAGTTAAATTTTCTATGAAACAGAAATAAATTCGGTTCAAGTAAATCATAAAAAAATTTACAATTTAATCTTATATTACACAGAAAAAAAAAGATTCCTTTAACCAAGGACACGTGTCTTTAGATATGTTAAAAGCCATATCCTCTTGTTTCAAGGCTAACATTTCTTTGAACCAAAGTCAATGTCCTTGAATGAAGAGCACGGGTTTTTCACTCGCTCTATTCACGATCCTTGAAACAAGAGAGTATGGCCTTGAACATATCGAAAGACACGTGTCCTCGGTTGAAGGAATTCTTTTTTTTTGTGTTTACAATGTTGTATCAATGCCATAAATTATAAAAATTATTTTCTAAATTAAAATCTTAAAAAAAGTTAATTTTTACAATTTGGCACCAAGGAGCTGTTCACAGCAGAATTTCTCCAGTTTGGTTCCAACTAAAGCACGTCTATTTAAAAATAGATGGACTTAGCCGGTTATTACATTAAAGATTCTATTGCAAAGTAGGTAAAACAATTATGCTTTATTTGAAAAACTAAAATAATTATTTTTACTTTTTAAAACAAAAAAAATGTTGCAAGACCATTTAAGCCAGTTATCAAACAAGATAACAGATTTTATCCTTAACGTCCTTACCCTGTCCGATTCTTACCAAAAACAATCCCAGAACTTTGTCTAAGAAATCTATGATCCAAATTTAAAGTATTTGTAACAAAGCGTTCTCATTAAGTTATCACGGTTACACATTTTTGGGACAGTTAGACCAACAAAAAGAAATTATGGTAATTTTATTACTTCTTTAGAACGGGAAGTGTTTTTTCTATCAACCCATAGGTTAGCCGTTCTTCTTGTTTTATTCTTCATCCTCTTCTTTATCTTCTTCTTATTCTTCTTTTTCTTCCTTTTCTTTTTCTTCCTTTTTCTTAGCTTGAGAAGTTTTAAGTGGTAACCTCGATGGTAACAAACTTTGCTCACTTTAAAATGCTGCCCACCATTTAAAAATTCCTACATCTACAATATATTGAAGATTACTTTAAATTAACGTTTAAAATATGCACAAATAGAAAAATATTTAAAAAAAACTCGCTTCCTAAGACTTTGTATCATATTTGTTCAGAACAACCCAAGCAACACAAAAGTATATTTTTTTATTAAAATATCCTCTTAATAAACATTATACGTAAATTTTGTAATTTTCGTATAGAAAACGTTTGATAAGTCCAAACGAAAATATACCTCTGTGTTGCTTGAAAAGTGTTTCTTTACCTATTTAAAACTTCGAAAAAATGTCTTATAAAATTATGCACTACGTATACACTACGTAGTACCTATGTATGTATTGTACATGAAACGCAAAAAAGAAAAAAAAAACAATTCACACGATTTTCTTATTATACCAAAGCTTTTTTATTAGGATATGGGGAAAACAAATTAAAAGTTTCACATTGCACGTTCTAAAAGGTAAAATGTCATCTAGTGTGTTTATGCTCTGCAGATTTTTGTATTCTTGACACCGGAGGCAGTAAATCAGCGCTTGCTTTATGATATATTATTTACCATCCAATATGGTCCTTATCTAATTGAATGCCGTGGTGAAAGCTGCTACGTGCAAATTGCGCCGAGACTTAGCAAAATTATTAAAATGCGCTGCAACAGAACTTTTCCGTCTAAAAATACTGCTGCTCACAAAAGAATATTTCTCCTATACATAGTTGTAGTTTTTTTTGCAAAATCAAAAAACATTTTTTTTTCAAAAAATGAAAAAAAAAAATATATATATTAAAAAAAAAATTATACCTATATATTTTTTTATTTATTTTTTTTTTTTTCAAAAAAAATCCTTTTTTTAAAGGATCTATGTGCAGCTTGTCTTATTTTTTTTAATTAAACTTTTGTCTTTTTTTTCTCGAAAACGAGATAAGACGAGAAATCTCGACTCTCGATTCTCGTAACATTTTTAGTGGCACAAAATATTACTTCCTCTTAATTGCATTTTTTTTAAACGGTTGCTGATATTTCTACAGTGTTACACTATTTGACATTTTTTAACTATTTTTACTGAAGGAATCTATATTTATTACAAAAAAATCCAAAAAAAACACACAAAAAAGTTTGGGGCAAAAATGTGTTAAGCCTCACATATTTTGTCCGTCTAGGCACGCCTCTGGATAAATTCAAAAAAATAAATTAACATTAACATATTTCCCTTATTAATACTAGTATACATGCGAAAGCTCGTCACTCTGGCTTAAAGGGTACAAGAGTTATTAATTAAAAACTTTATTTTTATTACAATTTTGAAGAGCCGTAGCTCCCTTAGGTCTCATTTCCGGACCAACATTTATAGGAACTTTTATCCATATTTTTTAACATAGAATCACCTCTTAATTTCCTCGAACTTATTTCTGAAAAACCCTGTATATCGTCGTGTTACTTTCTCAACCTCGTATCTCCAAACTATCAATTTTCGGTTCCTTCTACTAATCAACTCTGTACATGATCATTGGTAACTTATACAAACTTCAACTCATTATGCCTATTAATTTATAAGTTACGTTGTATTTTAATAATAAATTGCAGTTAGTACACGTTATTAGTATACAGAGTTGGTTAGAACAAGGCACCGAAAATCGATTGTTTGAAGATACGAGATTGAGAAAGTAACAGGAAGATATTTCTCCAATTAAAAGTTATTTATCGTATGAAAGAGGAAACTAGGATTTTGCCCATGATAAAATTAACCCACAAGGCTGGAGGCGGAGTGGGTAAATTTTAGAGAGGGCAATATTATTATTTGAGATTACTCCCTCCACATATCTGCTCTTGTCCAGTGGAAGAAATTTTCCACAGGCATAGAAAATCCATACTAATTCGATGATGTACATTAAATTAGCAGGCTATTGCTATAGTTATAGTCGCTATGGCGACTGAACAGTAACGTTCAGTTTACGTAATTTCGGAAAAAGACTTTTTAAATCATCATTAATCTTTAATCAATATATAAAATTTAAAATGTTTTTTAGTGGTAGAAAACAATATGTGGCGCCACCTATAGCCTCAGCATTAAATTTACGTCCCAGCGACGTACAATTTTGATGACGTCAAGATTTTACCAAAAACTGATGTCTTGTCGCAGTCTGATATGCGTCGTTTGTATGACATCACAAATATGACCTAAAACTGACGTCGATATTTCGTCGGTTTCGTCTGGTTTCCTGGGTTAAACATGTCTGGGTGTAAAAATTCATGTAAAACTGTGATATTAAGTGTTTAAAACAGTAATTGTATGTTTTTATCATATAATCAGCGGGTGGAGTTGGCAATTATGAAACATGGACTATTAACATTTAAATTGATCTAGATTCTAGATTGTTTTTAACATGATGATGCTATTTACGAGTTAATGAACTTGCTGCTTCATTAACGACTAAATATGAGTTATTTAAAATTAAAGCGTATACTTTCTTTACATATTTATACATTAGCCATGCAAAATTTTAGGACAGACTTTACCGTACTAAACTCATAGGTTTTCTAGGTTACCCAAGTCCTTCTATCATACAAAGGCAGCTGTAAAAATAGCCTAATCTGTACCCTGGGAAAAAAAGTTATCCATAATTTTGTATAATTATACGTAAAATTATGCATAATTATGCAAAATTATATATGATCATGTCTGGATTTTGACCGTATGAAATTTGACCCGGTATGATCATACATAATTATGCATAATTATGTATGAGTATACATAGACATATGCCTAATTATGTATGATCATGCATAAAATTTTGAATTTTTGGCCAAGGCGCATCATATCTGGCCATGCATTTCAAAGTTTTTGTATGATTATGCATAATTATGTATAATTATACCTAAAGTTAGTATAATTCTGTATAACTTTACCTGAAATTATATATAATCATGCATAATTATGTATGATCATACCGGGTCAAAATTCATACATCGTCAAAATTCAGATATGATCGTAGAAAATTTTGCATAATTATGCATAATCATACAAAAACTTTTTAAAAAATATTTTTCTATGTATTACGTATACGTAAGGTATACCTTCACGGCTTATATTAGCATGCACTTGAATCTAAAATTACATGTAAGGGTATAGGCTCGCATAAGAATGTAATACATAACAATGCGATTCCGTGATTGGCTTGATGTGCCGCCATTTATCTTGTAAGCCAATCACGGCACCGCATTCTTATGTTTTATGGATAGGCCTTAAGCCTCCCAAAATAACTCATTTTCTATGTTTTAAACACGCGCTATTTTTTATACAATAAGTCAGAAGGTTTATGCTTTTTCAAAATTGACTTACACTCAGAAAATGTTATTCTAATTTTAATACTAAATTTTATTTGTAAATACATATTTGTTATTTATATCGCCACCATTGGTATTTAATACTTTACTTGTGATATTAAATACTGCAATGTGTGTATTGTATACAAAATGTTGCCATACTAACATAGAGACCGTGCTGGTACATTTGAATCCCCACGCAACATGTGTTTATTAATACTAGCATATTATAGTAAAAATTACTGTAACATTTGGTAAAGCATATCACACTTATAGTATGGTATACTTTGAGTTGTTGTTAAGTTGTATTACTGATCTGGTTTAAAGTATGTTACAGTATTCAGAAAAATTAACAATCGGTAAATAAAAAAGTCCAAACCAAAATTTGATTAGTAATAATTGCAACCACACACAATTACACACTGAAATAATCGATCTTTTTTTTTTACTTTTCTCTGTATTATTACTAATCAAAATTTTGGTATTATTTACCGATTGTTATTTTACTAAAAACTGTAACATACCTTAAACTAGAACAATTACACAACAACTATAACTTAAAGTATACCAAACTAATACTGTGATATAATTTACCAAATGTTACAGCATTAATAAACACATGTTGCTTGGGGATCCAAATGTACCAGCACGGTCTCTCTGTTAGTACGACAACATTTTGTATACAATACACAAATTGCAATATTTATTATCACAAGTAAAGTATTAAATAATAATGGTGGCGATATAAATAAAAAATATGTATTAACAAATAACATTCAGTATTAAAAATATAACGAAATTTTCTGAGTGTAATTAGCTAATCATTTGCTAGGTGGAGTTGATCTATTTTTAAGTAGTTAAAGATCTAATTTTTATTTTATATTCGCCGTTTTATGTCTGTACCATACAATAATGGTAAAACGTGACGTTAACCGATGTTATCAAAAACAGTTAATTTGAATATCAATTAATTACTTTTCGTGGACGAACGTCAGAAACGTGCCTTGGTCGTCGGAAAATTAATACACCAAGTACCTACTGACACTGACAAATAAAAATATAATTTTTTCTTTACATGTTCATGGAATTTAAAAAGTGTCTAATTTATAAGTAAGGCACGTTTTTCCGCTGTTGTCAAGCTAGATGTGAGCGGCGTTGACGTAAGCATTAAAATTCCCTAAAAAATAAGAATAAAATATTTTAAACAGTCAATGGAGATCTCTACAACTAGAATTATGAAACAAAAGACGTCTACCCTATCTCTATCTCATTTGTGCTACAACCAAATAAATACTGTATATGTTTTTCATACAACAAATACAGTATTTATTTGGTTGGCCGAAAAGTGTAGCACTAAGCGGCACGAACGAACATAGCTAATGTGAATCTGTAGAATAAGATAATTCTACTAAAATTTAGATGGCGCCAGTAATTTCGTTAATAAAAATATTATAATTACACTTTTCGCCCGGCCAAATAAATATTGTATTTGTTCAACAAAGAACAAATACAGAATTTGTTTGGTTGGGTGGAAGTGGGAGTGTATGTATGTCTTCTATCCTTTTTGGGTAGAACTTTTGTCCCTGTCTAATCTAACGGGAGAAATCACCATTCGAAAAAAAAAAGATTAATTATCAAAAAGTGTGACAATAGAATTTTAAATGTGGTAGGTTTTACTGCATCAGTTTAAAAATGCTTGATTAGAATTGGTTGGATCTTTTACAGAAAGAAATAATTGACGCAGTCAATAAAAAAACTAAAAAAACTAAAAACGCGCTTTTCTCGTGGCCTTAAACGTTTTTGAAGTACATAGAGCATAGGCTGTGCCACTACTGTGTCACTACAGTGTAAATGTGCTTGAATTGTCGGTTAAAGTTTTCGAAATTTTTATACGAAGAATTAGGAAGAGGGCTACAATTAAATTTAGAAGCGAAAATTTGAATAAAAAGAGATAAAACAAGAATGTATTGAATTACTGAGTTTTTCTAAAACATATTTTATGACGTTGCATGGGCTAGGGTCGGGGATTCCGTGAAAACTCGTTTCCGCGGCCAAAAGTCTGTTTTTCTTCCAATTTTAGTAAAATCTACTGCCTAGTTGTTTTTGTATATCCAAGAGTTAATTTCATCTTAATAATTTAATATCCAAAACGCCAGATTCAAAATGGCCGAAAATATTTCGCCCCCACCCTTAGGTGGACCCGCCCTTGTATAGGGTATAAACCAAGGCTCTTTAAGAGTAATACTAGCTGGAGTATTATTTTATTATCAATAATTTTATGGTTTCAATTTTGATTAATAGCTAATTAAATTTAAGAAAGTTCTATTCTATTTACTTCCCCATTTAACGAGTATTTTTTTAAGTCACTTATTTATTTGTGGGTATCTTTTTTTTTTTCGAGTGCGTACGGTTATACAAGCTTCTCTTTGTTTAAGAATAAACAAACTTTTACTTATAATAAACCTTGAAGATATTAATGCTTCGCATTCCATAGTATACTCTTCTTAGTGGATAGTATATTGCATTATTACTTTCCAAAATATGATTTCTTTGAGCTCGTGCTCGTACACAGAAAAAAGGATATCTTGAATCAAAGCAAAACGATCTTGAACCAAGGCCGCCATGGTTTTCGATATGTTCAACGTTATGACTTGGATCAAGTCCGCCGTGATCTTGGCATTTAAGGTCCTAGATTTATGGACATTTCCTTAAATCAAAGCCACTTAAACCATTTATTTAAGATCATATTATCTTAAACCAAGTATGTAATTATCTTGATTTAAGATCATATTATATTTATCCAAGATCGTATTATCTTGCACCAAGTCTTGGTTTAAGATAATATAATCTTGAATGAAGAGAATTATAATATTGATTTAAGATTATGATTCTCTTGATCATATTGACCCCACAGTCAGGTTCCAGGGTTAATAGAATGGTGGTCAGATGTTATGAACTTCATCAGAAGGTCTGGCAGATTCAGGAAGAGGGAGGATAGGCAGCAGGTTGGGTAGGTAATCTTGGGGCAGACAAAAAGGGCCATTGGGCCTACTTGTCAGGCGTCGGAGCCTACCCACCTTTTACTACTACTACTAATAGAATGGTAAATATTTTGAAAAAATTTCCCACACATGTATAATATTATTTCGCACGCCTATGAAATATGATACTTTCTTACTCTTTTAATCGTGTGAAATTTGGTTTCATAGGTGGTCGTAGAAAAAAGCCGAGGAAAAAGAACTTGTTTCTGAAGAAAAACTTGTTGCAACGCCATTGCAAAATGGCGCTTATAGGTATAAATTATTTAATGCTACTTACCCGTGAATTTTTTAAGTAAATTTGAAAATCCCCATCGTTTGAGGGTAACAGATACAAATTCGTCCATTTTAAAGCAGATGAAAACAATGATACACCTTTAAAGACAACTGACGGCAAAAAAACAACCAAACCTAACTTCTCTTCCGCGTATATCTTGAACTATTGCTCAAATTGTCTGCCAGCCAGCCGGCAAACTCTTTACCGTAAGACAACAGGGGCTTTGAGTCAAGATAATAACTCTTGATTCTCTGTTACTATTTTAAATGTCATGCATTTAAGGAAAAAATCCTTGACACAAGGATTTTTCTACCAAGAGAATAATTAAAGGAAACCAAAGTCACAGATAATCTTAAACCGATGATACATGATCTTAAAAGAAGATTATTACATCGATTTAAGATGATATAAATCCAAGATAATTTATTATCTTCTGCCAAGATAACCTGTGTAATTTATTTTATTCACAATCATTTAAGCTAATCAGGCCTATTCACATGTACCATTGAGATTGAAATTTGTGGCAATATTGACGAAAATTGCAAGGTCATTTACGTCAACTGTGTTAGAACTACATGTTATTGTAATTTTTGTCAATACTGAATAGATTTCAATGGTACATGTGAATAGGCCTGAATAACATACATACGTAAAAAGTTGGAAAATTAATTATTGTTAAATTCTGCGATCTAAAAAGTTTAAAACACCACCCATGGTCAGGAACTGTCTTGTGACTAACTTCAGATATGTTAAAAAATTAAATGTATTAAAATGTTATAGACAAAAAAGTTTTAAGTACTTATTTTCTCACAATAACAATTACCAGTAACTGTTATTGTTGTCTCTGTTAGATGAAAGCTGTGCGAGTAAGACAGACAAATGTATTTGTTGGCTAAGTCCAAACCTCCAACATTGTTATTTTTAAATTAACTCGATTGTTATGGAAATTTCATCCTTAATAAAATTGGTTATATGCATTTTTATTGTAATATGCATATTAAGCAACTCACCCCTAAAATTCAAGATAACGGACACCCCTTACGCAAATCACCCGGTGAAAAACTAACAGGAGTGTTCTGTTACCATCCACTACTACCCTTTAAAATTTCAGCCCGTGCAATTAATATTTATTATTTGACTGGACTAATGGGGAAACAGCCTATCTTTTGGCATATATTTGATATTTTCAACTTACAAACTGTGGGCAGAAGAACGTGACGGATTTTTTTTAATGGAAAAGGGGGAGTGTGTTACATCATTTTAAAGGTTTAAGAAGTGCCTTATAATTCTCTTTACAGTCATCTATAGGTATAGTTATTTGTTTTTTTTTTTGTTAAGATTTGGGTGATTAAAAAAAATCTATTCAAATACAGGTCTGTGTAGTTAATATTTATCATATTTTATTAAAATTTATTTTCATTTCGTTTTATAAGGTTAATATAATATTAATATTGTATTTAATTAATTACAATTTAAATGGTTAAATATATCATTAATAATTCTAATTAATATATTTATTAATTATTTATGTTATCATGTTTTTAGCCTTCTGTACAATTTACTTTGCTTTTTATATCGACAATCCGTCCCAAAACCTCTCCATTTTACCAAGATTTTGAAATATTACTTGCAACTGCTCAGACAATTTTTGGTTAAAGTAGGGTAAACTGGGGTCAATAGAAACATAACGATAGACAGGGACACCCACGTTTAGGAAATGTCTTAAATTACATTCAAATAAAGCTATTTCCGAATTTCTAGGCTCCGGATCCGGTTCCTTTGGCTGCTAGAAGCTCCGAGAGCTGTAACAATGAGCCTAGTCATATACATTGCATTTATTACATTCAGATTAAGCTGACGTGAGGTCTTGATTTTTTCTTGAATTCGGGAAATCTCGATTAACTCTTAAAAAATACAATAAAAATAATAAAAATGGCACATTTAAAAAAATGGTTGATAAATAGTTTCGGAACCAGAAGTAGCAGGTTTTAGATAAATTATCTTTTAACTTCCAAGATCAAAAAGTTCCTGGAGTCCATATTTTTTCACACTGTATATATTTTTGTTGATTTTTCACTATGTAATTGTAATTGTAATGGTTTATTGTCGTTCTAGGACCTATTTTTATAGGTATTTTACACTATATTATATGCGTGATCTAATGCCTATAAAACCTATACCTATAAAACTTACGGTAGTGCTAAAAGTAGGAGAATTATGTAATAGGTCATAAAATATTACCTGTATACTTAAAATTACCCATAGCTATGTAATTATGTATATACAATAGTATATATGTTTATACCGGAAGCATATTGATATTGTAATTTGGTATAATTTGTTGGTATATGTACAATAAAACAAAACAAAAATCAGGACTAGAACTGTTTAATTAAATGAGACCATGATAAAATGCACACAACAAAGAATTTTTTTTTCAAATATTAATAATAATAATATTATTAAATTTGATTATGAAAAACATCAATTTTTTGTTGTTTGGCCTTGGAAATGAAGAAACATTTTAAACCGGATGATTTAAGTATATCCCGGCCAAGGGGCGCTGTTTCAGAGCCTCGGGGATAGGGATTTTATTTTTATTAAAATATTAAAAAGTATTTATTAACAACCATTTAGTAATTGGCTAATTACATATATATACATAAAAGTTGGAAAATGAATTATTATTAACTGCAACTTCCCAAAAAGTTTGAAATACCTAATTTCCCTCCCTTGGTCGGGAAGGCTCTTGTAGCTAACTTCACTTATGTCCTTGTTATAAACTTGAATTTATCGACCTAAATTTTATGACAAAACAGTTTTAAATAGGTTTATTTTTTTATTTATTTATTTATTCATGATTTATTTTTATAAAATAACATCACATATAAATTTAAGTTATATTTTTTGGCATTTATGAAAAATAAACAGTGACTACTTCCAACTTTATAGGTTATTATATCACTAGTTTTAAGTTTAGTTAAACGTGATAAACTTTCGCTTAAAGAAAAATGCATTACAGTATAAGGTACCTAACTTGATATAACAAATAACTAAAAATAGTTTTAAAGTAAGATAAATTCAAGAATATTATTTACCTTTGTCGTATTTCTTTGGTGTATCCCTACTATAATCAAAATTGTCATTAAGCTTTAGCTAGTGTATAAATTTAAATTTTCTGTTTTTCTTCGTATTTTACACGGAAAACTATAAATAAATAGTTTATTTACTTACTTACTCATGTGTCAATAAAAGTCTGCTGTCACAAAACAAAACAAACGCACTAAAAAAAAACAGTTGCTGCCCTCTATCACTAAAATAACGAAGTAACGTAGGCATTCCTACTAGTTTTTAGATAAAAACATTTAAACATTTAATGTATTATGTTATATTGAATGAATATAAATGTTTTAAGATTGTTAATTAACAAAAAACAAAGTTTATTTTATTGATTTCTATTTATTATTCTATATTCAAAAAGCAACATTTGTAACAAACTTCACTGCAACTAAACTTTTCAATATTGCATGTAAATTCAAACAGTTTTTGTAGTGGGAAAGAAGGCAAATGATTGTAAATAAAACAGGTATGGTTGTGAATAAAATAGTATAAAAACCTCGGTCCAAGATTTCATTTATCCTTCGGGAATTAGCAAACCTTGGAGCTACGCTACGCTACGCTTCTCGGTTTGCTAACCTTCCCTCAGAAAATGAAACAGTTTCCACCTCGGTATGTAATATACTATTCCCCCACACCTATATTTATTAAATTATTAAAAAATATTTTTCCCACACCTGTGGGGCTAAAAAAATATTCAGTTTTGGCTACCTCAAAAACTAAAAAATATTCTAAACATTATTGTTCCCGGCTAAAAAAATTAAATTAAAATAAAAAAATATGTAAATATTTTTTCTAGCGGGCAAACAGACAGAAAACTTATATAATACTTATATAAATGGGTTGTGTGTTTTTTTAATACGAAAAAAGCTTATTTTTGTTTTAAGGCCGTCAAATTTATTTATAACATTCTTCATCAGATTTTAAATAATTTTAATGACTTAAATTTAATCTAAATTTTTTATAATTTTACACCGTAGCAGTTATTTTTTACCAAAATAATTAATAATATATTGATTATTTATTGATTATTTATTGTAAATTAATACTGTTAGGCAATATAGTTTTTTCTAAATCAAAAAACATTAAATTGTAATTAGAAAATGATTTAAAACATTTTTATTACCAATCATAAAAGTTATCAAACCAATTTTACAAGAATTAATTCACTGTGAAATGAAGAAAACTCATTTAGATATTTCATTTTCGAGATAGAGCGACGATAACCATGAAATTGTTTTCTTACTGTATAAAAAGCAAATAGTGTGTTTTACACTAAGAAGACAGTTTCTGTCAGAAAGCATAAACACAGGGTAATTATTGATCATAATTATGATTTCAATCATCAATTTATTTTTATAGTATTTCCTCAGTTCTTGTTGGTGTGTCTGAGTGGTTAAGACTTTGGGTTCTTTTTGGAATAAAACCATATAAAACATTTAACACATATATTGGGGTACTATCACTACATTTATATCACAGATTTCACAAGGTACCTTCTAGACGGAATACAATTAAGAATAAAGCATATTGGTCGCGTGATTGCAACTAAATATTCAGTTACAAATGGATAGAAAGTTATGATCTTATAAAAATGTACTTTAATTTTTGTTAAAAACACTATAGTTCCAAAGTCACGTACTTTAATATTTAAGGACGGACATGAAATGTTGCGTGTTTTTAAGAAAAATTAAAGTACAATTATATAGGATAATTACTTCCGATTTCCTATCCATTTGTAACTGGATACTCAGTTTACTTTTTACAGTGAGCATTAAAGTCTCTTTTCACGTGAAATATCAAATTATATTTTTATAAAATATATTAAATATACATTAATTTGACATAGAACTGCAATATCATATCAAGCTGTGAGTTAACGCCATAGAGGCATGTAATATGAAAATAAATAGTAATTCCGCAATATATATATACTATTTATTTTACGTGTTATGAGCATAATAAGAAAATACGCCTTACCCATGTTTAAAACTGACTATTATAAATAAATAAATTTCCAATATAGGAACTGTAAACCTACTAAGGCCAGCGCAAAATTTAAAATAACTTTATAAATTACTTAGTCTTCAATCTGTCCATTTTGCAACTTTTTACAGTTTTTGTTTCGTCGATAACTTTTACCAGAGCTGTTTCTGATCAAAATTTGCGTTACGTAATACTTATACGTTCTCTATGCTCTGCATATGCTCTGGTACAGCACACATAAAAAGTTCGCTTGAACTAAATATAAGGTACTACCATATAAGTAACGCAAGATTGAAGTTGGGGTTTTTTTAGAAGATCATCTAACCTAAGATTTAGTGTTGAAAGAAATACCATATATGGTATTATATATATGGTATATATTATATATATGGTGTGCATACCTAGTAGTAGTAGTAGTAGTAGTAGTAGTAGTAGTAGTAGTAAAAGGTGGGTAGGCTCCGACGCCTGACAAGTATGGCCCTTTTTGTCTGCCCCAAGATTACCTTCCCAACCTGCTGCCTATCCTCCCTCTTCCTAAATCTGCCAGACCTTCTGATGAAGTTCATAACATCTGACCAGGCTAGGAGGCTCAACTCTTCCTTCGCTAGTGTTACCACTCCGAAGATGTGTTGTCTGATCCTACCCAGAGCCTCACACTCCCCTATAAAGTGGTAGGGCATTTCCTCGTCCATCCCACACCCAGGGCATGTCGGATCGTTTACCCTCCGCATGAGGCTTAGGTGTCGCATAAGCCCACAGTGGCCCGTAAGGACCCCTGTCAGGAGGCTTATGGTTGCTCGGCCTCTTCCTAGTAGCCAGACACAATCGTTTAAAATAAATTAACTGAGTACGAACTTGGGTGAACTGCCGATGATCGTGACCACATGCTCCAGGGTCTTAGTTGTACGGAAGTTAAGTAAAGTTAGAATTTTAAAAGGAACAATTTAACAATATCGTATACTTGATTCGACCATAAAATGGCTCTGTAAAAAACTGTGATAATACCATTACAGAAATATTACAATAGATTTACAACATAGGTACCACTTTATACGAGGGGTAAACCGCTAATAAAATTTTATACAGCTTTAGGAGGAAATCTTCCAAGATTTTCTCCAGATTACCTCCAAAGATTACCTTGAGTTTCTAAGATTTCCTCCGAAAAGGAGAAAATCTTTAAAGATTTCCTTCAGATTACCTCGTTACCTTCAAAGATTTCCTCCAGATTAACTTTAATTTGTACACCTGCGGTTTACCCCTCGACTTTATACGTTATAAATTATAATTTATTATAATAATGTAGAATATATTAATATACATTAAATATTATAAAAAATAAAAATTACATTATTTTTGTAAATATACAGACTGTTTAAATGACTATAATTATTTTTTAGTGTGTATAAAATTTAATTCTCTTTTGTTTTCTTATTTTTCCACATTGTTTAAAGAAACCTAAATATAGTAATTTGATATTATAAATCGGGGTATAAAAGGACCACACCTAAAGACACTTTATACGTATTATTATACATTATTAGTAGACGATGTTATTATTAAAAGTATATGTACTCTGGTCAAAATGGTTTACCGTTTACAGTTAACGAAAAGCAAAATCAATTTCTTAAAAGTTTTTTTTTTTCGTTTTTGGTTGTACACGGATAACAATATTATATTAATCCAAATGAATATAGGTTTATAGTAAAACCCAAAGAATTTATTTAAATAATATTTTTTTTATTCGATTGATTCCAAAAGCGACACTTTTTGTTCATGTTTTGAGGGTGAAAAGTTAGACTTTGTGAACCGCTAACTAAAACTTGTTGTTTTTAAGCTTTTTTTAAATAAGATGCTTTACCTTTACTGTAATATTTAAAAAGAAAATACGCCTCGTGCCCTGTTTACTTTTAATGCATTGTTTTTAGTTTTTAAACACTGTTTAAATAAAATTATTCAGTTTTTCTTCGTCTTCTTCTTCTTCTTCTTCTTCTTATTTAAAAGTTTATTGGCGTTGGATTAATCCTTTTTATTCAATTGGTTTTTAGCGGTTTAATTGGATATAAATTTGTCATGAATAACTAGATAAGTAATAAGGCCCTCGGCTTATAACCCTAACCCCAACTTACTTAATCGAAAAATGTAATATTTTACCCTTGTATTGTTTGACACACGGTTCTAAAGCTATCGAAAGAATGAGAAAGCAATATACTTGAATATAAAATCTATCTAAAGTATGATCCGTTTAAACGTGATAGTGACTGATATTGAAAGTATGGGCCCCACGGCGAACATATTATTAACAACGTTTAAAGAACAGTCAAGTAAAAAAAAATTAAATTGCTTTAACCGTTACTGAGATATTGGCTTGTGTACTCAAAGTTGGATCACCCTGTACCTACTTTACTTTATGTAACTCCATACCGATAAACAAGGTATCTTTCTCGCTTAAGTACACATAACAGTTTTACCATTAATTATGCACAGACAATACAAAATAAATTATGGGCTAATTACACAGCCCCACAAAAAAAAAAAGTCTGGATCTCTAGACCAGACATGTGTATCCTTATGTATTTTTGCCCGCTGAATCCGAATCCGAGGTCAGAAAAAGCCCTACACCCCAGGAATTGGCCCCAGAGGCCGAAAATGGCCGCTGAAAGGTGTGAAACGGGAATTCCGGCATGACGGATGCTCAGGGCAGGTTGAGATTGCATTCTCAAGGCAAAGTCGAATTAGTGGCTAACGGTGGTTAGATCCGACAGGCATCGCGGCCCCTGAGGGCCCGAAAAATCGAGATTTTCACGTCGGGATCGCAGTACTTGGATTTTCTTGAAACTTCATTTGATTTTGATTTTCTGGTCCTAAATTTTGATTTTCTGGTCCTAAGGGTCCATTTTCTGGGCCCGGGCATGAATTACAATGGGCCTCGAAATGTTGCTACATTGCCAGTGTTTCCGTGAGTTTTAGAGTCCATAGAAATTTGAGTGCCGTGATGACGACGTGGAAATCTTGATTTTCCCGCCCTGAGGGCCCGTTTTTCGGACCCTGGGTGTGAATTTCAATGGGCCTGGAAGAGGTTCCAGCCTCTTTACGTTGCTGCAGTTTGAAGTTACAAGAAAATCGAAGTGCTGCGATCCCGACGTGAAAATCTCGATTTTTCGGCCCCCAGGGGCCCATTTTCCGGCCTCAGGGGCCGCGATGCCTGTCGGATCTAAGCTCGGTTACCCACTAATTCGACTTTGCCTTGAGAATGCAATCTCAACCTGCCCTGAGCATCCGTCATGCCGGAATTCCCGTTTCACACCTTTCAGCGGCCATTTTCGGCCTCTGGGGCCAATTCCTGGGGTGTAGGGCTTTTTCTGACCTCGGATTCGGATTCAGCGGGCCAAAATACATGAGGATACACATGTCTGGTCTAGAGATCCGGACTTTTTTTTTTTGTGGGGCTGTGTTATCTCCATAATTATTGAATAAAATAATTAATTTAAAAAAACGGCTTATTTCCAAGTGGGAAAGTCCAACTATGGGTTTACACAGCATATTAGTTTTACTGCAAGAAAATTGATTCGTTCATTCCCATAGAAAGTTTATATTTACACAATAAAAAACTCTAAAAAATATTAGTCTCAAAGTGGTCCCAACTAGCATTTTTGGTTACCGCTACGTGATCATTACCTCAATTGATGGGAGGCATAGCGTAGTGGCTAGCGCGTATGCATAGCAAGTCTACTATCGTGAGTTCGATTCTCACTGGCGCCGATTTGCCTTTTTCAGTTAATTAATAATTGAAATTTGTCGAAGGCGATAAGTGAAACGGACACTCCCTAGAAACTGGTTCGAAAGTCAGTATAAGCCGGTGGTTCCCTCTACTACTAGCCCACACAAGTCCTGGACTTAGGTAGTAGTAGTAGAATAGTACGAGGTTAAACAAACAAACAAACAAACAAACAAACAAACAAACAAACAAAATTGAAACAAATTGAGTAGCGACTAGTTACAGGAACGCTGCTGTAGCTACGTAGTAATTACGTGGATACTACCAAAATAGGGGAAAAAAATTAGGGTAAAAATAACTTGCTACGTGTTTGTAACTTAGTTCGGAACGAACTCGTTACAAAACAGTTACTACGTAGCCACGTAATTGTGTGGTAGTTATTACTTACTGCTACATGTGCATAGACATTTGTCGAAATAGTTTAGCTTTTTTTGTCGAAGGCGCGATATAAATATTAACTTATTATCATTAATCGGAATAAATTCAGTTATGACTCATCAACGTTGAAAATAAACAGAGAAACATAGGCTTACGGAATAATTTTGCCGAATTATGAGGGAAATTTTTATAAAGGTCACTAAATCGAAACATTTGACGACTAATTTGTTACACACAACAATATTGTATATATTGAATATACATGATATGCTAAGTGAGATCTACGTAATAACAACTTATAAATGGTAGCGGTTCCAGTTATTTAGGTAAAATTTACAAAGAATGCTAGTTGGGGTCTGAGGCAGCTCTTCATTTCAACCCATCATTAGACAGTTTTCCCCTAACATTTCTGTACTTTCTTTGATATTCTTTGATACTTGTGGCGGGAAACGAAACTTCTTGTCTCGTCTAGCGAGAGTCTCGAAAACTAACTTCTTGTCTCGTCTTGCGAGAATCTTGATTTTCAAGACTCTCGACATTCTGCATGTTGGTTAATGCCTGTGGCCAGACAAATTCATATTATTGACAATGAATCTTTATTTTCTTTGTGTGTAGGAAACATAAAAAAGTCCTTTAAGTGGTAAGGAAGCGTTCAAGTATTACGTAACGCGCTAGGGGGGGGGTCTCGAAAACGTTACGCCGCGTTACAGAGGGGGGGGGGGGGTGCTTGTCAGTAAAAATGGTACGTAACACTTAAAAAATTATAAACTTATAAAATGTTTATTGGATCACGTTTTTAACAATGATCTAGGCTTAAAGAGACGGATTCCTTGCAAATTTTATTGCACACGGTGTGGTTAACAGTTAACTAAATCCTCTAAACAAAAACAATTAGAGATGGAAAACCATAGCCAATAACCGGCTTCGGAAATTACATCAGACCGGTTTTGGGTTAAAACACGAAAGCAATAACCGGTTAAAAACCGGTTTAAACCATAAAGCAAAATTTTCTTTCATTTTTTTTTACTCTCGCGACTCTCGTCTTGTCTTTTTAAATTACACTGGTGTCCTGACTTCTTAAAATAATAATAATAATAATAATAATAATAATAATAATAATAATAATAATAATAATAATAATAATAATAATAATAAAGGTCTTAATCGAGACTAAAGTTTTCCATTTCTAGATTTTTGTGAAACACTAGTTTTTAGTAATTTTTTTTAATCTATTTCGAAAAAAACTTTATTACCCTTCTCGTTTTTCTCCTCTTCTCATGTTATAAGACCCATGTATCACCGTGTATAAATATGTAGAATAAACATATATGTATGCATGTAGCTGTTGAAAATACTTAACTCAACTGTTTTTTAATAATAAATATCAAACTTTACCGTAACTAACAAATAAAATGGTCTTTCAATTGTCTTAAAATACCGCACAGGTTAATAATAACCGTTTGTTTAATTTTATTACTTAAAACAAATATTTGTTTTTTTTATTAGTAACTTAAGTACTTAAGTTCATAAGGAGTGGGCACAGAAGGGCCATTAAATAATGAAATAATCAAAAAAATATTTTCTAATATTTGCGTATTAGGCAAATGTTTGCTTTTAAAATGTCAAGCATTTTACTACTGTGTACACACAGAGAAATTACTACTTGAATAAAAATGTAAATACTATAGTTTATTTCAATGAAACGTGACTAATACCTAACTATATAGTCTAAGAGCTGGTGACCATTTTTATTTCATTGTTTTCTCTCAGCTGTATTTTATATATGTTTTAAAGTACATTCAAGTTAAGGGCATATCCACAGGCTCGCATAACAATATAACAACAACATAACAATGCGATGCCGTGATTGGCTTCACGTGCCGCCATGTATCTTTTAAGCCAATCACGGCATCGCATTCTTATGTTTTATGTTCTTATGCAAGCTTCTGGATATGCCTTAAGCTATTTGTCAATCGCCAGGTCCTAAATCGGGTTTCTTTGGAGGCTAAAAGCTCCAAAGAGGTGGTGAAATGCGGTATACGAAAAATAAATTTTTAACTTACCGAGTCGAATACATTACATCTATTTTGCTAGCAAACTTCTGAACGGCTTATATCTGTCACTTTTCACAACCACCATTTGAGGTTAGAAATACCCACAAAAAGTACTATCCCGCGCTTTTAAAAAATCAATCAAAACTAATTAACATAGGTAGAGAAGCTATAGTGGGTATTAGACAAAGACAAAAACACATTAGGTGTGTAAAATTTAGTCCGCCATTTTTACCTTTTAAACGTCAAAATTTGTAAACAAAAACAAAACCTCGAAGAGGGTTTTCAAATTTTTACAAAACAAGTAATTTTTAAGTTAAAAATTTTAACACTATAAACAAAATAAAACTATAAAGACACGCAAATACTACAAACAACGCCACAAACAAAATATCACCAATTATTCGATTTCACAACAAAATGACAGAATGCAGCGTTGTCGGACCTCCTACCCATGCAAATTTACGCTTGCTTGCATTTAAACGGTTTGAATGTAAATTTATGCTGTCTTTGAGTGTATACGGTTGAAATATTGTTGGCAACGTAGAACCGCCATTTTTACCTTTTAGATGTCAATTTTCTATCTATTGTTATTACGCAGCGCAGAAACCTGCGAAAACGTTTATTTCCTCTATATATTCTCTACCTATGTGAACTAATCATCTCAAAACGTTGATGAGGACAGCGACATCTGTCAATCGAAACTGATCATAGCGTTCAGTAGTGATTTGACAGCTTTCGATGAGTTTTACTGTTTCCATTGAACGCAGCCATTTTATAGTACTAAGTATAGAACTTTTATTTTACTTAAATACACTTTTAGAAAAAATAATAATAAGAATAAAACTATTTTAAGAATATTTACCTACCTACCGGATACACCTACTACATTAAACTTAATTTATGTCTTCTTTGGATTTTTTCTTAATTCGAACATGAGCTGTAGTTTTAAGAACATAAACAGTTACAATAACTATAAAGACAAATAGTTCTCCCAAAACATTTAATTTTTGCAAAAAAAATCCCAAAAAAATTACCCAGTTATCATAGCCTGATTTTTACCCAAAAAACAATCCTAGCCAAGATCTTTAGGTAAGAAATAAATTAGTAAAAACAGAAAATCCTGCGCCGTAGGAGATAAAAAGCACAAAAAAGTAACGACTAAAAAAATGATCATCAACCGAACGCAATTTTTTTTACAGTTTTGAAGATCTAATAAATATGGTCCACTTGGAAAAGGACCTATATATTTCTGGTTTTGGGGCGCTTTTCTTTCTGGAGGACCATCAAACCCAGGCCCCGGGGAAGCTAAAATATTTTTTTTTACGAATTTGTAAGTCCATATGGATACCGTCCCCCGGGCTTCCCCTGGATTTGGCCTTGGTCATACGCTATCAATTGGGGGGTTAAAATAAATTATTTTGCGCTCCAAATCCATCGTACTAGGTGGTTTGTTAAAAATTTAATGGTTTGGGTCAAAAATTTGTTTCATTTTATCAATCAGAGCGTTATATTTATAGAATTTAACTATTTTAACACTGGTTTGAAATATTTATATGCTTGAAATTTGGCACGGGTTAAAATTGGTTTCTAAGCATTGCGTATCAAGATTTTTTTCTGTGTGTATTTATAAAGTTACATATTTTTGGGCCCCTAAGGGCAAACAAAAACAACAGATTTTAGAATAATTATAATAATCTTGTCCAAAATAGCGTGAGCTATTGTTATTAAATAACAATTTAAATTTGAAATCTCAATGCCACTATAATTATTCTAAATACTAGCATTTTAAAGCTTAGTACCACATGATTAATAGTTTTTTCCTACAAAACATAATACAGGGTGCCAAAAAGTGTATTATATTTGATAAATCGTTTTTTCTAAAGCATCTTTTCATGTAACAGTTATTTGTGTGTCAAGGTCAGAAAAAAGTCTTCATTGGATCACTTTGCTTTGCGAGAATCGCAAAAATAGTCTAAGAGCTGGTGACCATTTTTATTTCATTATTTGCTTCCAGCTGTATTTTATATATGTTTTAAAGTGCATTCAAATTATGCTATTTGTCAATCGCCAGGTCCTAGATCGGGTTCCTTTGGGAGGGAAGTATTTGGGAGGGAAATTTACAGAGAAGGATCTTTTTTGTCAAAATTTCCGCCAGGGGCTTTTTATGTTTTTTTTAGTCATCATTTCCGCTAGCTTTTCTTAGAGGCCATTTTAGTCATCAACATTCCTCGTGCAAAAAGCTGGAAAATCCCTTAAAATCATTAGTTGGGAAAGTTTTGTTCGCCCCCCCCCCCCCCAAATCTCTCTCGTCACCCTTGCTCGTAGGGAGCAACAACTTTCTAAACTGTAGTTTTTATCTTATAAAAAACGCAACGAAAAGAAAATTTTATTGTCAAATAGCCAATTTCCTTGGCTAAATATTTTACCTTGTGTAAATAAAATGTGACAATTTATTTTATAGATGTTATTTTTAACCCGACAGTCTCAGTATGAGTCTGAGATTATTTTATTTGTTTTGTTATTTTTGAAAAATCATTAATTGAAAATTTAGAAAACAGGGGAAAAATGTCATGTCTATTGGCAATAATTGTTACTGCAAAGTCTTGTGGTGGAAGTAGTTTTTTTTTTTTAAATTAGCTCTAGTTCTTGAGAAAATATTCTCAAAAACTAAAGCTAATAACTTAAGAACGCTTTGAGCTAAAAACCTTTAAGTATCTAGGTTATTTATCCAAAGTTCTCCGCTGAGATTATTGTTTGGAAAAATCGGGTTGGGTTAAGGGGTTCGAATGAAGTAAAAGTAATTACTTTTTGTGAATGGTAGCTTAGTTTGGTGGCATGATAAAAAAACTGTTGTAAAAGGTGAGCAATTTTTTTAAATAATTTTTTGTCTTACATTGTAGACCGTAAATCGAAAGCAAAATTTTCAGTCGATATGAAAATAAATCAGTTAAAACAAGAAATAAAATTTCAAAAAACAAAAGTTAAAGAAGATTGCAATAAAAAAAAATTAAACAGTGAAAAGAAAATGTGCAATAAAGTTGATTTTTGAACATATCAAAAGACACGTTTCCTTGGCTCAAGGACTCCTTTTTTCTGTTTACGTACAGAGAAATGACCGACGGACATCTTTAAAATTTGTTAAGAATTGTATAACGCATATTGGTACAACAAAACTTCACTGTAAAAAGTTAACTGAATATTCAGTTATAAATGGATAGGAAATCGGAAGTAATGACAACATCCTATACAATTTTACTTAACTTTTGTTAAAAACACGCAACATTTCATGTCCGTCATTAAATATTAAAGTACGTGACTTTAGAACTATGGTGTTTTTAAAAGTACATTTGTATAGAATCATGACTTCCTATCCATTTGTAACTAAAAATTCATTTACAAATGGATAGAAAGTTATGATGCTATGTACTTTAATTTTTGTTAAAAACACTATAGTTTTAAAGTCACGTACTTTAATATTCAAGGAAGTGCATGAAATGATGTATGTTTTTAACAAAAATTAAAGTACAGTTGTATATATATATATAGGTTTTCTATCCATTTGTTACTGATTATCAGTTTACTTTTTACAATTTTGATTTTTGACAATTTTTTTTCGTGGTCCGAATTTAACGTATAATGCTCTTCTGCTGCGCGGAACAAGACGAGTAACGCAATTAAACACGGTTGTAAAGCGCACGTTGAATATTAGGATGCAATTAAATAAAACCTTGCATTAAATTTAGATTAAAGAGAGTTATGATAAAAATGCCTAACAGTTATATTTTGAAACTATGAAGACTTTGTTTTCAAAATGATATTCCTGCTCAGTGTGCTTGGTTTGGACTTTTTAGGGCTGTTCATTTAACAGTGTTCAATAAGAATTTTCATTTTTTTTTATAATTTTTACCCCCTCCCTGTTATAATTGCAGTGTTTGCAGTGTTTTTTTCAGTTATATTGCCCGTTTTTAGGCTGCAAACGTAGGGTTTTAAGTGATCCGAGAAATGGAACCTCTTGCCTCGATTTTTTAAATAAAAAACAGGTTGATCTTATCTTGATCATTTCTTGACGTTTAACTTCTTGTATCGTCTATCGAGACTCTCGACGATTAACTTCTTGTCTTTTCTTGCTAGAGTCTTGATTTTTAACTCTCGATATTCTGGAGGGTTGGTTGACCTTAGTAGCACACGTTTTTATTATTGACAAAAATTATTTTTTTTTATAAAGTATGTGTAGAGAACTTACTTAAAGCTTTTAAGTGGTAAACAAAAAGGGTAAAAAAGAAATCTTTTAAAAATCTCAACCAGAATCTTAAAAATGCAGGTATTTTTTTTTAGACGGACCTATAATACATTTGAGATAGGTTTATTATTTAGACAAGGAGTTTAATTTTTTTTAGAGATCTTCGAAATCTTATCTAAAAGCTCAATATTTTTCTGTCGAAAATCTTGGAAGTCATACAAAAATCTAGAAAATTACACAAAACATACAAAAATCGCTAAAGTCCGAGTTAAAATATGTTGGTTTACTCCCACGCAATTTTTAAAGAAACTACAATTTCCACAAAAATATCAAATTGCGATTTTGTATAAATCCTTTAGCATACAAACTCTTCAAATACTGCTTTTTGTTCCAAACAATTTGTTGTAGTTACGTAAAATGCATTAACGTTACATTTTTTTACTGCTTAGACTTGTGGTTTGTTTTAAACAAACTATGTTTTTAGATTAACAACGTTTTAAAGTTGTTTTATAACTGACTGTGTTTCCTTTATTATACTATTCACAGCGCTAAAGCGCTAGAATAGTATCATACGGTGGTTTAGAATTTTTCGAAATCTCCAAAAAACGTCCTGGACAGAAAATTCTTGGATACAAATTTGAAAAAAATAAACTTTGTAAATGTCCGTCTGTCCGCCTGTACCTCTGTCTGACCGATGTCACGTTTTTGTGTATACGATAACTCGAGAACGAATTATCCGATCGACTTGAAAATTTCAGGAAAAATCAAGTTCTATAAGGGGAAGATCCCTATTGTTTTTGAAAATAATCCTTCGAAAACAAAAAAGTTATGGGGGATTAAACTTGAAAAAATAAAATCAAAAGGGAAACTCGGATTAACGTAATTTTTCCTAATTTTAAGGATAAATCTCTACAATTTTTCCCATTTTAAGGATAAATCTCTACAATTAAAAAAAAATCCATTCAAAAACAAAAAAGTTATAGGGGACACACCTGATGAGAAAATAACATTATATTCTGTACTGAACTTTAAGAATACTTTTCTATTTTTCTATAAGCCCATAATCACACACATTTTGCGTGTTCTTATAGGCCCATAAGAGGTCTCTACTTTTTTTTTTTTTGAGTTGGCAACAGACACAAGCCTATCGCTTGACGTTTTCCTGCAAATGTCAACGTCGCTTTAAAGTTTAATTTTCTACAAAATTTTGTATTTATGTTATTTTTTACCGTGTTAAATTGTGGCTTGGTTACTTGCAGTGAAAAAGAGAAGACTATAAAATATATCAAAATAATATTTTTTCTTAGAATTTTAAACATGGTGAAAACTGAAATGCCAACACAAAACAAAAATCCCCAAATCAGTCATCAATGTAAATGTAAGTTCTTTAAATTTTTAAAGCAAAATAGAAAAAATTGTATAAAGCACTCGTTTCATAACACGTTTTTAGTGCCTAGTACTTTAGAAAACTCGCTCGTTTTCTAAACTTGTACTCGTGGGCTAAAAACGTATGTTATGAAACTAGTACTTTAATATACTATTTTTAACAATTGGTCTAAAGCTTAGTGTATCCGGTTCCCATGCGAAAGATCCAAGGTTCGAGGCCCATACATCTTTTGACCCTTTTTTTTATTTTGCGTTTAAGTTAAATCATTTTAACTTGCTTAAAATAAGTATTTGGGAAAATGTAATAAACTATCCACTGTGAATGGTGTATAATGGAATGCGTAGCATTGCATATCTTTACGACTTGTTAGTTTTTTTTCTTACAAAAACGGTTCAGTGTCAATGCAATTCCTCAAACTGTTCTGACTTAGAATAAGAAACGCATTTAACTGTAACTCCGTTGTTTTATTGACATCGTTTTGTTTTAGCAGTTAATTAATTAATTATTTATAATAGCGTAAATCTAATAGATGCAATGCATAATATTATATTATCATATGATAATATTACAGATCTATAAAGGGGCTACTCAAAAAATTTCAAACCAAAATTGACAAGCTAATAATAGGTATATAATAAAAAAAAGTCTGATACGGGGGGAGGTCAAAAATTGCAAAAAATTGGTTTTTAAAATAATTGATTAGCAACCTCAAACGTTTTAGGCCAGAACAGTATTACTTTATGGAGTTTCTATACTCTATATCCTTTGTCATCTAAGGGCACATCCACAGGCTTGCATAATAAGCATAATACATAAGAATGCGATGCCGTGATTGGCTTGATGTCCCGCCATGTATCTTGTAAGGGTGGTTGTTATGCGAGGCTCTTCAAGTAAGCACTCATGTGACATGACTCATGTCTTAGTATGTGGCCCACGATTTGATCCCTTTTTCTAATTAGGTACACTTTTGACTGAGATATATTTAAAATTTTATATTTGAATTAAACGTTTTTAAAACCTTTTAATTCCTTTAAATCATTTTTCAATTTTTCTTGGACCGTAACCAAAAAGTTATGTTACAAAATTAAAATACATTTATTTACTTTATGAATGATTATATTTAAATCTTTTAATGTATTTATCCTTGAGATTTCAACGACAATAATTATAAAAAACTATCGTAAGTACACACAAAAAAAATAATATCCTAATTTAAAAAAATCCAAGAAAAACTGGACAAAGACATTTTCAAAAAAAAAGGTTCTAAATGTGCCAAAAACCACATAAGTTTTAAATTATTTAATATAAAAAAGTTTACTTTTAAAAACAATTACCTAATATAATAAGGTATTCTCATGTCAAATTTGAAGTGATTATTTGTTTAAAAGCTATAGCGAATAAAGATAATTACTTCAAAGGAGGGTATCGTATAACGATAAGGCTTTACATGCTTATAGACACATAAAAAATAAATACTTAGCCAGAATTTCAGCGCTTTTTACATCCCGGAACATACTCTAAATTATTATTCTAATTACGAATTTTGACATATGTCAATGCAGGATTTGGCAACATTGCACCTAACGATGGTTCGGGTCAAGTGTCATGTCATGTATTGTGATGTGTTGACTACAAAATTAAAATATTTTATTGTTTTGTTGTTAATTTTTACGGATTTAACATGGTGTAAAATACGCATTGTGTATTACACAATGTATATTGGACTTATCAGACTAGTTTTTCAGTAAGATTATCAAGTTGTTTTTAAGGTATGTATTTTCAGTAATAATATTGTAAAGCAATCGAGCAGCTCCAACGTTATTGTATAGGAACCTAAAGCCTGCAGTCCCATGGGACAGTGTGACCCAGACTAGTATCTAATTTAATGTGGCTTTTAACGCGTTAAATACCTTTATTTCCATGAAAAGAGACTTTTAAGCTGTAGTGTTAAATAAATACATTTAATTAATATTGTAGGTACAGTGTTTTTATTATACATTAGAAATGTTATGTTGATGATCAGATAAACAAAAAAACGTCACTTTTTTCCAAGATAATATAGATGCCTTTAGCATTGTTGTCACAAAAGTCCAAAATGATCAAAATTTGCGTTACGTAATACTTGAACGTTCCCTTAGCACGTTTCCTTAAAAACCGCCCTGAAGCGAGCTATCGCAAAACCTAAAGTATTTCTTTTTCTGTGGGATTAAAATCGGTCTTACTCTTGACATTTTAAAATATAATAGAGCAAGTTGTGCTACAAGCATAGTATAAAGTATAATATATACAATACAATGTGTGTAGAATACAACATAAATAAATAACGCTTGTATATATTAAATTATGAATAAATTGGGCCATGTATATTTAGCGAAGATTTCCTAGTATGGGGTAAAAAATAGAGTAGTAGTATCTACCTAGTTAAAGTTTACAGAGTGAGTTTAAAGTATGGTATAGCTATAACAAGCCGTGGAGATATGTAATTCTTCGCATTCCATAGTGTACTCTTCACCGTGGATTGTATATTGCATTTTCTCTCGATATACATACTTCCCAAAATATAATTATGGGGATTTTTGAGGTAGCTGAATACGAAAATGACATTTTTTTTTAAGAAAATGTCGAAAATTTGAAACATTTTGTTTAAAATTATGAATATATAATAAATGCATTACTTACTTAGCGAGTTACTTACCTTTGAGTTAATAAACTGATTATTTATTTGTTTGAAAACACTTTTTTTCACAAAAACATTTGCAAGACTAATATTGATAATAATAAAATAATAATATCTTATTAAATTAAAATCAATAAAAGTAAAAAACTAGTATTCGAAAACGTATAAAAACCCATGCCAGTTTATAGTATTTAATCATATCATTTTTGAGCTATTTTGAGTTATGGTTGGGATATGGTCACTTTTTAATAACTAAATCAAATTAAAGTTTAAAGTTGGGTATAGTTTGATTTTTTCACGATTTACGGTTATTTAACTTTGTAGAGGCGGAGCTCTTTTTTTTAGTTATCAGATTTACTAGTTGGGAAATTGACAGAGGCGAGGACCTTATTTTTTAGTCATCAAAATTTTCCGTCAGGGCCCCTGACTCAGGGGTAAAGTTTTTTTCAAAATAATCAAAATTTCAAAACTTATCTGCACATTTTCGCGAGAAATTCTCAATTTATTTATTTACCATATCCGGACTATTAGACATTGCTCAATTGCTGTAAGACACTAAAATTAAATATTTACTGAGATTTCCCTTATTGTTAATATTCAACACATCCTATGATTATAGTAATTTAAATAATTATTAGTTTTAAAACGAGTATTGCAAATCAATCAATCATTATATTGTCTATTTTTTAATTGGCTTAAAACAATTTGTCAGGCATTATAATAATCTTTGATTAACGACAATTTTGTCTCGAGACGGCAAACCAAAATAAACAATTTCTATGCCTACCAATAATTCTGATCGGTAGGTATAGATTTTTTTATTTTTTTTTTTAATTATTATATAGTGTGGAAATTTCAAAGGAATAAATTTGATACCTCTGAAAATAATGTTTTTTGGAAAATTTATTTGAACAGGCCGATTTTTTTATTTTAAACGGCAGTAGATTTTACATCATAACCTTCCGCCGTCAAGGGGTGCCATTTTTAAACGTTTACAAGTTTTGTATTTTCAGTAATTTAAACAAATCGGGTAAATATAATTTTTAGTGTTTGTTTGTGTTTGCCCTCATAAGTCAAAAATATTACTTTCATAATAATTGATCAATTATTACAATTTCTAAAATACATACAATGTGACATTCCAAAGAGCATACTGCACATAATAAATATTTTTATGAATACTTAACCTATATCTTAGATTTTACCACAACCGGAAAAAACTATGCACATATATACTGCCGTGCTAAACACAGAAGTGGTAACTTGTATTTTGGCCATTTTGAGATATAAACAGTTTTTAACTTTCAATGTTCTCAGTCACTAAAAATTATATTCCAAGTCAAAAAAATTTCAAATTTGATTTGAATCAGAAAGATAAAAGGTTATATTAGTCGTTAATGTTATAAAAATGTTAATTATTGGATAAATTAATAGTAAAATACTCGGTTAAATAGAAATTTTTATAGTTACCACTTTAAAATTTATTATTTTTAACTTGTAATACTAAGGGGATTTGATGTATCTTATAAATTCATGAACAAAACGAAGAAAAAAAGGTTTATTAGCGAATATTATATTATTTTACTTACCTTGATATTCTTTTGTTATAAAAATACTTATTAAGATAAATTATTTTAAATAATAAGAGAGTGCACTGGATAAAGCAATTTAATTGTAAACGAACGTCCCGATTGTTTTCCAGAACTATTACTAAGGACATTTGCCGGAACTTACCGTTACTAAGGCAAAATAAACGTATCTCGTTACGTAATACTTGAACGTGAACTTGAAGCGCCAGATATATATTTTTTTAATTTTTACCCAAAATGTTCTAAGGGGCATGCATTTGGTTTTTCGAAAAGAAAATTACAAATATAAAAACCTATAGTGTAACGTTTAAGGCGGTGCCGTGAATTTGCTATGCCGTACAAAAAATACATGGAACAAAAAATGTTGTAAATTTGGTCCTCTTTATTTTCATATAGAACGTTTTTTGTCCTAGAATGCATCGATCTTGAGATATTTAGAAATAAACCTTTTTTTTTGTGAAAAATTCGTTAAAAAAATGACAGTTCCAAATCGAGTTTAAAGTCGCAAAATTGTTTTTTTATTTGTAGCCCTTCCCAATAAACTGAATATCAAAACTCCCTGAATTATTTCTAGTTAAAGCCCATTTTATTGACCTGAAGACTGGACTATAACTGGAAATATGCCGGGTACTGATCATGATCCTAATTGCTTAATCAAGTCTTCTATTAATCAAGCTTAAATCAAGCTTTCTAGAAGCCTACAAAGCGATTACTTTGTGGTTTTCGAACATAAACTCAAATATTTCCGTATGGTTTATTTCTGAACTGGCAAAACATGAATAGTACCTACCATGTTTGTCATTCTATGCATATTGTTCCATAAATTTAAAGTAAAATTATTTAAGTAACGCCTTGGATACATAAAACATATAAAAGGTGCGTCTTTTGATCAGCTTTTGTTGAAGCGATGGAACTGTACCTACATAAGTACGACTAAGTGGGTGAAGAGTTACTACTGCCCTCATATAAATAAATTTAGTATTATGTGCATTTTCTTTCGTTTTGAAAAGGTTATTATCATACTTCGGGAATTAGCGACCTGTTCTTTCGTCCATGAGCGTAGCATAAATTTAGCACTAATTAGAAACGACCGCAAGACGCTTGTCCTCACTCTGCAAGAATGCAACGCCAGTGTATCTATGTTAAAAGTTAAAAAAGATGACAAAAGATTACTCATAGCTCGCAGATCCTGGGGCTGTGGTTATTATTACAGAAAACCATTAATTATTTTTGGTAGTTTTTTTTTAAATACTTTTTGCAATGCTTTTTTCAATATTTTTTTTAAATACTTTTTTTAATACTTTTAGTATTTTTTTAATTTTAAGTTATATATAATTTACTTATTCTTTAAGTTCTAATGTTATGTTTTTCTTTGTTTAATGTTTGCATTGTTTGTACATTCCCTTCCAGTAATTGGCATTTGGCTGTTGGAAGGTGTAACCTAATAAATAAATAAATAAATAAATTATACAAGATGATTTTTAACTAGTCAAACTTCTTTTAAAGGGTGGTTATACATCAAAAAATATTTAAAAAAGTTTAGAATCTCGAGTTGGGAAAATCCACTGTTCAATTGGTAAAATTGAGTGGCAGATTTCGGAAATTGGTAGAATAGTTGGGTAAATTGAGGGGTACAGTTGGGAAATTGGTGAATAAATTTCGTCAGGGTCAAAACATTTTTTCGTGAATTGGAAAATTGGAGTACCGTTGGATTTTTTTTTCAGAAGTGAGGACCTTTTTTTTTAGTCATCAAAATTTTCTGTCAGGTGTAAAGCTTTTTTTTTGGAGTTGGGAAATTTCTGTATTTTAAGTTGGGATATATGTCTCCCGCACACCCCCAAAAAATACTCTCCGGAGCACCCAAAAGTCCTTACGAGCTGCTTTTGGACATATGTTTATAGAAACGTTTTTTCATATTTTTTATGATGATAATGATTAGTTAACGCGGCCTAACATTTTTACGTAACATTTTTTTTTACAAAAAGTAAAGATATTGAAAGGAAATTTTGCTTTAGGGTTTAAACCGGTTTTTAACCGGTTGTTGCTTCCGTGTTTTAACCAAAAACCGGTCTGTGGTAAATTCCGCAACCGGTTAATCGAAAACCGGCAATAAAATTTGCAAAAAATCCGTATCTTAGGCCTAAATCACTGTTAAAAACGTGATCTAATAAACATTTTATAAGTTTATAATTTTTTAAGTGTTACACCCACCCCCCCTTTGTAACGCGGCGTAACGTTTTCGAGATCCCACACCCCCCCACCCCCAGCGCGTTCCCTAATCTTAGAATCTGCTTTCATAAAACTAATAAACCTTAACATAAGATACGAGGTTTTTAGTTTGAGTAAGGACTATCTTACAATTTATAACTTATAAATAATAAGTTATAATCATAGTACTTTTTGCAACAATTTACAGATATACCTCGTACCTCGCACTCGTATAATTTGCGTGCGTTTTTTCACCAGGAAACTAGCTAGCATTCAGATTTAGCTTTCGATTTCATATTATATTGTAGAGTAATAATTAATATACAGTGTGGCATTTTAAAAATAAATACGTTCGATGACTCAAAAAAATTTTTTTCAAAAAATTCCTCAATTACCTACTCCAAGTTTTATTTTAAATGGCAACATAAAGTGTACGTGATACCTGAAATTCAAGGTTGTTCGGTTAAAATTACTTTAATTTTGAGCCGGTGAACTGCCCACTGTGTGCGCACAGATCAGGGAAAACAGGATTGGGGTGGGACATAATTTCAACATTATTATGCTTAAAAAGCTTATCGAAGTTGACCCATCCTATAACTAGTATTTTTTTTTTAAAGTGGTAATGAAAATAAAATTTGCCTTGTCCGAGGAATTCTTTGAAAAAAAAATTTAAATTCACGAATTTATTCATTTTAAAAATGCCACACTGTATATTATGCATACCATAAAACATTTCCTCTATTAAAGTTTTTTACTAAATATAATAACATTTTCAATTGTTTTCCATCTACGCTTCCAGTGTCACGATACACACCGATGGTTTTAAATCAAAACAGCACATCGTAAGAAAAGTAGTTTATTGCCATCATATTTTATTGGAAATAAAACAGCGTTTCCTGTCTTAAAACTGGGAATAACATAGGCCTTTATTATCTAGGAATTTAAACTCCAACAGTTAGAAAACTGTTTAGGAATCAGAATCAAAATTATTATAAAATATCAAATATATAAACTTTTCGAATAGTTTTTACTTCCTTTCACCCCTTTACCCCACCCCAATTTTTAACAAAAACAATATCAGCCCAGAAATTTGGATAAGGAACCTATATTCCAAATTTGAAGTCTTTAGCTCAAAGTGTTCTCGAGTTATCGTAGTCCCAGATTTTCCCAGAAATAATCATCTAAATGTTTATTAAGGTAGGTGAGCCAATTATTGCCATGTTTCTAATATTGCCACCTCCCTCTTAAACTCATTAGTTCGTCCTCTGTGTCATAGATGACACTGCCACTATATCTGTTATATAGAAAAGGCGCCTGTAAATATGATGTATCTGTATCCAGTTGGTAATGAAGTATGATACAACGCAGTTCGTGTTTCATGCTCTTTCACTATAAAAACTTCTAACATTGTGCTAACTGTCGCATGCTGGGTAGCATCAACTATTGCAGGCCAAGAACGTAATAAGGTAGGCACAAACATGCACTTTCTTGGCCCATATTTTGTTTTACTCAATAAAGAAGCAAAAAGGTATTTTTTGCGATGTGTTTATAATATTGCCATGCAAAGTAGTAGACAAAAAAAAACTACAAAAACAAAAAAAACAACAAGAAAAGAAAGTAACGAAGAAATCAAAGAGTTCTGAATCTTGGTTCCGCTTTTTATACGAAGAGAATCTCCAGGCCGATATGAGATTGTGCGTTGTTTTTAATTGATACGTACATGAAGTGCGTGGGGCTTACTAAAGACAACAAATTGTTCTATAACTGCCCAAATTGTACCTAAAAAAACAGTTGAAATTGTTACTGCGCCACAATATTCTCATATTAGTTTGGTTAATTTTTTTGTTAGTACTCTGGCAATATCTAGAACATGAGATCCTAATATTATCAGTATGCAATCTTTTTTAAAAAGCAATAATATTTTTTCTGAAGCTCTTGCAATTTTTTTACTGTTTACCCATTCGAATAAAGATATGTTTATTGTTAATACAGGAAAGTTACAGGGATTACAAATAAATTTGAATGCCGTAAAAAATAACATGTCTTAATGTGGCAATATTTGGCCTACTTACCTTACATTACATAAACCGAACTTGAGCGAATGAAATTTACCCGCTCATGTCCGGTTTGTGCACCATTTATACACTCGCAGACACGTCATTTTCAATAGGGTTGGTAATAGTGCTTATCCTTTGATTATAGTTATTATTATTAATTATTGTTTAGAAATAGATACTTCAAAGCACCATAAGCATGTCACCTAACATCTGTGTGAAAATAAATCATCATATTGTTTTAATTTCTATCGGTTAAAAAGTGGGAGTACTACATCTGTTAATGTATGACATAAAGCCTTTAGAATAATACATAAACAATCCTTTAAAAAAAACTGAAGATGGCTCGCATAAATGCGTTTTCTTGTGTTGTTTATTGTTTAAAAGATCCTAAAACGCAGACAAGAACACGAGTTTTTAAAAACATTTAATTCCTTCATAAACATATTTGTTTTGTATAGACAATGTCCATTAGACATGAGATATTAAGATAACATCTTCTGAATATGGCAGTCGCAATCTTTAGATCTAAGTGCTATTCAATTTGTAAAACAATCTACTTAAGTATGTATAATTGAGACTCATAATAAAGAAAGAGAATTCTATAGCTCAGTCTTTTTTAGTTCTGATTACTAAAAAAAAATAGATTTTTTTGGTCTGTTTTATACAAAAGATAAATAACTTAATAATATATTAATATTATTTTCTAATATAACTAAGGCACTCTTCAATTATTACGTTACGGTATCGGTTAATAAGGACCAAGTGAGCTTTTTGGGTTGAACCTTGTCTTAGGGTCAAATATAAATTGGGTTGTGATATATTGCCTTTCAAATCACGACCAATAAGATCCATTGTGAGTACCCTTTAGAATTTGGTCCACATCAAACTTTAGGCATCCGCAGAGTTTTTTGTGGGCTACTTGAGATATATCCCCAACATATCCCCAAAATGACCTATACGTACCGGAATTTTATATTACAAACTGAAAGTACCGAAAATTTATTGTTTACATCTAATTTTACGGTATGAAATATGTAATTTTATAAAAAAAATTCGGTACATAAAACGTAATTTTATTTACAATCATACGTCGAAATTTTCGTTTCTTTCAGTGCATTCTCGTTCGTAGTTGAATATTTGTAATTATCAACTTTGAAGCCTTTGATCAGCTCCAAACAACTCTTCATCTCGCCCTATTTCAAGCCAATTTCCCTACAATTTCTATACACTACATTACTTGTTATTTGTGATTACCCAGAATGAATTCTAATCCATTATATTTTTTTCTAACTCTTAGCTAGTTTAGTTAAGATATTTTGGAAAACCAGCTAGCTCCAAAATATCTTAAGTAAGCTCTCGTTTAAGTATGCGACCTCCAATCCATCTCTTCTCCTAACTAGCCCCTCTATCTGGCAATTTTATCTTTAACATTCTCCTAAAGCAACACATTTCAGATAACTTTCCTCTACCATCCATATTATCGAAATTTTGAAACAACCCAGACAAAGCATTTATATTCATGCACTCAGAAAATTTCGTAGTATTTTTAATACTGAATGTTGTTTATTAATACGTATCTTTTATTTATATCACCACCATTGGTATTTAATACTTTACTTGTGATACTAAATAACACAACAACTACAACTTAAAATATACCAAACTATAACTATAATATAATTTACCAAATTTTACAGTATTAATAAACACATATTGCGTGGGCATCCAAATGTACCAGCACGGTCTCTATGTTAGTATGACAACATTTTGTATACAATAAACACTTTGTAGTATTTAATATCACAATTAAAGTATTAAATACCAATGGCGATATAAATAACAAATATGTATTTACAAATAAAATTTAGTATTAAAATTACAATGACATTTTCTGAGTGTGTTCCGAGGTGTGTTCGTACAGTAAATTTTTCTTAAAAAATAGCTATTTTTCCTCATGCTCATATTTGCCCAATATCATTGAGCATTTAAAATCTAAGTTTTGTTCCTCCCTTGCCAAATTTCTGGTTTCATCAACCAGAAAAATAGTTGTTCTGTATTTAACTATTGATCTGGTGGTCCCAACCAGTTTTTCCGGTATACCTATCTATAAAAATAATAATAGATATTAATTTTTGCGGTTTGAAAATTGCTATACTATAATCATCAAATATTATAGGTAATTTAAATAATTAATTTTCTATAAATAATGATTATTTTATATACAAATAATATGCCAAATAATTGTTTTCATAGCTGATGCAACTAAACATGTAGTAGATTGTATTTTGATAAAACCTAATAGTTATTACCAACCTAATCATTAGTTAAACTAACAAAAAATAGCTTCAGCTTACTTTAATAAACGTACAAATATGGTAAAATTGAGATAATTTACAGTATTAAAATAAAATGAACACAAAGAAGTTTTTAATAAATTACTTAATTTTTTGTACATTCTAATTTAAAGTTATATAGCCCAGAGTTAGAATTAAATTACAACTATTGTAATTAATGGTTAATAGATTAGAGTGAGATAAAATCGCATGGGCTAGGCATTAAAAATTAAACAAGCTGTAAAAATATGCTTCGCATTATATAGTATCTACTTTTCCATTTCGTAAAAACTGATTAATCAGGAAATTTGTTTTCAGATGGTCATAGTCAATGTAATAAAAATAAAACTCCTTTCGGAAAAAAAAATTATTTTTGTTCTCAATTTTAGCATTATACACTGATAGAACAGTATCGTATATCGTAATAAATAGCATAATTAGGTTATAGAATACAACAATAAATAGTTGTATATGTGCCAACCACTATATATTGCATAGAATACAACAACAAACAAGTAAACTCGTTCGGTATTTACAAACGAGTGCAGTTGTTCGATTTACAACAACAGATTTTAAGCATTTTATTTTAAGTTCACATATTGCATGTATGTGCACGTAAAAACTACTATCACATGTATTTACATGTACATGTGCATGCTTATCGTTAGTTATTACATTACATTACATGTTTGTTTAACCTCGTACTATTCTACTTAATTAAGCATCCCCTAAGTCCAGGACTTGTGTGGGCTAGTAGTAGAGGGAACCACCGGTTTATACTGACTTTTGAACCAGTTTTTATAATGCCAACTTTCAAAATTTTGGTAAAATGGGCTGTTTTTCGCCATCTTTATTAATCATCCTTAATAAAATAACTAACGGCACTACAGTACAACAATGTTGTTGTAACTATTGAAAGCTTGTAAATTGACACTCTTCTAGCTTTGAGGCTGCGAGGAGTATACCCTACAATAATAAATCACATTTCACTTCATATAATAAAACCAATCATATTAAAAAAAAACTAACAATATGACAATACAAATCAATTTTGCTACCTTTATTTAGTTTTTTTCGATTGCGATATGCAGTTCACCTATCAGCTTTCTTTGAATTATTTCATTGTCAGCTACTGGACTATCTGGAAGGGTAAAGACCAGCATACAGGGTGATTCCGAAATATGGTTTCAAGCATTAAGAGGTAATTCTACAAAAAAATAATTTTGTTGAGTAACATGGGTCAGTCCTAGAGTGGCCCCCAAGGATCTATAATTAAAAGACAGGGCTTATTTTGATAGTTTTTGATGTAGAATCTCACAGCCAGCATGGGCCTGGGCACAAAAAGGTGCCCCAAAAAAAAACAGATTAAAAAAATTAACTTTTAATTTGACATAAAAGGCCATTTTGGCATTGCAGTTTAATTGGGGGCCGCTCTTTTTTCTCTTAGCATTTTTTTGCCAAGGGCTGATCGGGTCTTTGGAGAAATATTTTTATGCGGGCCCTAGTTTACTTTAAAAGGATCCCGAAAATTCTTCTTACAACAAAGCATTTCTTCTCCTATTTCTTACTAAAGGCTTATTTTTTATGCCGAAGTTTACATTAAATTGTAAATGAGGCCCGTAATTCCAATAGACTGCTTTTTTTTGGACCCTTGGAGAAATATTTTTCATGCGAGATCTCACGTTGACCTTAAATGGACAGTTGAGTAAAACTATAGTTTTTGACTGATGGGGTAATTTAAGAAATATTTTATTTTTAAGCGGGTGCCGCGTTTATTTTAATGGAACCCGCAATTTTTTATATACAATTTTTTAGTTAATTGTATGTAAATTTTGACTTTTTTCTCGAAAATTGCTTATTTTTTCCAAGCTGGAGAATCAGATTTGGCAACTTTGCACCCCCCGTGACCCCTGTAGTATTATTAATAAATACCAACAATTTGCATGTGTCAATAAAGTTTTGTTAATGATAGCTAAATGGCAACAATTGCAAAATCAATTTTTTTATGTATACATGGAAGGAAGCTACCTTTAAGGGAATGTAGCTGCCCCATGACCTATTTTTGTAAGGATACCTGTACGAACTTTTTCATAGTTTTTGATGTAAAGCCGCCTATAGAAACAATGGAGATTTCTCCATTTAGATTAGACAGGGACAAAAGTTCTACCCAAAAAGGATAGAAGTAATATCACCAACATAAAGAAAAAAAATTCTCCTAGGTTTTATGTTGGCTGCACTATCAGTAACGCCATTTTCTTTAGCCACTGTCATTGTGTGAGCTGCGTTTGATATTGTTTTGATTTCAGTTTTTTGTGTGTTTTACTAAATATTGTGGTTTTATTGACTATTATAGTACTTTTACGAGTTTTGATATTTAAATATTGTTTACCAAAGGTAAGTTCTTTCTTTATACCTTAGATTTAAAGCCTAGGCGAAATTCTTTTGGACTTTTGCAACCCTTGTAAAAACATCTTGGCATTTTGGTAGCTATAAAAGAAATAACGCTCGTCATAAAATGAATTTCTTGAAATGTATAATATATAATAATAATAATATATAGTTAATAATAAATATGATAAACAATAAATAAATTCATATTTACCTCTTCGTATTTGAGGTTATGTTTTGTAAATAAATAAACAGATTAAGCAATCAACCTAAGAACAATTAATAGGATTTATATTTGATTCTTTATTATACTATTAAATCATCAGTTTTATTTCTTAGCAAAAAATATTCATTTCTTTAGCTTTATTTACAAAAATCAACGGTAATTTTTGATAAAAATTGAATAAAATGCAATATTTTTTTAATTTATTTAAGTTGGTAGTGGCGTGCCGTGCACAAATGAGATAGACGCAACGAACTAACAACTCTTCTCTCTAGAATACGCATACCGTTAATATAAAGTATCGCCAACATCTCGGTTTGTTTGTAAACAAATGTAGGTATATTCAGGCCTGAACAATAACAATTACCAGTAACTGTTATTGTTGTCTCTGTTAGAACAAAGCTGTGCAAGTAAGACAGACAAATGTATATGTTGTCTACGTTTTTTTCAGTTTTTACAAATGAAATGCCTATTCTAGAGAGAAGAGTTATTAGTTCGTTGGGTAGACGTCTTCTGTTTCATAATTCTAGTTGTACAGAGCTCTATTCAACACTTCTAATAACTGGATTTTCCTTATTTTGTTCAATTTGACACGACTAGGTGTTGTAATTATTATTTACGGTCACGAAATACAATTCTATTTTTATAAACCAATTATTTCTAATACGCATAATAAATTTTTTGCAATTACCCATGGAGATAAATCGAATCTCGTATATAGCTAATGGCTATATTGTTTTAATAAAATTTATTTCTTGGTATTTAACTGGAAAAAAGGACATTCTCTTTTACTCACCGTCCTTATGGATCCTTGAAATATTTATTGTTTAACGCAACGGTGCATTGCGGAATGGTAGTAGGTACTATTATAGTACCATTCGCGCCATTTGATTTAGAACCACTGCAACTTTACTGCGTACAATAAAATAAACTGCTACAATCAAAATAATACGTTCTTCTTTTCATGTTCTTTTAAAAAGTGTAGTTTTTTTTTTCAAAATATTTATTTTTATTTTATTTATTTTTTTTTTTTAACGTCAAGGGAACGTTCAAGTATTACGTAACGCAAATTTTGATCATTTTGGACCCCCCCCCCTGTAACGCTATTTTCCTATACCATTAACATGAATAATAGTAACTATACACGGTGTATTTGAAATAGCGTAGGAAATTTTAACAGGTGATTCTACATCATAAAATATGACAAAAAGTTCCTATAAACATATGTCTAAAAATCCGTCATAAGGGAGCTACGCCACTTTGAAATTGTCTGAAAAAATCGGTTTTTATTTAATAACTCAGGAACCCTTTGAGATATATCAACGAGGTTTTGCACGTCAACTAATCCTACCAAGGCCCGTTTCTATGTGTTATTTTCATGTACTTATTTCAACCAGGGGTGTGCGAAACGGGGGGGGGGGCTTATCAGTTTTTTATCCCAAACTTTTTTCTGTGTAACTTTTTTGCAATTTTATTTTTGAAATATGATTCCTCAGGTCAAAATACATAAAAAAGGTACTCTTGTTGTAATACTGTAGGATTAACCGTTTTCGAGAAAAATTCATTTGAAGGTGATATTCCACGGTTCTAGGACGAAAAATTAAATACTAAAATGTTGAAAACCAAAATTTTAATGATGCAGGGCGAATGTACATTAAAAACTAAGAAAAAAACCTCATATACAGGTACTTCCAAAAATCAATCCTAATGGAGCTAAATATGCACCATTTTTAAAGGGCTATGGTAGCTTTAAAAGCGTTTTTTCGACCTACATGTATGGAAACTTTTTTTCTTAGTTTTTGATGTAGAATAACAATGCATCATTAAAATTTTGGTTTTCGACATTTTAGTATTTAATTTTTCGTCCTCGAACAGTGAAATTTCACCTTCAAATGAACTTTTCTCGAAAACGGTTAATCCTACAGTATTACAACAAGAGTACCTTTTTTATGTATTTTGACCTGAGGAATCATATTTCAAAAATAAAATTGCAAAAAAGTTACACAGAAAAAAGTTTGGGACACAAAACTGATAAGGCCCCCCCGTTTCGCACACCCCTGGTTTAAATAAGTGCGTGAAAATGACATACAAAGATGGGCCTTATTAGGATTAATTCACGTGCAAAATCTCGTTAATATATCTTAAAGGGTTCCTGAGTTATTAAATAAAAACCGATTTTTTTAGCCACTTTCAAAGGGGCGTAGCTCCCTTATGACGCATTTTTAGACATATGTTTATAGGAACTTTCTGTCATATTTTATCATGTAGAATCACCTGTTAAAATTTCCTACGCTATTTCAAATACACCCTGTATACCAAGGTAGAAAAGACATTTTTTATAGCCGAGCGTATTAAATCCCGAGCTGCATAGCAGTGAGGGATTTAAGAGTGCGAGGCTATAATAGTCTTCTCTACCGTAGTTTATATATTAGTTTTTTCACTACTAGCACTATTTAACTATTTTTATACAAATAATAAAATAAATTATTAACAGAAATGATATTTCATGAAATTTTCATAAAAATCAAGTAGCCTTGCTCAAATAAATACTTTGAACTGACGTTTAAAAATTTAGTTTTTTTTTAATTTTTCATAATATTTAGCTAATTATTGATTGTATTAATTGGTAATAATTATAATTAATTACATTTAATAAATAAAAAATTATTTAAAGCTATTTTCTTGGGTTTCATTAGTAAAAATTGCACAAAGAACTGAAACATCTAAAGTGGCAGAAATCAATTATAAAATTTACACCTACTAGGAGAGAAAAAGTTATTATTGCTATAGGTGAAGAAAATTGATTTCACAGTCTGAAAACATGATAAATAATGGTATGTTCTAAAGCTAGTAGTGAAAAAAATACTTTGTTTCTTATTTGTTTTATTTTGGATATGTTGTCCCCTTGGTTGCCCTTAACAACGGCCTGAATGCCCATAGCAACACCAAATCAGACAAACTTCAAATCACTAAAAGCATTAGACGTCGAAGAAATAAAATGTTTTATAAAAATAAATATATTTTTAATATTTTTGTGAATGCATCGTAGAAAAAATAGTTCGTGTTTAACGAGAGCGTAAGTTATGATTTTCGTGCGTATTTTTGGCTATTTTACTTTCATCTATCAGGAATACTCTTTTTTCGTTTTATACGCAAACAGAAAAGTCCGTCCGTCTGTCTGTCTGTCTGTCTGTGTGTCACGACATGTCACATGTCTCAAAAATTATAACAGCTCTAACTCAAAATCGCTTTAAATTTGGATCATAGGCAATCCAAAGTTCTCGGATTTGGTGGAAATCAAGGTGGGGTAAGGGTGTCGAAGGGGGTTAAAACTGTTATTTATGTCATAGCTGGCCTGAAAAAAAATTAGCATAAATTTTTCGATTTTTTTTTATAAAATTGATCCTTTTTTTACAACTATTTCTTTTTGTTTCAGATTGGAAAATCGGAACCTTACCTAGTATGCAGTGCGACTAAACATAGAAATATATTATCGAAATCATGTTCGTTCTCAGGATTCAGCAATAAGCTAAATCATAGCGATAGGGCCGTGTCTAGCGACCCCCCAGCGGTCCCCGCGTGTCTCTACAGGATGTACGATACCTCTACCACCAGTGGAGCCGAGAGCGAGGAAGAAATGCATAAAAGGTAGGTCAAATTTTAAAAGAAATTTTTATAACTTTGACCTCTACACTACACTGATAAAAATTTATTTGCAGTTTTTTTTATATACAGATTAAATGTTGCATATTGTACAATCAATTTATATATCGGATTTTAAAAATAGATTTTGTATTTTTTTTTCTTTAGTTGTTAGATAAAATAAATTTTAATATTTAATTTATTTTAAACTATTTAAAAACACACAAAAAAATATTTTTTTTAGATATATTTTTTATCAAAATTTTTTTGTTTAAAAATTAATGTTTTTGTTTTTTTTTTGCAAAAAAATCAGTATTTATTAGATGTTCCCTATGAATCAAAAGCTACTGAAGAATTTATTCAAAGTATAAGTGTAGAAATATTTTTATTTTTTTTTAATTTTCTCTGCCGATAAATTTCCGTTGGCTCACCGTCTATCCAGTTTGAATATACATACACAATATAATATTGTGTATGTGTATATTGTCAATATTTCAGCAAAATCCGGGAATATGTTTAGACTGCTCTTTTTTTTTTGAAATTGACGCCGTCTTAAGTATCAAAATATTCATAATATAATTCCAGAGGATATTTTAAGGAATTTTTACTGGGGAGTATTTAGAGAGGGCGATGACTTAAAACAATACCCAAGTTTTCCTTTATTGGGGGGACTACTCCCCACTTTATACCTTATTTTATCCTCTGTGTAAATCTGTGTCAAAATCTCATGTTTTACTCTTTTTACACAAACTCCTCGACAAAGGCCCCTTTCCCTTAGAATGTCACGTATGCATTCATGTTTAATATTTTTAAAAAGAACAAACTCAGAGCTTAATATACTGAAACAATAATAATTTTTATTCATTATAATTTATTCCACGATTTTAAAACGAAAACAACTCTCCTCTCTATTTTATGCACATTTTATTTTAAATTATAAGGTAATATAACAACAAATCACTGCAAAATCCCAAGTAACACGCTTAGATTTTACAGCTTAAATTGGCTGTACCTCGCATTTTAAACCAGCGTTTAGCTTTATTTCGGTAATTTAGTTTGCTGTATTTAGGATTTTTTATTAAGCTGTTCTTAACACTTTACATCCACTGTAATAGCTATAATCGACTTGGCGCAGCCAATAAATAGTACAAAATAACACCAGAGCTATTTGTGTTATTTTTTATATACTTTAAAACTATCTTAAAACAATCAAAAATAATAGAAATTTAATGCATTTTAAAACCGTTTAATGCTAGCATTATTGCCTAGAGTCACTCACTCTTATTGTCAAAACAGTTATCCATCCGGCGGTAAATAACAGAACTAATTCATTACAGAAATCTGTAACCTAAAATAATATATTTTATACAGGAAGATTGTCTTACTTACAGCCTATAGAGCCGGCTAATAGATGGCCATGATGTAATAGCGTCGCCATTTTTTTCTTTCCTTAGTAAAAAAAAGATGAAAATCTAAAAAAAATCATAACTTATGAAAGTCTTTTACTGTTAAAAACATAATATCTTGTAAATAACATTTATTGAAAATTTTCGGACCGGGGAATTTTATGAAAATGTTTAATAAAAAAATTATATGTGAGTGGTGCGGCGAAAAATAAATTTTTGCTATTTTTTGATCATTTTTGGTATTTTTTTGTTGTAATTTTTAAGCTTCTTTTAAGTTTGTGTCCTTACTGGGGCTCCTCCCCCCTTTAATTTTCATTTAGACCTGTAAATAAAATTAAAAGTAATTTTGGAGATTTTATTTGAAATTATATATTTTGTGATTTTTGTTTTATGGCCAGGAACACTTACTATAGAATTATTTTTTATATTAAAATCATAAATTATGTCTGCGTTATACAATATTAGGAAGTACTTAAATACAATGATATGCACATAACGTACATTCAGTATAAAATATATGTAATTTATAAAGTCGAAGTCAAAAGTCAAAAAGTTTTTTGACTTTATAATATAACAAGCCGTGAATATATGTAATGATACGCATTCCATTATACACTACATTTACACAGTAAGTGGTATATTGCATTTTCCTAAATAAAATATTTTCAAAAAGAAAATTACATTTTTTTCGAAATATCAATATTTGAAAAACAAAAAATTAAAAAAAAAAATTAAAAAAAAAATTTCTAAATTTTTCAATTTTTATTTTTAATTTTCTTGTTGCGAAACGAAAAAAAAAACAAATTAAAAAAATCAAAAAAACTTAAAAAAAAAAATTCAACATTTTTAATTTTTTTTAAATTTTCTATTTGCACAAAACGAAAACATTATGTTTTTTATGATAGTTTTTTACTTTTTTTTAAACTAACCCTCCATAACTTTTTTGATTTTTAGGGGATTACTTTGAAAAACAATAGAACTTGATTTTTCCTGAAAATTTGGAGTCGATCGGATTATTCGTTCTTGAGTTACCATGTCTACGAAAAACGTGACATTAGACAGAAGACAGACGGACAGACAGACATACAGACATACAGACAGACACAGACAGATAGACAGACGGACGGACATTTTTAAAGTTTTTTTCATGAAACACATTTGTATCCAAGAATTTTTTGTCTCGGACGTTTTTTGGCGATTTCGCGAAATTCGAAACTACCGTATAATATTATTCTAGCGCTACGCGCTGTGAATAGTATAACAATTATTTATGAAAAAATGGTACATACGCTACACGAAAGATCATAATATAATGAGATTTTTTTTACTGTTGCCCTTTCTCCAGCTTCACGACACATACATTTTGGACAGGTAGTAAATTCATAATAATACAATTAAATTAACTAATAACTCATAAGTTATAATTTAAAACTTATAAACAACATTCGTTTACATACTCACGCCAGCAGAGGACCTGGTTTAAAATTTTGACGGTTGATTTATGATGATCAGAAATATTATACATAACAATTTTCCTAAGGAATATATTTTTAAAGGGCTGTAATTCCCGAAGGTTGCAAGGATTATATAGCAACTTCTTTTTAATAGTTTTTGATGTAGTCATCCTAGAAATTAATAAATGCATAGGAAAATTGCTTGTTTTCCGGAAAACGGTTGATCCTACGTTGTCCAACAAGTATCTCTTTATGCAATTTTAGTAGAAAAATTACATTAATAGAAGAAAAAGATAAGGAAGTTGTAAATTAAAAGTTTCAGATAAAAAAGTTTCAAATTAAAAAGTTGTATCCAGTAAAAAAGAAAAAAGTAGCAGATAAAAAGGTTACAGATAAAAAATTACAAATAAAAACGATGTAGATAAAAAAGTCAGTGTAGATAAAAAAGTCGCAGATAAAAGTTGCAGATAAAAAAGTTGCAGATAAAAACATTGCATGTAAAAGTTGCAGATAAAAAAGGTGCAGATAAAAAAGTTGCAGATAAAAAAAAAATACAAATAAAAAAGTTGTCGTAGATAAAAAAATTTCAGTAAAAAAGTTTAAACGCACCGCCTTATTTTATACGTTTATGGCACTAACTTCTTACAAGGTTTTAAAGATAACTCCGTCTACCTTTAAGAAATATGCCTAATTGAAACTATTAAACCTATACGATTCCCACGGTTTTTAACCTCTGATTTACATGTAGTTCACAAACCGCAACCGAGAAACAGGACATTGGCGTGAGTACACATCTGTCGATAACTTAAAGCGTGATTTATTCATTTCTCGACGGGTATTGAGAAGTGGGCGTGAAAATAAACATAAATAAATTTAACCACAAATTAAATACCAATTTCTTTTTAATTCGGTCATACAATACAAACTTAATCAGCTTAAGGAGAACAGTTACTTCATAGATAAATAAAGGAATTGTAATTCCATGAAATTTTTGACCACTTGATGTGGAGTATAAAAAAATTCTGTACCTAGGGTTGCCAACTTGAAAAATACACTCTCATTTGGAAAAGTTATGGAGTTGATGTCTTTTTTTTTTGATCATTAACTTTTTTCCAAAAAGTCCAAACCAAAAAGTTGGGATATCTTGTGGTAAAAATTTGGGAATATTGCAGTTTAAGGAAAAAGTTCTTTAGTTGGGAAATTCCTGTTTTTGCCCCCCCCCCTCAAAAATCTAGCGACGTCACTAGGGCTAGATGTGTATGTGTATGTGTATTAAAAAGATTTGCCTTTTGGCCAAATATGAACTTAAATAAATATTTTATGCCTAAATGCCGGTGAGCAATGTAGACTAAATTTGAAAGTGGCTTAAAAGGTAAATATGTAAAAATGAGGTGAAGATTTTACTACTGCGTAAAAGAGGAATGTCTATATTTTTACATAGTTCCTGCAGTTTTTGTTGAGTGCGCTGCTGCAGCGACTTATTGGCCACTAAACAAGGCTAATTCTAAAATGAAAATTGAGTACAGCGCCACCTATGTGTGGATATCATTACCTTTTTTTTTATAAATTTGTGTTTACTACTAAGGGCTATCTTTCTGACAAATATTAAGTTTATATGTGTCAAATTAAAATTTTTAAGAGCAAAAAACAAATCTTAGCCGCTACTAGCCTAACGTTAAATAGGTCCCATGTGCCAAAGTATGGGTTCGATGTATAAAAATAAAGAAAATTCGAAGATCTGACGAAACCATAGTTAATCTTTACCACGAAAAATATTTCCATTTGTGGATACGGATATATCCCCTTAAAAATTGGAAATGCAAAACTTAAAACGAGAAAAAATGTATCCGTATCAACGAAGCATGTTATTGGGTCACATATGTTAAATATTATTAATTTTGTCGAAAACGATTTTCAATAAGTTCGATTAATCGATAATTTTTAACGTCGTAATTACCATATCAATTATAAAAACAAATTGACATTTTCATTTTGCTAATCAAAATTGACAATCAATTTATTTGGTTAAATCTTTTATTGATTAATTTTGCTTTCTAATAATCAATAAAAATAATTGGAATGAGTATGCATAAGGTGGATCTTTGATAAAAATAAGAACATCTATCTTATTTGAGAAAGTATGATTCAATTTTCAATGATATGATATTTTAAATAAATAACATTATTTATTTTATTATACGCCTTACATCTTCACAGCAAGAGAGCGGGGAGAAAAGTTACTTGTAACTCAAGAAAGAATAATCTGATCTACTTAAAAATTTCAGAAAAATTCAATTTTGGTAAGGCACGAGGTCTTTTGAAATTGAAAAGAACCCCACAAAAATAAGAAACCATTAAAAAAAAACGAAAATAGTGGAAGAAAATCTCGGATCCACTTTATTTTTTCAGGAAAAATTACTTTGATTTTGTATGTAGCATGTAAAGTCTTATCGTTGCAGGCGATTTAGCCCAAAATAGGATACCCTCCTTTGGCAAGATTTTGCAATTTTCTTTTAAAGGTCTGTTACAGATATCCGGCAATTAAATTAAAATAAATATTATTTACAGTGTAGTATAAAGTTTATTCGCAAAGATTTGCAGTTTCGCACAGTTTCTGTTTATTTAATTTGCAATTATATAGATTTTTCTCACTGTACACAGGTCTTAAATGGTTTGGTTTATTTTTAATAAACCAACCCTACTTAACGCTAAATTAAAAGATGTTGACGTTTCTCTTTTTTTTTTATTTTCAAGAGTGGTTAACTTCAAAGTGGGTTCAAAAACCTCGTATTTACAAAGCGCTGAAATGAGAGATGACAGCCCTGAAAAAAGCAGTTTGAACACGACGGAGGAACAGTCAAGTTCGCTTTCAGAGCAGGCCTGGGACAATTATCAGGTAAGTGTTGTTTTTATTTATGCCTGTAACACCTATATGACGCTCCGTGCGAAAATGGACATTAGATAGTGATGAAAAAAAAATAAATATAGAAAAAGCCATGAAAAGAAAACACATAGGCACAAAAGAACCAGAAACGTCTAGAAAGGGATACTTTCTGGTTACTAATTTTTAATTTTTTACAGTATTCATCAAAGTTGGCTTTTAAAGTCGCTGAAAAAGAATCCGATAATACACATTTTTTAACCCCGCATCAGGGGGCAGAAGATATTTATTTATTTTTTTAAATTGTTTTAAGGTTTTTGGGAGTTTTAGCATCGCTGGATTCAGTACCTTAATGAAGCTTATTATGAAATCCATTTAAGTGCCATAATAGCTTTATTATGAAACGCAAATAGAAAAAGAAGTTACTAATAACACAGAATAGAAGTAATTCAATATAGAGAAAAAACCCTGTCTAGCCAATTTTAACTTTAAACTTTCATAACTTTCTCACACACACAGTGCGACCCTGTTAAGAGTAGTTTTTTTGGAATGATCACACACATTTTTTTTAGTTATTGATAGTAGACAACATTACATACCACTAGTCACCTAAAGCTGTTTCTTCTTGGGAAATTTTTAGCTTTTTTTGTTCCCAAAATTTTGTGAAAAATTGGGAATGGTCTCCCGCTTGTACTTTACATACATATGTATGTACTACCGGGAGACCCTTTCCTATTTTTTTTCAACATTTTGGGATCGTGCTGAGGGGTAGTTCTCAATGATGATATTTCTGTTTTATATTTTGTTTAAAAATACACTGTGCTCAAAGGATAAAACTCAATTTCAGAATTTTTCATTTTACGGTACATTTTCGTGTTAAACGTCACTTATCTTTATTTGTGCCTATAATTGCAGCAGAACCTACTTTATTTGATCGATAACAAGATAATCGCAATAAAATTAATACTCATTTAAAAGTTTTTACTCTACACTAACAGAAAATTTTCTAGTCATTGATATTTGTTTTTAGTAAATTATGTTTTTAAATAAAGACAAAGTGGTGATTGGGGTTTTGCGAGAGGTTTTGGAATGATGACGTCATATGTAATAGGTAGAAATTTTACATTTTTGGCCGTAGGGCCAACTGTGTCGAGAAAATTTGATTTCAAGGGAAAATTTCACGTTCTGAGCATTCAAACTACTAACTTTTTATATGAACTGTAAGTAGCTTACAGTTCATATAAAAAGTTAAAAATCTCTCCGAAAATTGCTGAAAAAAAATAATAATGACAGCCTTACCCCACCCGATGTTTACTTCTTATGTATTCTTAAATTATCGTTGTCAATTTTTTCCCTGACAAATCGACAGAATGTCATATTTTTTTAGCAAAAATACCCTTTTTCTTCAAGCGTACTAAAATGTTCATATTTTATAACTGAACACACTAGTTAGAAGTGATCTATTTTTTTACAGTAAAAAAATTTGTTCATTGTTGTACGCCGTAAATAAAAGTTAGTTAGCAAAACCACCACTGACGGCAGCACTCTTTGACTTTGATGACAGCCATACTTCAAACTTGTTTGTTTATTATGTAAACAGGTGGTTGACTCGAGACTCTGTGCAAAAACCTTGTGTGAAATTGATTAAAAATGATTGAAGAAAAATATATGGTTTACACACCTACAAATCTCTCCGAAATTGCAAATGCTACATTAGACAAGTTACCATCGAAATCGCGAAAAGTATACGATTTAGCCTACGAAAAAAATTTAAAATGAGCTAAGGAAGGTTTAAGTTTATTTCGAAAGAGTTTTATTGGCCTATTTTAATAAAAAAAACATACTTTATTAATGAATAATTTAAATTCAAATTTTTTTTTTTTTTAAAATATATATAGGATGCTTGAAGAAAAAATAGTATGTTTCACTCGGAGGAAAAGTGCTTTTTTTACTCGTCTGTAGTTTCCGGACTCGCGTCGTCCGTAAATTCTACAGACTAGTGAAAAAAAGCTTCATTTTTCCTCTTAATAAAACAATATAATATTTTTTAAAATGCCGTAAAAAAATAGTTATGTAGTAATTTTCTGGGGAAAAGTAATAAGTGTATTGAGGAATTACGGATATTATTTTAGTTAAATAAAACATCTAAAAATAACAAAAGTTCTAAATATAAATATCTATAACCGTGAAGTTTAATTTATACATAACATTGATATTCTTTTTATAAACAATTTTAAAACACTTAATTTTTAAGTATTCTAAAAAAAATTATAAGATCTTTAATTTTAATTTGAAAAATTTGTTTCTTTACCATTACCATTAAAAAATAAAAATAGAATAATTTAAATACACTTAAAACCAGATATAGTTAAATAAGGAAAAACTACTTTTCGAACCAATTTTCAGCTTACCAGTTCCTTAAAATCCAAGTTTTGGTTCGGATAACCAAAATACACTTAAAACCATCCTGTTGCAAATGACGGGTCTGGGCGGGTACAGTTAAATAAGGAAGAACTACTTTCCGACAAACTTTCCAAACCACAAAAGTTGTGTTGCTTCCCTTGCCAAATTTCTGGTTTCAGCAACCAAAAAAATAGTTGTTCCGCATTTTAACTATTGATCTGGTTGCCCCAACCGGATAATTTTTCAGTGTATGTTAACAATTTTTTTTTAATTTTAATAAATACTTCAAGTCAGAAAGGCGTTTAAAAGTACTTCTGAAGCACATAACTTTTTTGCTGTTTTTCAATTTAGTAAATTTAAAAAATTAGTATTGTAAAAAAAAATTCTAACATGTCAAAATTAGCAAATCTGTTGAAAGCCGTTAAGTTCGATTTATTGCGATTTGCAAATATCAATTAAGAAATCTATTAATATTTTAATTATTTTGCAACAATTTTACGCTCTCACGAGCCATGTATTTTTTCACCGATAAAAAACTACGTAAAATATATTTTTTTTTTAAGCGATGACAATACGTATTGTTTCGATCAGCTCTGCTATATATGAAGAGTACAGTGTAAAAAACATGAATGTCAGTTTATATTTAATAAATTTTTGTTGTACGACAAAACAAATTGTTTTTCTTATTTTAAAAAATGTTTTACTAAATTTTTTTTTGTGATTATTTTTAAATTATTATTTTTTTTTTAAATTTTTTATTTGTTGATTTTTTTTTGCATTTTTTTTAAGGAATTAAAAAATATATAATTTTAGTTTTACTTTGCTGCGTTAAGCTCCATCCAAAGGCTCGCATAACCATAATGCATAATATAAAACGATGCCTAAACGTTGTGTGTATGGTTATTTTTTTTATTGCTTTTTTATAGGTTTTTTGAGTTTTATGTGCAAAGAATCTGTCTGTCGATCTGTCTGTGTCTGTCCGGGAAAATTTGTGACCACGATAACTCAACAACGCTTTGAGCTAATGACTTTTCTGGACCAAAGCTTCCTTATTAAAAGTTTTTGGATGTAATTATTTTTGTAAAAATCGGGGTGGGTAAGGGTGTCAAAGGGGATAAAATATTTTTTGTTTGTTTTGTTTTGTATTTCTTTTTTATAAGTTTTTGTGAGCTAATGACTTTTTTGGACCAAAGTTTCCTTATCAAAAGTTTTTGGATGGAGTTATCTTTGTTAACATACCGGGTGGGTCTAAAATATATTTAAAGATAAAGATAAAGATAAAGATATGTTTATTGCTCCTTCGTTTTTACATGAAAAAATGTCCAGCAAACGTCAATTAAAAAATGAGATTATTAAATTATACACTGGTACATATAAGTACCTAACGTTAAACATTAATAGAATTTACATTACAGTTCAAAAATTCTTCAAGTGTGTAAAACGGGTTATTCGAAAAATAACGTTTAATTTTTTCTTTAAATTTCCGAGGGCCCAGATCAGTAAAAGAACGAGGTAACTTATTGTAGGTTTTGATTCCTAGATACCTGGGTCCCTTTTCAAATCCGGCCGTTTTATGCCTAGGTATGCTAAGAGCATGAGGTTGCCTAGTGTTAATAGAGTTTAGATCCCTATTTGCCACAAATTTTTCCTTATTTTGGTGAACAAAAAGTATCAAATTGTATAAGTACAGTGAATAAACCGTCATTATTTTGTTATCTATAAATAATTGTTTACAGTGACTTCTGTGTTTTGCACCACAGAGCGTTCTGACAATTTTCTTTTGAATAATGAAAATACGATCTAGAAGTGTCGAGCCCCCCCAGATAATTAGACCATATTCAATGTGGCTTTTTATGCTTGCATTGTAAAAAGACAGGAGAAGACTTCTGGAGACGTTTTGTTTTAAATTTATTTTTTCGTTTTATTTTATATTTTTCTTTTTTGTTATAAAAAAATGATCTGTTTTTGGTAGGTGCCTATAACTCATTTCATCCTTTTTGCACTGTTCTCTTCATACGCTCTCTACAACTAGAATTATGAAACAAAAGACGTCTACCCTATCTCTATCTCATTTGTGCTACACTTTCCAGCCAACCAAATAAATACTGTATTTGTTTTTCATACAACAAATACAGTATTTATTTGGTTGGCCGGAAAGTGTAGCAGTGAGCGGCACGTACGAACATAGCTAATGTGAATCTGTAGAATAAGATAATTCTACTAAAATTTAGATGGCGCCAGTAATTTCTTTAATAATGCACTTTTCGCCCGGCCAAGTAAATATTGTATTTGTTCAACAAAGAACAAATACAGAATTTGTTTGGTTGGGTGGAAGTGGGAGTGTATGTATGTCTTCTATCCTTTTTGGGTAGAACTTTTGTCCCTGTCTAATCTAATGGGAGAATTCTCCATTCAATCTCGAAAATTAATTCAACTTTTGAATTTAAAATGCAATCGTCTATTTTTATGGTAATAAAATTTTTACTATTTTGTAATATTTCTTCAGAAAGCGGATAGAAAAAAAACAAGCCATGCTTCGCCTTCCATAACACTGGTCTACAAGAAAAATAAAAATTCTTCTCCAAGGACTAAACCTATCATGTCTTATGTATTTTTGTGAGCTGAAATAGAATTTTCAATTAAAAAAAAATTCTACCGCGTAGATTTTGAGTAAAGTGCCCGCTCCTTCTTATGTAAAAGTGATTTTCGTCAGATTTGGCTGAATTTTGTATATTTTATACTTACTGATCAAAGTTTTATAAGGGCAAAACTTCCAAAAATTAATGGTTTAGGTGCTAGAGCACTTTTAAAATCTCGAAAACCGCGTTGCTTCGCTTACACAAATCTATAAAAAAAAATAAAAATTCTTTTCCAAAGACTAAACCTATCATGTCTTATGTATTTTTGTGTGCTGAAACCGAAATTTCAATTTAAAAAATTTTCGACCGCTTAGATTTGAGTAAATCCCGGTTTTTATAGTCAAAATACCGTATTTTGACAATAAAAACCGGGATTTACTCGAAATCTAAGCGGTATAAAATTTTTTAAATTGAAAATTCGGTTTCAACACACAAAAATACATAAGACATGATAGGGTTAGTCCTTGGAGAAGAATTTTTTTTTTGTAGACCAGTGTAATGGTTAGTATGTTGCGTTTTCTCTTGATATACTTCCCAAATTGTGATCGAAGCTCAGATGGACATTCGGATGTCTAAACTTCTGAATTCGAAAACAAAAATTCTATATACTTTTTCTTTGATCTACACGGTGTATTTGAAATAGCGTCGGAAATTTTAACAGATGATTCTACATCATAAAATATGACAAAAAGTTCCTATGTCTAAAAATGCGTCATAAGGGAGCTACGCCTTTTTGAAAGTGGCTAAAAAAATCGGTTTTTATTCAATAACTCAGGAACCCTTTGAGATATATTAACGAGGTTTTGCACGTGAATTAATCCTAATAAGGCCCATCTTTTTATGTCATTTTTACGTACTTATTTAAACCAGGGGTGTGCGAAACGGGGGGGCCTTATCAGTTTTTTTTCCCAAACTTTTTTCTGTGTAACTTTTTTGCAATTTTATTTTTGAAATATGATTCCTCAGCCCAACCCCTGGTTGAAATAAGTACATGAAAATAACACACAAAAATGGGCCTTGGTAGAATTAGTTGACGTCAAAACCTTGTTGATATATCTCAAAGGGTTCCTGAGTTATTGAATAAAAACCGATTTTTTTAGCCACTTTCAAAGGGGCGTAGCTCCCTTATGACGCATTTTTAGACATATGTTTATAGGAACTTTTTGTCATATTTTATGATGTAGAATCATCTGTTAAAATTTCCGACGCTATTTCAAATACACCGTGTATAGAGTCATTTTTTTACGATTTTTGAATTCTCTTCCAACTCCTCAAGAGCTGTGAAGTGTATAAAAAATCAGGAACATAATATTTACAAATAAAAAGAAATTAAAATAAAGAAAGTAAAATTTTAAATCCCATGGTATTAAAATATATTAGGTTACCTGATTTAAGTATATCTATACTTACCTGTGTAACATGTAATATGTTTCTCGAAAAAAAAAAAAAAGACTAAATTTGGTTAACACAACTTTTGTTTTAATATAATTTACATTTAACGTCATTAAACCAAAACCACAAGTAATTTAGTGCGTTCAATGGACACAGCGAAATTAATTAAAAGCCATCAAATGATAAGTTTTGCTAGCAAACTGCTGAACGGCTAATATCTGTCACTTGTCATAACCACCATTTGAGGTTAGAAATACCCACGAAAAGTACATTTCCGCGCTTTTATAAAATCAGTCAAAACTAATCATCTTAAATCGTTGATGAGGAATGATTTCAGCGAAATCTGTCAACTATTTTTGTCAGAAATCGAAATTGATAGCGTTCAGTTTTGCTGTTTCCATTTAATGCACTAAATATGTACAGAGTGATACAATGATGAATAACCACAAAAACCCCAAGCTTTTAATCTAACCACAAATTGTATTATATTTCCTTTTTTGTATTATTAAATTAATTTTGTCAAGTAAAAACTGTCTATAATTATGATGCTGACATGACACTCTAAACGACGATACCTTATATAATTATGAGGGTCCTTTATCTGCCCCGTTCTCTTAACTTTTGAACGAATTGAGATATCGACTTTAAAATTGGAACACGTAAATAAGATAAGTTAATTATTTGATATTTTTAGTTTTTTAAAGAAAAGGAGACCGTGTGTGACATTATTTTAAAGTAAAAAAACATTTTTAAACATTCTTTTGCGGTTTTGATTTTTTAAGTTTCATTGCTAAAAAATGCGATTTTTTAAGATTTTTTTTTGTGAATTTCATCATCATTAAAAAAAAATCTTTTAAAGAAATGTGGACTAAATTTTTAATCCTATTTTAACCCCTTAAGAAAATGTATAAAAATATATGGTCAAATACAGAATTTTATGAGCATTCAAATGATGTATAACCCTCCTTTTATTTAAAAAAATTACCCACAATTATTATTTTAAAAGCTGAACATACAAAACATATGCTAATATCCTGACTTGTTTTATTTACATGTTTAAAATTTGAAGTCGATATCTCAACTCGTTCAAAATTTAAGAGGGGGAATTAAAAAATGTTTCATTTTGTTGCAGGAAAACTATTTGTCAGAACCATACAGTGAATCCCACGATTCAGATGCAGCTCGAAATTTGCTAAATTTCGGTGAAGATTATCGAAATTTTATCGACAGTCAATCCGATTGGTCGGCATTTTCCGACATGTCTCCTCAGTTCAAGAGAAAACAGTGGAACCCTAAAAAACCATACGACTTAACCAACGAAGAACAATACTTGAAACAAATACTGAACGATTCCAAAAACAAACTAAATTATTCTGAAGAACTTTTTAAGAAAGTTAAATTAGGATTGGATAACCACTTCTACACGAATGAACTGGTAAGTCAACTGACTGGGTAGCGATTCACTTTGCATGTGGATGTGATGTGATATCTAATCCCAGGTGAACGACAACTTCAAACCAGTTATATTCGATGACCTGATTGGTCACGTAATATCATCAATGATGATGATATCACATCATATCCACATACAATGTGAATCGCTCTCCTGAAAACATGCGAGTTCTTAAACTTTAAATTAAATTTTCTGAACATTTTTATAAAGTGCGTTTTTCCTTTAGAGTCCATGTGTTTTCAATAAATAGACGCAAAAAGATTGGTTTGGTTTCTGTCCTAAAAATTTTATAAGAACAGTTTTGTTTTAATCTTTACGTTTTTATCACATAGAAATCATTTTTTTTAAAGGATAATAATCATTTAAATATAAAATAGATGGTCACGAAGCGGTGTACCTCAAGGGTCTACTTTAGGACCCATAATCTTTTTAAGTTTTATTAATGATCTATAAATAAAGTCATCTTGTTTGCAGTCAATGCAGCGATTACTTCATATAATCCTGACTAATGTTATTGTAGACAAAATGAAAAATGAAGGGATTAAAGCAAGTACATGGCTTACAGCGAACAAAATAAGGCATAATAAAAAAATACAAAATATAAAGTTTTCTTTCGACTGCACAATTTCTATAATCCTTAATCAATTAAATATCTCGGTTTGGCCTTCGATCCTCATTAAGCTTGTAATTCTCAGATTTTCGAATGATACAAGAAACTTAAGTCAAATTTATTCCTTATGCTTTAATTAAAAAATGGTGTAGACGATTCTGTTAATGGTATGCCATTAAACCTACAATACATTTCTTTAATTATTTTTGTCTCATACACTATTTATTATCTTTACACTTATACAGTGCGGTAAAAAAGTTACCTGATTGCTATTAGAGCACTAAATAGTCAGGCTACGTTTGATGGGTAGCCTATTCGGTTGAGCAGGTCAACTAGCCTATAGGCTACATACCTAACCTACACCGACTATTTAGGGTAAGTATTCAGTATCCTAATAGTAAACAGGTGCTTTTTAAGAGCAAAAGTCACAGATCACGTTTTGCAGTATCACTGACGATATGGACGTTTAAATGGACATCCTGTATAAACCCATCTCTAGTAATAAGTAGTGGCGATTTTTAAATAAAAATGAGATCAAGATAGGCATTGATTACAGGAAATTGAAACTGAGGAGCAAAATTTCTCATTTCAGTCGTTTTTTGTTTCCAGGATGAATTAGTATCGAGTTGCGATCAACAATTATTTTTAATCAACAGAATCAACGATTCGCCCGAAGAGTTCAAGTCTTCGAGTGTTGATAAAGCAGTGATTTCAGGTAGGACAACATGGTTTCCTAAAATCTTTTCGTGGACATCTTTCCTTTCTTTGATAACAAAGAAAGTGTTAAGATTAATAGTCTATTTCATTCGAAATCTTAAATTAAAAGTTACATAAGATTTGTAATATATATGATATATGTGCTTGCATGATGTTTTATATATATATATTTGTATATTATTTTATTACTATTATTATATTATTAATTTATTTTTCAACATATGCAATTAACAGCATGTATGTATTAAATGTGTTTTGCTTTTATTGTTTCTTTTCTATTGCCTTCCTATCAAATGATAAGACCAGGAAAAACTCTTATTAGTTGGAGAGCCGGTAAACATTTTCAACACGTTATTTTCTCCTGCAAAATTGTCCTAAAGTATATATAAATTAACACATTTACAAATCTCCAGGTTCTAAATCCGGTTCATTTAGGTCTTCAAAAAAGTATTAAAATGGCGTACCCTAAAAACCTGTGTTTAACTTACGAACAACATACAATTACTACATTCAGTTCAAGGTTTTCATAGTATACACAACTATTCTGCGGGCCAAGTGGGTAAAAACGTTATTTAAAAGTTACTTTTAGTGCGTTATTTTACTTAAACTTCTGCCACTGGTTCGATCAGAATTAAATGACAGATGGCGTTGCTTTTTTGGGTGCGAATCTTGCTTCCGTTCAAACTCTTCATACCGTCAAATTAGATCCAATGAGTTTAGATGTGAAGCTGTTTGCTGTAAATCACACACACACACACACAACTGTCAAAGTTTTCATAACGAAGAATTATTTCGAATCGAGGAATAAAACAAAAAGTTTGGATATGTCAGATTTCAATTTTTCTTATTTAATCAAAACGTTATTTTATGTATTTATTATATTTAGTCAAAAATTTAGACATAAAATATATCAAAGCCATTTTTAAAAACTTTTTACCCCTTGGCTTCAGAATTATTGTATGTGACTACAAACATAGTTTAATCTGAATGTAATAAATGTAACGCGTATGACTCAGTAAAATAAAAGTAGGTTTTTAGGGTTACCCATTTCTACATTTTTTTTCTTGTAACAACCAATGGAACCGGATCCAGGACTTGTCGATTTGGGAATAGATTTACTAGAATGTATGTAAATTCATCCGGGATAAAATAGCGTGTTTGAAATGTTCACCAGCTCTCTGACTACTATCAAATGATAAGACTATGAAAAACTCTTATCCCATCTTTAATTATTTAAATAAAATCTTATTTACACTATGGCATTTACACGTGTTAATACCATCTGTCCAAATTTCGAAACGAGGAAATGCATTATAGCTTTAAAATTCCATCAAATAAAACTAAATTTTAAAATTATTTTAAACATTAGAACCTATTAGGTTAACTGACAAGCATATTGAGTCAGGAAACTACAAGCAAGCTAATAAATTACACTTTTATTAATTATTAGATTAACTGTGCTTCAAACAAACAAAAAAACAAAATTGACATTTAAATATTAACGTCAATTAGAACAATAGGGTCCATAGTGAAGACAATTTTTTCAAGCGGCTTACAGCGCAGCAATTTTAAAGTGTGAGACTCGGTTTAATGGGATTTTTTTAACTATGGGTCCCACACAATCAGCAATTAACACAGTAGCTATAAAGTATCTCTTAACGCTATTTCGCAGCGAAACTACAGCCACATGGCTGTTATTTTGCTGCAAAAGAGAGCTAAGAGATACTTTATAGCTACTGTGTTACTTGGGATTTCATAACGTGAATTTTAAATAATATTGTAATTTTAAAACTTGATTTTAGTATAAAACTTTAATATTACGTAGTAAAGATAAAGGGTAAATTTAAAGATTCGGATTTTTTTTTATAAAACAGAAAAAAATCGGTTTAGGTCATATGAATCTTAATATTACTCTCTAACTTTACCACAATTTTTACAGGGTGTTAGGTTTTATACTTGATATTTAAGCATTGCTTGCTTGCTTGCTTCGAATTAATTGCTTGCTTCATTTTACCGTAAGTTGGTTAAATTTGAAATATTTTAATACATCATTCGCAAGCTTAAATTTTTGCCCGGGAATTAAAATTTATCTTCAAACAATTGCGTGCAAAATTTTAACTACAAGCTAAGCAAAACGTGACTTTTTATAACTTCCTAATATTTAATATAAGATAGTATAAAGCTTTTTAAAAAATATAAGTACCTAGGTTTTCAAAACCTTATAAAAACTATAATATGGTTATGGATGAAGCATTCGCAAACCGTGGACATTACTCCAAAATCTGATTTTTTTAAAAATAGTTTTGAATGGGAATAAGGTTTTTCTTAACTAAGCTGGATTTCTCATCTATATCTACCTTTAAACATAATAATTAAGCAAATATATATTGCATGAAAAAATAAAGCAAAAAGAAAATAAATGGAGTGCAGAAGATCTATAGGTGTATATTATGTTCATTCGCAATTGAGAAATAAAAATAGACTATTGAAAGCTTATATCGCGGTTGAAATAATGATAAATACCTGATACTATACAGGGTGATGCAGAAATGAAGTACAACATTTTAAGGGGTTAAGTTAAAACTTAAATTAATAATAGGTTATACGCCAAAACTAGTCTACGTAGCTAATAGGAATCTCTAGGAATCATCTTTCAACATTTTGTACCATATTTCTGAAACACCCTGTATAAATATTTTATATTATTTAATTTTTTATTAAATATTTTCGTAATTATTTTGTAATTTAACATGCATAGATATAACATTTATTCAGGACGAACTGGCCCCGACGAAACAAGCTTAATGTGGCCCAAATCGGCCCTATGTTTAAAAAAATGAGATCTCCTTTGGGACAGTTTGTCTCTGTACACACAGATAACCATATAAACTATCATTTTGGAGTGTTACGCCCATGTTAATGGTATAGGAAAATAGCGTTACAAGGGGGGGGGGTTCCTAAATGATCAAAATTTGCGTTACGTAATACTTGAACGTTCCCATACTTAAATTTTATCCACACAATTTTTTTCTGTGTGTATCTCATACACTAAAATAACACCTTGAACAACACTAAACAACAAACTAAAGTATTACTAATGTTTTTTTATTTCTCAAATTCGTATGAATGTAGTATAAATAAAATTATATATACAGGGTGATATTTTCATAATGATCATTTCTGTAACGCCCAATGCTTAAAATTTATGGTATTCGTTTAGAATAAAAACGACACCTATTTTTTAAGTATTAGCTTCAAAAATTAGCTTAGATTTTTTCCAAATTAACCCAATTGGCAATAGAGAGTTACAGTTTAACACCCTGTATATTAATTACAGGTTTGCTAAGCCAATGGAGATTATTGAAGAATAAAAGTGCTAAAATGCAAGAATATAGAGTATTACGGAAACAAATTTTAGAAATGAGACATTTTATAACTTCTGTCGAGATGCCATATAACTATACTAATTTTCCCTACAACTTTCCTATCGAAGATATCACGAACGAGATAGAAGCCTGCAAAGTAAGTAAAATTCTTTCTTATTTTATGTTTTTTTACTCAAGAATTTTTTGATTTGATTTGATTTTTTTTCGGAAAAAGAAGATAATGACTAAAAAAAGGCCCCACCCCTTTCGTGAAATATGCAACTGTTCTATTTTGAATCCATGAAATATGCAACTTTTTCGATTTCAAGATAGGTGGGGGGAGAGCCTCCCCATAGCTACGGCCCTGCTTCGGTACGCCTCTGAACAAGGGTGTCCGTGTAATAAAACCGGTGAATGCGCACATGGAGAATTGCTGTGAATTCTTGGTATTATAGCGTCCTCTATGATAAAAGAATATCACCACATAGCCTGGGTAACATTTGATTGTAGAAATTATAGCTTAAGGCTGACTCTGTCTATAATATACGAGTTCAACGGCGGCCATACATTATGGTCCATACATTAAGGTTCACAAAAAATTTACGAGATGACACTACTAGCAGCCGGATTCGGTGTACTATAAAAATCTATTATTCGCCGCAATTCTACATTATGTAGATTACATATGACTGGTACTCTGCACGTTAAAATATTAGCGGCAGGGTACCAGTCATATGTATAATAGACTGCCAGTAGTGTCATCTCGTAAAATTTTTGTGCGCTTTTGAATGTGGCCGTCCTTGAACTCGTATATAGGAAAGTCGCCTAATTTCGAATACCATTTATAATTTATCCAAAAGTCCAGAATTATCAAAATTTGCGTTACGTAATACTTGAATATTCCCTCAGTAGGTTTTTGCGTCAATATTTAAACACAAATTTAAAAGCGAAAACATTATTTATATATTTTGTGAGGTCACACCCCCTGTCACAAAGTGTCACTACTACAAATTGAATATATATATATATATATATATATATATATATATATATATCAATTTTTTTGAAAAATTGCGTTACGTAATATATGGACACAATAAAACCATTACAGTTTGAATACACTTTTCCCGGTCCTTATTGATTATAAAAATAGGAATTAAATAATTAAAACCTTAAAACTTATCAACACATTTTTGCGAGAAAGTAAAAGCTGTTGAAACGTACCTACCATTTTCATTTTTTTTACATTCTCATTACCGTATTATTGTTGTTCAATATAGAAAAAACTCAATACCTATATTGAATTCAAAATCAGGATTCATCAATTTAGAAAATGTTGGTTTATTAGAACTTTCTATAGATTTTAATAGACATTATTAGTTATTGGGTTATTAATAATGTTACATTGACATAAAATGGACATTAAATTGTATGCATTGCTAAAATATTTCCTCGATATTTAATTATTAAATCCAGGGATGGGTCGAGCAAAAACTCTTGAGTGGCAAGACACTAAATTTTGCCTACTGCCGAAAAATTTAAACTGCTGTTAAAAGTAGTGACTAATAGTGTCCTCTTTCAAGTATTTCAGAAAAAAAAAGAACTAAAAAAATAAAAAATAGTTTTAATCTTTAAAAAAAAACCTTTCGTAAAAATTTTTTTGAAAAAATACTTTTATATCAACTATAGGAGAAAGTATTTTTTTTGTAGGCAGCAGTATTTTTTTGAACCAATTAAAGTTGGTGCTTTAAAATACTAAAATATTGGTTAAAATTTAGCTGTGCACAGCTAAATTTCGGAACTTGGTACGTCCCTGATTAAATCGGTATATTTTCCTATTCAATAGTACAAATTGTTATATGATCTTATCAATTTAAATGTTTACAATAAGCATTAATTAAATTTCAACAGAATATTGATTATATTAATTATTTCTATTAATGATAATTTATACGTAAATAGATATTACCTATTAAATTTTATACAGAAAGATCGATAAATTATTGGAAAATATATACCGGGTGTTATACATCAGACGAATAAGTTACTTTTTACACTTTTAAGATAAAGTACAGTTACAATTATTTACTCTTTAAGTACATATAACGAAAATAAGGGGCATCGTGTAACTTAAACACGCTGTTATTTTAAATAGTTTCTTATAACACACAATTAATTTTTTTAATTATATCGCTTCGTTTTTTTTAGAAACAACCCAAATATTAGTTAAATATTAAATAAAATTCTAAAAAAAGTAAAATGTAACGACAATTCTATGGATATTTTTGTTTTTTTGCACTAATCAATTCTGCACATGATAACTGATAACTTAAACAAAATTTAATTAATAATTCCAATTATTTTATAAGTTACGTTGTAATGGAATAATGAACTGGAGAGTTTATGTCAGCAGAAATTGTGTCTGAGAAACTAAAATCAAGTTATATTTTCCACCTTATACCGGGTGTTTCTTTCAAATATCTCGAATACCATGCATTAAAAAAAAAATTCGGACAAAAGTTCTTTATTTTAATGGGGGAAACAAAATAGCCTTTTTATTTTTTACGGATATTTACGTTTTCAAGGTCATTTGAAGGTCAACTTTTTTTAAATAGAAACATATTTTTTTACTGTTGTTTAATTCTCCTAAAAAAAAATATTTTGTAATAATCTTTTTTTGATCGGACTTTTAGTTGCAGAGATAACACAGCCACACAAAATTTAAAAAAATGGATCACCGACGGACTCAACTAGTCAATTCCTATGTATTTTGAGCCGCATACTTTTCGCAATGATATGATATGTTTTTTGAGGTTATGTTGGAAATGGGAGCTAACTTTTAAATTCCGACCTCAGATTCGGATTCAGCGGCTCGAAATACATAGGAATTGACTAGTCGAGTCTAATTTTTTTATTTTTGTGTGGAAAACTTTTGTTCTACTTTTTTTTTCTAAAATGCACAGTATTCGACATATTTGAAAGTTTCAGGTTAAAAAAACACCCGGTATATATTTTTAAGTTATTGCTGTTATTGCGAGAAACTTAATTTCTGAAAAATTCCTTTGTTTGGATGTTAAGTTTATATTTTTTTCCATATTTAAAACTGATTCTTTTTGAGTGGGACTCAGGGTGTATAAATTATGATAAATAAATAAATGAAAATATGTCCGTTACAGAAACCATACTTTTGAGTAAAAACTGGCGGTGTGTTATATTTTTGAAATGACGATAAAAGCGTACCTGTGTCGTGAATTGTACGTGACGTGACTGCCAACTAGAAAAGCCTTTATAACACACAACTATGTTGCATACTGCAGGATCTAGGATACTTAATCTTTAGACTGAAGGATCACTACTACTACTTCTTCCTGCGATCGTTCTTTTCTGAATAGGGAATTAACTTTTATTTTGACTTTGCTATTTCAAAAAGAATTTGTTATTTATTAAAAACAAGCCGTGAAGATATACAGTGAGTGTCTAAAGTCAGCCCCAAGGGCGTATCCAGGATTTTTTTCGGGGGGGGGGGGGCAAAACATTTTTTCCCTAAATATAGAAAAGAATGAAAATTGGGCCGCAGGAGAAAAATTTTTCATGTTTTTTTACTTCTGTTAATTTTCGGCCTTTTTTTAATTCAATGTAGTAAAACTCAAGTTTTAAAAATTCAAATAAAAAAAATAAGAAAGCCCTAGCACCGCAGGTAAAAAATTTTACAACTGTGCTGGTCTATTTAAATTTGAAAACAGTGGTATAACTTCTAGCGCAGTAGGCGAAAATATTGACAAATTTCAATCTTAGGTTTTATAAACTCCAATAAAAAAGGACGTATGATAGCTATAGCGCCGCAGGCGATTTTTTTTATAAATTTTATAGCCTATTTGAAATTTAGATGTATTACTATTTAAAGTTTAAATGCAAGAAAACTCTAGCGCCGCAGGCGAAAATTTTTACGAATTTGAAGCTATAGGGTCCACTTGGAAAAGAGCCTGCATATTTGCTTCGCTTTGTGCCTTTATCGTTCTGGACGAGTAAAAAAGCTATAGCGCCGCAGGCGAAGTTTTTTAGAAATGTTATAGTCTATTTTAATTTTAAAAGTGTATTTAAAGTTTAAATGAAAAAAAAAAAAAACTCAAGCGCCGCAGGCGAAATTTTTTACGAATTTGAAGGTGTTCTGGGGGAGTAAAAAAGCTATAGCGCCCCAGGCGATTTTTTTTTAGAAATGTTATAGTCTATTTTAATTTTAAAAGTGTATTTAAAGTTTAAATGCAAAAAAAACTGTAGCGCCGCAGGCGAAACTTTTTACGAATTTGAAGGTGTATGGTCCACTTGGAAAAGAGCGTGCATATTTGCTTCGCTTTGTGCCCTTATCGTTCTGGGAAAGTAAAAAAGCTATAGCGCGGTAAGCGAATTTTTTAGAAATGTTATAGTCTATTTTAATTTTAAAAGTGTTACTATTTAAAGTTTAAATTCAAGAAAACTATAGCGCCGCAGGCGAAAATTTTTACGAATTTGAATCTGTATGGTCCACTTGGAAAAGAGCGTGCATATTTGCTTCGCTTTGTGCCCTTATCGTTCTGGGGGAGTAAAAAAGCTGTACCGCCGCAGGCGAATTTTTTTAGAAATGTTATAGTCTATTTTAATTTTAAAAGTGTATTTAAAGTTTAAACGCAAGAAAACTCTAGCGCCGCAGGCGAAAATTTTTACGAATTTGGTGTATGGTCCACTTGGAAAAGAGCCTGTATATTTACTTCGCTTTGTGTCCTTATCGTTCTGGGGGAGTAAAAATAAAGTATAAACTATTTATTATAAACCAAAAGAAACTATCAACGCCGGGCCTTGAACCCGGGTCCCGGAGAAGCTTTAAAAAAATTTAGATTTTTGTATAAAATTTTAGGATTTCGGGGGGGACCCGGGGGGGCCTGGATACGGCCTTGGTCAGCCCCCTTTAACGTTTAGACGGTAGCGACCCATATAGGGTTCTATAGAACTTAATTTATATTATATTAGGACTACTTGGATTGTTTTAGATGTTTTTTTTTTTTCAAATTTGGTATAATTGACTCTTTTAATATATATATTTTTATGACGTAAATAACACGTTTGGTTTTTTTATAAAAAGCTTTAGCTTCCCACTTTTTTATTTTTCGGGGCATTTTTTTTATTTGGTTAAGCAATTAAAGTCATTTTCCACTAATTTCCCCCAACTTTTTTATTTTTGGAGGATTATTTTTAGTTCAATTTTCAGTCCTTTAGCCCAGATTTCAGGTAGTTTTACCTGGAACTAATTCAGGAAGTTTTGATTTTGGGTTTATCGAGTACTACTTAAAGGGTATAGTTTAGTAAATCAATTTCTTAAAAACGGACTGATAGATTTTGGTCTTAAAATAAACGAATAAACGAAATGTAAAATTAAAAAATTGATATCAGAAAGTAAAAAAATAAATTATGGTTCCACCGCACCGATGGTAAATGCTATTATGAGTTTAAAGTAGTTGTGGTTAAGTAAAACTAATGATAGTTGTAATACCCGTAAATAAAGTGCTAAGTATCTCAACTTGAGATATAACCTATAAATAAAGAATGATGCAGAAATTAAATGTCAGATGACGTTATGTGTCTTTTATTTGGTTCATTTTTTGTGCATAAACTAGACAACATAGGTCAAATTTTGGCTACCGTCCAAATAGTTTTCGTTACAACATTGTCTAGCTTAATCTAGGACACACACACCTACAACGAATTATACATTATTAAGTATTATTAAGTGCTACGAAATTGGATCAATAAAATTCCTAATTTTGAATCCACTTAATGGCGATTTTTTAACTTTTTAACTGGATATTTACTAAGCAGCAAAAATATGTGATTTACATACATTCATAAATAATACTTACCTTCTGTATCATTCATTTCCCTACTATACAAACATATTTAAAAAACAAAAAAAAAGTCTCGAATGGGCAAGAATACTTTATCATAAAAAAAGTTATGTCTAGAAACATTTTTTTTTACATTTTGGGGGAGACGAGGGAGGGGGGCGCTGAAAAAAAAGGATAAAAACATTTTTTGTGAAGTTTTATTTAACGTTTTATGTGGTTTTTTAATTTTTCTTCTAATGTAAATAATAAGAAAAACTACGACCTAAACAAAAATTTTACCTCCCTTTTACCCCCCTTTCCCTAACCGATTTTTCTCAAATACGAACTTGTCCAAGATAATATAAAAGTTCATCTGCATACCAAATTTTAAGTCGCTATCTCAAAGCGTTCTTAAGTTATCGTGGATACAGACAGACCGACAGACATTTTTTTGTTGCTTATTTTGATTTTTCTCGACGTTTCAGGAAAAAATAAAAAAATAAATCATTTGGGAAAGTAAAAAATTCAAAAAAATTTCTATTCTCAAAAACGGTTTTATCCAAACTTCTTTAAAAATTATTAAAGAATATAAAGATTTCTTTTTTTTTTCAAAATTTTATTCACCCTATTCTACGTTTTGTTTACTGTATTTAAACATCATTTTCTGTTAAAATGTAGTTTTACTTTAGCCTTGAAAACTCAAGCATTGATTTTTTTCTTGATTATAAATTGGATTACTTTGTGTGATGCTGCGTAAGGAATACCAATGTGAGTTGTATTATATAGATTTTTCCATGAGGAAGTATATATACTTATATTGCGAAAAGTTTTTTTACCTACCCTAAACATTTCTTTTTCTTTTATTTAGTTTTTAGTTACTAAACCAAATCAATAAGTAGATAGGCAATTCAAATAAAAACTAGTTCTAGGGTGTATCAATAATGTATGCTGTAAAAAAATAAAATACTTTTTGCATTTTTTTTATTTTTAATTCTGATATTTTTATTGGGAAAATTATTTTTTTATTTATTTTTTTAATTGTTGTTTTTTTTTTTGAAAAATATTTTTTGAATTTCTTTTTGTATTTTTACTTTTATATTTTAGAATTCCAAAATTAAAAGTATTGAAATACACATGTTTTTTTTTCGATTTTTTCTTTATTTTTTTTTAATTAACTATAGGGGAAAGTTTACCTTATATTAAAAATATCTGAAACGCAAAAGCGTTTGAAAACTTTTATATTTTAGACGAACAGAATAGTGGAAATGGACTACACACTTTTTGTCACACTTCCTTTGCCTTTCCTCACCTCTAGCAACTCCAGAATACTTCTGTGCATTCGTATGTATTATTAAACACGTTTGCGCATAAATATGTTTCACCAATCTTTACTGCGCATGATATATTTGTATATCTTTGCCAGAACATTTCTGAATATTCGTATGTATTAGTAAACAATTTTGCGCATAAATATGTTCCACCAATCCCTACTGCGCATGATATATTTGTATATCTTTGGCAAAACACTTTTGGGTATTCGTATGTATTTGTAGATCTTTGTCAGAACACTTTTAATTATTCGTATGCATTATTAAACACTTTTGCGCATAAATATGTTCCACCAATCCTTACTGCGCATGATATATTTGTATATGTTTGCCAGAACACTTTTAAGCATTCGTATATATTAATAAAATCTTCTGCGCATACTTACGTTTTTCTAAGCAGTACTGCGCATCGTAACTGGTAACCGACAATTTTTTTTGCTTGAAATGGACATAAATCATTATTAAAATTTTCAAAATACAAAGCTTTGCCTATAAACTAATAAAAAGACTTCACAGTGGCGTGTATTTTGTTATTTTTCTAATATCTCCAGAAGTATTGATGCTACGAAAAAAATGGTTTTTACCTTTTTTTATGGTAAATTTTATTACCTTTCTATACATGCCAAAATTATAATTGAACGATAAAAAATTAAAAAAAAAATACCAAAAATTAACTTTTTTTGGCCCCTTTGACCCCCTTCTCCCCTACCCACATACCCCAATTTCAATCCCCGCCGAGATATTCACTAGGCAAATATACCCTCCAAATTTCAAATCGCTACGATTTGTCTTTCCCGAGTTATGGTGTTCACAGACCGACAGACAGACAGACAGACAGAAATTTTTTTAACATGGTCTCAAAAGTCTTAAAAACTTTGAAAACGTCGAAAAATGTGAAAAAATCGGAAAAAAAAATTTGAAAAAAAAAAATGTGTATTTCAGTACTTTTAATTTTAGAATTCTAAAATATAAAAGTAAAAAAAATTAATTAACTTTTAGCCAATGCATTAGCTAATTCATTGCAATGAATGGTTTTAATTGTAACAAAAAAATGCAGGTAGGTATAGTTTGACGCACGGATCTTTGGCTACGGGAAATATGTTTGGAATGTGTGTGCAAGTGGGAGGCCCGTTGTAGGCACGCACGCCGTATAATGCTCTTGACGAAAAGAAGAGAGCGCGAATGATTACTCCCCCTTTCGTCGGAGATTTTCTTTCATGCGGAGAACTATAGGTATCAATGCTTAAAATTTATCATAATAATGTTTAATTTATTTAATTCTTGAAATTTTGTTAATATAATGAATTTCATGAAGTCAACGATTTTTACCCCTCATTACAATAAAATCCCACATCGGATTAAAATTAATTAGCTAAATCCTTTACTTTTAAGCGACATCGTAGAGAAGACAGTTATAATAATAATAATAAAAATATTTATTGGAAACATCCAACAGGCTAACGACCGGAGTCTCTCTGCCCATATTTTACAAAATTATTAGTTATGTATCATTTGTTATGACTACTAAAAAGAAATACTTAAATATCACAGGTAATTTAGTTTGTTTTTAACAGTTTTAAGGCATCGAAGAGTGGTCTTTCAGGGTGTCTTCTTTTTGGCTCTAGAAAGTTATATTATCTTCTGAAAAACCGATTTTTCGATGTCCGTTCGTCCATCCAGACGTTTACAGGCCAGACCGTTTAACAGATCAAAACTGAACTTTAAACTTAAGGTTTTTAGAAGATTGGTCAAGGGCGTTTTTTCTCCACCCCCCAAATAAGGCTAGCTTACTTAACAAAAATCGAAAAATTCGATTTTGTACACAGACAAAAATATTGTCTTAATTTAAGAATGTGTGATTTGGATAAAACGAAGAGAATATATTCTCATTTAAAGCAAAATTGTGCTTTAAATATAAAAGCAATAATAATATGGTATGCATAAAAGAAGTATATATTCTTTTCGTTTTATACAAATCACCATATTCTTGATTAAGACAATATTTTTCTGTGTGTACGTTAATGGAAAATCACAAACATAACAACAGGTGATTACTGGTTTTCTCTGGAAAAACACATAAGAGTGTAAAATATATATAATTTTTATTTTGGGCGAATGCGCATCAAAATCTACATTTGGGTTACTTTTTCCTAAACAACGAAAGTAAATGCTGACTAATACAAAAATAACCAGAAAATAATCAAAATCTTAAAACTTTTTCGCGATAAAGTAATTGCAGTGGAACCGTAAAATTTTCGATGTATTCTTATTGCTGTATAAATTAAATAGTGTTCACAATAAACATAATGAATTTACATCTTAAGGCATATTCAGAAGCTTGCATAAGAACATAAAACATAAGGATGCGGTGCTTACAAAATACATGGAGACACATCAAGCCAATCACGGCATCGCATTGTTATGTATTACGTTCTTATGCGAGCCTTTGGATATGCCTTTAGACGTTATTATTTATGAGTAATTTTCATATGATTCTTATAAACAAAAAATCTGAAAATAAAAAAAAAATGAGATGCGACGTTTTGAAACAGACAAGGCGATATGCAGAAGTTTAACGTTTTTCCATAAATAATTAAGCGATTTATTCAATGTATAAAATTTTGTCCAGTCTACGAGCAAAAGGGACAGTTTCTATCAGATAAACTCCCGCGGGAGTTTTACAATTTCCACTTGCTACTTTGGGTCCCACTTACATGTATATAAATTACACAACTTTATGTCCTGTCACGGCTTAAAATGTTAGGCTTTATTATTGAAGGTCAGCTGTAAATAAAAAGCAAGCCGTGAAGATTTCTGATCCCTTCGCAATTTTGTTGTATACTCTTCAAATTGAAGGGCCTAGCAGCAAAATTGAATGCACCGCTTCGGCTGTGATCCGTTTCATCATGACATTGACATTGTCAATTTGACAATATTTTCAAAGCGTTACAATATTGATACGCAAATTCTGCTACTAGCAAACTATAAATAAACAATCCGTGAAGATAATATTATTTAATGCTAAGCATTCCATTATATATTATTTACAGTAAATGGTATATTGTATTTTCCCAAAAATGCTTAAAAAAAAAAAAAATAAATAAAAAAAAAAAACTTTAAAACATTATTTTACAACTTTTTTATTTCCTTTTTGCAAAAAAATATTAAAAAAAAATTAACATATATATATATATATATATATATATATTTTTTTTTTTTTAAATAAGATCTTTTTTTTGAAAAACAAAAATAGATTGAAAAAAAAAAATTTTTTCAAAAATTTTTTTTTTCAAAAAAAAAACAATTTTTTTTGCAAAAAAAAACAAAAAAAAAGTTAAGTTATAATGAACACTCATATAGAGTTAGTAAAGTTTACTTAAACATTTCAAAATTCTTAATAATGGTCCGGGACCAATAATATTCGAGTTTTTATCAAGGTTTGTCTGGGACCATGATTTTGAAAAAAACAAACTTCGGCATCATTCAAAAAATTAAAAGTGAAGAAATTTTATTAAGTTTGTTTTTAACGTTATAAAAAAAGTTACTTTTGATATAAGAAAAGATAAGATTTTTTAAAGACGGTTTAAAATATTTTTTGCATAATTTTTTTTTTTTTTGAAAATTTGAAAATAAATCTATAATACTCTTCCTTGTTTTAAAGCGTAGAACATAAAACTAATTCAAATTTACTACTGGACATAAGGAATATATTATTCAAACACGCAATGCATCTTTTTAAATATTTATATCTGGAAAGTAAAAAAAAACGGAAGCAAAACTTAAAAAAAAGTATAAATATTTTTTTTTTTACTTTTTTTAAATTTTAGTATTTAGTTACCATTACCAAAGTGCAACTTGCATGTGAAGTTCACATTGTGAACCCCACCATAACCCACCATTTAGGTCAATACTGCCCTGTTCAGCAAAGTCGTATCTGCAAAATACCACTTGTGAGATATTTTTAATAATATTTATGATTTTATTTAACTTAAAAACCAAAAATGGTATTATTAGACACGAAGTCAAATTGCTCATTTTTCTTAAACTGTAAGCGACAAAATAGGCACTTTTCTGGTGAGGTCATCTTTGACCTCTGCCCAGTCAAAATAAAAAAATGTATTTTTTTGGGGTCAAATACACTCAATTTTTTTCAGATTTTTAAAAAAATATTTAGAGGTCGCGTCCGGCGTTTTTTTTGAGAGACAAAATATGTTAAGCCTTTTTATTATTATTTAAATATAAAAACGTTGAAATCAGGCAATTTTAGGAAGGGAAATAAGTTTTGAATAATAAGGGAATATTCAAAAAAATTACCCTTCTAAATGAAAAAATGACTTTGTAAAAATTGACGTATGAAGCTTATTTATGCTACAAAAAAGGTTACTTAGAATTTTTTCTCATTGGTAATTTTTTTTTAGAAATTATTGATAAGTACCAATTAACGCCCCATATTTATTTTTTTAAGAAACAGAACAGGATGTCATAAATCACAAATTAAAAGGGATGATATTTGGCCAAAAAGCATAATAATATGTACAGAATGCTTTGAAATGTGTTTATTTTTATAACTGGGATTTTTTTTTTTGATTTTTAAAAATAAACGTCCTACACTTTTTTTTGAAAAAAAAAACACTTATTTAAACTGTTTTATTACATAATATAATATAATACAAGGCATTTTAACACGTTCGCGACGAAGGTGTTTTCGGTAAAACTCAACTATACAATTGTTTGTATTTTATTAACGTCGTATATAATCCATATATTTCTATACGTTTTTGGTTTTTGATAAAATGTGTTTTAACTTTCATCACCTTTTTGAGGTTATCAACGAAATGTGATCTGACCGAGTCAAACTAACCCTAGATTCGGATTAAGTGACCCAAAAAACGCGTAGAAATGTTTGTCTCGTCTGGTGAAAAAGAAATTTTATTTTTTCATTGAGGTAAATACCTGTGCACAGGCACACCAAAAAAAAAGGTATGTTTCCCCAGACGAGACAAACATTTCTATACGTTTCTATATATTTCAACTTTCATCACTTTTTTGAAACCTTTTTTGCTCTTTTTGTGTGCCTGTGTTATTTTAGTACTTTACTTATAGAATAATATCCTTATTAATACAAGAACATAGTGTTATATATGCTCCAACCACAAATTGTACTATATTGTAGTACTAACTATGACATAGGATAACATTTGTTGTTGTATTTATTACAACTTTATGTGTACCTCTTAATTATACAACTGGTTGTTGTATTGTATAACATATTTATGTCATAACATATTAGAAATTATGGTTGGCGCCTATATTACAACAACATTTCTATCAGTGTGTAATGTGATTCTGATTTGCAATTTTGGCGAAGGCGCAGTATCGTTTTACATCTTATAAAGGGTTATATATCGTCGGCTTACAAGTAAAAGGCACTAAGTCACTTTTTTGCAAAAATGGGATTTTAATGGCCCTGTAATTAATTTTTGATGATCTATGTATAGGTAAACCGAACCAACTTCTAGGTGGACTGCCAAGAAAGTTACCCACTATACAAAACGCACCAATTTGATTTTGATTAAAATTTTATCTGGCAATAGGCACTAAGTCACTTAGTGCACTTTGTGCGTTTTACTTGTAGATTATTTCAAATGTTTCTGCACTAAGCGACTTTCTAAAAAGAATTATTTTATAAAAATATGATTGCTTGAATCATTTATATGATACAATATCGCGTTATTTATTGTACTGACAAACGCATTCAAATTTTGCTATGTTAAAGTTGATGAAATAGAGACAGAACTGAAATAAAAAGAATATAAAAAAAACTAAAGTTCGCGGCAAGTTTGGAAAACAGCCCTTAGAAATTCACCCTGAAGTGTTTTATCATTAATAATGATTCATTATAATTATTGACTTTAGGAGATGCTTCTTTGCCGGCACAGCAGATGGCCTCTGAAAACTGTCTTAGTTCTCACATAGTAAGCAGTTTCATATAATTAATACTAATTAATTATTATTATTAATTTTGGAAACGTTCTTTAAACAATCAAAAAGTCCAAACCCTTCTTTTAAAAATCCAGCTTTTAAAAATTTATGTAAATAACTTGTTTTCTACTTTATAGTTATACATTACGTTTAATTAATAGAAGGGTTTTAATTTTAAATAGTTGTTTTTTATATTATTTTATTGACTTAGTGCTCTTTACTTGTAAGCCGACGTCGTGGGCCTACAAGTAATAGGCACTAAGTCCATGTCTTTTTTCAAATTTAGTTGAATTAAACTACTTAAATTTTTCTTTATTTAACTGCAAATGGGACATTATTATGTCCAAAGATGTCATTGCAATTTGCGGTAGTTTTTTTGCAAAAACAATTATTACAAAAATTAAAAAACAACAATGAAAGTTAAATTTGTCAATATCTCAAAACCATGTTTTTGGATTTAGTGCTCTTTACTTGTAAGCCGACGATATATATTTAAATGGTACCATTTGGATTTTATACACCCCCCGTAACTTTTAAACGGGATGATATAAAAACTTCTAATTTAAAATTTTTATATCACACACCGAGAAAAATTTGTAATATTTATCAATTTTTTTTTCGCTAAGGCGGCGCCAGGGGGACAGTGGGGAAAATATTTTAAATTGCACCCTAGATCCAAACCATTTAACTATTTGTTTTTTTAAACAACATTTAAAATTTTTATTTTTCAAACGTAATGAAATTTTTAAATCTTTTAAAAACTAATTTTGGAAATTTTGCTACCAAATCAAACCAAATGATGAATATATAGTAGAGAAAAAGATGCAAGTCGCTTGCAAAACAACTTTACGCTACGATATTTTAAGATATCTTTGACATAGAGACTTGAAATTTGGAAAAAAAATTGTTTACTACTAGAAAATCTTTGTTCCAAATTTCAAGTCACTGGGTCAAAGCGTTTTTGAAATATCGCAGTGTAAACTTGTTTTACAAGCGACTTGCATCTTTTTCTCTTCTATAAGTTGTATTAATATGTAAATTATGTAAAATTTTCAATATTTATGCTCAAAATATTGAAAATTTTAATAATTTCAAATAAAAAAATCTTAATTTTTTTTAACAACTAGTATCAAAGGTAAACTGATATATCACATAACCTACGTTGCTATTTAAAATTTTGTTCTCCACTGCCCCCCGATAACCGCCCTATTGAATACAAAATTAAAAATAATTAAATAATTGCAAATGATGGTTTTTGTTGTGTTATATACACATTCCAAATTTGAAGTTTATATCTCATCCCGTTCAAAAGTTACGGGTGGTGTACCATTTAACTTAACAGTTAAAAAGGGAGATAAATCGAAAAATTTGTCACTTTTAATCCCGAAAAAAAAAATAATAGGGAAAACTAAGCAAAGTAATAACCTTTTTATTTTTCTAATTTAAACCAGGATTATTTTTGCCTTTTTTTCGGGTCATACTTTTGGACTTATGCAAAGTTTGATATTCTGGGCAAAAGAAACATTGTCTACTTTGCACTTTTGCACTAAAAAGGTATTCTGCTATTAATTTTAAAAATGTCTGTACAAAAGAACTTTTTTACTATTTAGTATTATTTTTAGAAGCTATTGAAGATAGTGGAGTTGCAAGAGGAAAAACTGCCAACATTAAACATGGAGGTGCACAGATTTACCGTCGAAACTCAAAATGTGGACGATTTCTTTAATTCTACATTAAAGTCAGATATTACTGAGCTCTATGAGCTATTCAACAAAGTACAAACTATGTAAGTAAACAAAAAGTACCTAATTTTAGGTTTATCGGATATTGGGCTTATTTCATAAAATTATTTTCTATATTTCTGTTATTAAAACTTAGTTTTCAAGTTACCTTGCCAAAACGGAATTAACCCCTTAACGCACCACTTTTTTTTCGGAAAAGTGGTTAATTTTTCACAATTTTTTTTTTCTTAATTTTTTGTCTTCACTTGGTTTGGAATTTTTTTGAAATTTTTTCTTTTGTTTTCGCTTATAGCTTATTTTGCTCAAAATCATGACAGGGGATGCTGAGCACCCCCTAGCACGCCCCCACTTACGGGCCTGAATATAAGTCCGCCGGAGTTAACTCGGGTAAGCGAAAAAGAGCCAACCTACTTTCAGTGAGTTAAGTCGGGCGAGTGCGTTAAGGGGCTATAATTTTTTACATATTTTATAATGTAAATTTTATTAATAATTGTAAATTGATGATTTATTATAAAATTATATAATTGATGATTTATTATAAAATTATAAAATGATGTAAACATAATACATACATATTAATGCATGGCCTATCAATAATTTTATATGTTATTTTATTTATGATTTTACGTATATGAACTACCAAAGAGTTCTAGGGTTCTTTTAAGGGGTATTTTTAGGCATATTATTATGTTACATATTAACTCAGGAACTGTTTGAACTAATGAGATGAATTTTTTAATATGATTTACTTAGTAGTAGTATTTATTATAAAATTATAAAATGATGTAAACGTAATACATACATATTAATGCATGGCTTTATGCCATTGGCTTATCAATAATTTCATATGTTAATTTATTTATGATTTTACGCATATGAACTACCAAAGGGTCCCCCCACCCCGGAGTCGGCACCTATGAGGCTGCCCATTACTACGCCCCTGGTCAAAAAGTTAATTTTATTTTACAATAAATGCTTACATTTTTTTATTCTATATTACAGTGAAAATTACATGCCAATAGGTTAAACGGTTATGCAGTAAGAATTATTGCAAATAGTCCTTTAAAAGGACCCTAGCTCCTGTAGTAAGCGATTTAGCACAAAAGTTCATATAAACATACATTTTTTTTTGTCGTAAAATCAATTTTTTATTAAAACGAAAATTGTTTATCTGGCTTGCTGCTACATAGAGGATTTTGAATTTGGTTTTATATTAAAAAGTGCACCTTGATAAGTAAAAAAATGGTCTCGTCAAAGATATATTTTGCTTATTAAAAACTCGCTAAAAATTAAATGTGTGCGGTAAAGAGTACCGTCAACTGGGGTGACTTCGGACGATGTGGGTGACTTCGGACACTTTTTTGCAAAACTCTCTGAATCAAAGCACGCGTGCAAAAGTTGTGGGGTTATGTGCACAAGTTGTGGATTTTAACCTGTGCACATAACCCCACAACTTGCGCACACGTGCTTTGGTTGAGACAGTTTTTCGAAAAAGTTTCGAAGTCACCCACACCGTCCGAAGTCACCCCAGTTGACGTACGTTATACATGTAAAACTTTGCGCTTTATTCTTGGTTTAGTTTGACATAGGACTTAAGCTTGGCTTGATTTGTCTTTGTCTTTGTCTTTAATATTTAAATCTACTTTAAGCCTAAATTGTGCACATTTTAAAATTCGAAATTATTTGTAATACATATATAGGTTCATGTATAGTGCGCGTAACTATTTTTTAATCTAATTGTAACTATGACTTGTGTAAACTATCTGTAAAACACCAATAAAATCTTATTCTATTCTATTCTATTCTAAGCTAAAAAAATCTGCTGTACTAATTGGATACTTATTTTACAGTACTAATGAAAAACTAAAACAAATTGAAAATTTGCTGCCTGAATGGAAAACCTTGGAAACCAGATTGGATCAGTTGCAAAAAGACTTGGTTGAAGATGAAAAAAATATCAACTTGCTCGATTCGCTTTTGATCAACGGAAACTTCACCGATCAAACTGCCACTTGTGTCAGAGATGTTGCCAAACTTTTGTCTGAGACGACATATCAGCAGGTAAAAAAGCTTAACTGATATATATTTTTTATTTAATAATGAAACTTAAACTTACTTTACTTACTGGCCAGTCCAATCTTAGTGTTTTTTATATTTTTTTTACCCTTATTAAAATTTTTCCAATAAATCAATCAAGAATCTTACAGTTTTCTTAGATTTAAGTGGATAAGAAAAGTACAAATTTTATTAGCATGAAATAAACAAACTACCCTATTCTCAGTATTTTTTCTATAGTTTATTTTTTACCCTTGTATTAACTATCTAGATTTTTCCAAAAAATCTTACAGTTTAATTTAAGTGATTAGAAAAAAAAATTTTATTAGCACAAAATAAGTAAACTACCCCATTCCTTTTAAGTTTCTATAATTTATGTTTTTCTCCTTGTATTAACTACTAAAAATTTTCCAATAAATCCATCAAGAATCTTGCAGTTTTCTTTGATTTAAGTGGTTTAAAACAATATTTTGTCAGAATATAATTTGTTTGAAGTTGTAAGATTGGTGACGGGGGAAAATGTAAAAGTATGATCAAAAGAGTTGACTGAGAGACCGGTAGCGTTGGGCACTACCGAAAGTACGCTAAAGGTCATAATATAGCTAGATTGTACGCACAGATAAATAATCAATTGTTTAGGTATTATTATTGTGCAAAGGGAGGCAAGATACAAATAATTTATAAAAAAATTGATGATTAAAAAAAGTTTTTAACTAAATTCTTTAAAAACTTGAAACATCAGAAAACAAACTGTCATTCAAAAATTCAAAAACAAACTTAAGAATCATCGGGGAGGGGGTTTCTGTGATACCCCCATAATCATGTAGTAGTAGTCTTTTACCACAATCACCCCTAAAGTATTTGTACTCAAAATAGGTTTTAAAGTATATTTACGCAAACTGGTTTGGATCTTATTCATTTGGATCTTCTACTCAAAATGGGTTTTAAAGTATATTTACGCAAACTGGTTTCTAAAGTATTTTTTTTTCTTTGTTTTTTTTTTGAAAACTAGTCTGTCGTTACGGCATTTCTCCTATTCAGGGCATCCCCCTAACCCAGTCGTCCCTAAAATCTGCTTAGTATGCGACGCAGCACTTTTCATTACCGGAACATAGCGTCAGCCACTTCATTCCGTTCAATCCTGCCTAGCTCGGCATCACACCTTCAAAAACAGTATTATACTATATACCGTCTAAGTTTTTTCACTGTTGTCTATACTTAACTCAAAACTTTATTTTTTAATAAACGACTAATATTTTTCCATATTGCTTTCCCCAAGAAAAGTCTTGCGTTTGTAAAAAAAAACAAAAAATTATTGTTTTTCTTCTCGACGTTTTATATAAAAAAATATTTCTGTGAAAACAATGTTTCTGTCTGTCGGTCTATCTGTTGGTTTGTTTGTCACTCTGTCCATCGGTCTGTATCTCAGCCTTTCTGTCTGTCCGGGAAAAATTGTGACCACGATAACACAATAACGCGTTGAGCTAAAGACTTCAAATTTGGAAAATAGGTTTAGTTATCCAAAGTATTCGCATGTAATTGGTAAAAAATCAAGGTGGGTGTAAGCGGGTTAAAGAAGGTAAAATCGATTTTTTATTTTTTTATTTTTTTTGAAATGTTTTTTGAAAAAAAAAATTGCAAAAACGTATTTTTTTTATAAATATAGGGGAAAGTATTCTTTTGTTGGCAACAGTATTTTTTAAGCAGACAATATTTTTCCATATTATAACTTGGAGTCGTAAAACGGAAGCTGAAAAGTTTATTTAGGGATCTCCGTGACTTTGTATGTAAAAATGCACAATAAAAACAATATCATTAAATTTTATTTTTACGTCTAAAATAGTTACATTATTACATGCTGAAATGGAAAGTGTTTTATTCCAGCCAAGTGCTAAAGTATTTGATATGCACAATTGCGGAGAATAATAGATTCCTATAGTGCACGCCTGCCAGTGTTACCTCATAAAATTTTTGTGAATTTTTAAATATGTTCTCAGAATGTTTTCTTTCTTTTTCATAAAATGTTAAAAAGATTGGGTATTTTTTTTGTTTTTATTGTAAAAAAATGAAAATTGCAGAAAACTAGATTCTCAGCTAAACCATATTTTAGTGTAATATTTCCCGAACGAAACTCATGCCTATTGTTTGACACACGGTTCTAAAGCTATAGAAAGAATGCGGCAAAAAATGAGAAAGCAATATACTGGAATATAAAATCTAACTAGGCACACGTTTGCCTCCAATTTGCTTAATAGAACCGTTTTTTGCTCTTACCTCCCCTTTCGTCGTGGCTTTCTTACCGTGTGTCAGACTATATCTGATATATCAAGAGTACACAAGGAAAAGCTTTATGTTTAGTTGACTATGCCAACTCGCCACTGTAGTATTGTCTTGTTCTGTATCTATTTTTATTGTATGCTAAAATCGTCCGTATACGTATTATGTATAAGGACTATTTTGGCAAAAAATAAAAATAAAAATCGATATAGAACAAGATAATACTAAGGCGGCGAACTGTTAACACCGCCTTCGCCAAAATTGTAAAAAATACCATGTAACACAGTAATATCCATAAAGTCTACACGGTTTATTTGAAATATCGTCGATAATTTTAAGTGGTGATTTAACATCAGAAAATATGACAAAAAGTTTTCATAAACATATGTCTAAAAATGCTAGCCCCTTTCAAAATTAAAAAAAAAATCGGTTTTTATTTAATAGGTAACTCAGGAACCCTTTGAGATATAGCAATGAGGTTTTGCACTTGAAGTAATGTTAATAAGGCTCATCTTCATATGTTATTTTCATGTACTTGTTGTAACCAGGGGCCTGAGAAACAGGGGGGCCTTATCAGTTTTTAGTCAAAAACTTTTTTCTGTGTAACTTTTTTGTAATTTTATTCCTCAGGTCAAAATAATTAAAAAAAGTTACTTATTGTAATACTGTAGGATAAGCAGTAAAATTTCACGGTTTTAGACATATGTTTATATGAACTTATTGTCATATTTTCTGATGTAGAATCACCCCTTAAAATTATTGACCCTATTAAAAATACACCGTGTATAGTTACCAAGTTTAATTTTAGAGTCCCAATTGTATTCTATATAGTCGAATTGTTAAAAATAAAACGTTGTATATTGTGTTTAGGATGAGGTAAAAAAGCATTAGTATCATTTATTAAAAAGAAATAGGATCAGTGTTTGGGTAAAGGTTTGACCCCAAGGGTCTTAGCTCTAGAAAACGATATTAAATTTGTATTTTTACGCTGATTTTGTAGAAGATTCCAGCTACGTGACTGGAAAAATAAACTCACTACTATTAACGGGATGAAAATGTGAACCATTTTGTTGGTCATCTATGTTTGTTAATGTTTTCCTCTGGTAATAGACAAAATAACATTGTAATTAGAAATTAATTTGGCCGTTTGTATTTCGCATGCCATACTGGGACTAAGTTTTATTACTTATTTTCATTAAACATTGTTTTCTTCTTTTAATTTCCTTGTCTTATATTATTTTAATCCACTAGTTCCAAAAAACGACAAATTCATTTATATCTTGGTATACTTGTTTCAAAAACCGACAAGTTTTTTATATCTTCCCTATAAAAAAAATCTGATGAAAATTCTTTGGTACCCCACAAACTTTCATCAGATTTCATGTGTATATGTCGAAATCTAGATGTGCTAATGAAAACCAGTTTCTCATAGGAATGCATTAATTTTTAAATTTGTAAATACCTGATGAAGTTTTATATCCTCTTCAAGTTACATAAGATTTCATAAGATTTCATAGGATTTTATAAGATTTTATGTGGTTTTACAATTTTGATGAAAATTAATGAGATTTCGTGTTTTGATGTGTATTGTAAACGGTTTTATCGTAAATGTTTATAGAGAATGTTACAAGAGAATTTAATTTATCAAGTATTGCTTCCCAGGAAACCAAAAGACGTCTTTTTGACCTCAATTATTGGACACTAACTGACCTACATGACGTTATGTTATGAAGGTCTTGCTTTCGTCCCAGTGACGTGTATAAGTCACAGCCCAGGGACCTAACATTACTGACGTTATAATAACGTCAGAAATATGACGTTAGAAAAAAAATTTCATCATTATATAACCCTCCAATTAATAGTTATTTATGGTATGAAAGAGGAAACTAGAATTTTGCCCATGAGAAAATTAACCCACAAGGCTGAAGGCGGAGTGGGTTAATTTTACAAAGGGCAATATTATAATATGAAATTCTATGACAGGATTTCATAGAAAATTTCTTGCCATTACCTCATTATATCTGCTCTTGTCCAATTAAAGGAATTTTCCACAGGCATAGAAAATCCATACTAATCCGATGATGTACATCAAATTAGCAGGCTAACTATAGTCGCTATAGCGACTAAATAGTACTGTTTAGTTTACGTAATTCCAGAAAAAGGCTTTATAAAGTAATCTATATATAGAATTTAAAACTTTTTATAGTGTTAGAAAACAATATGTGGTGCCACCTATAGACTTAGCATTAAATTGACGTCCCAGCGACGTACAATTTCATGGAAGTCAAGATTTGACCAAAAACTGATGTTTGGTCGACGTCTGATATGCGTCGTATTTATGACGTCACAAATATGACCTAAAACTGACGTCGGTAGTACGTCGGGGACGTCATCTGGTTTTTTGAATAACACAAAATGAAAATAATAGAAGAAAATAAAACTGTTTAGTTAAATAATTGTATAGTTATATTATTTGAAATATATATATATTTTTTTTATTTTCAGGGTCGTCACTTATCTGATCTCTTATCAGAAGGTTCATTTTCTGACAGTGGCATATCGGATGAAGGGTCTGAACAGGAAATAGGCGAAAGACAAGGCAGGTTATCAGCCATCAGGCGTTTGGTACGTCAGTTAGAGGTCAATTTGCCGACTGATTCGACCTCGAGGATGAAAATGCGCGAAAAACTGATCAAAGTTGAAGATGAGTTGAAAACATTACAGCTCAGATGCAGATCTCTTATTGTTAGAACGGCTACTTGCTCATCGTCTTCAATTAGGTAAATATACTTTCTCAAATTGAGACTAAAGCTCTTTCAAGAAACCAAGCTAGTCACGTTAGTAGTAGTAGTAAATTTTTGGGTTGGCCAAAGCCGGACAACTAGGTCATTTATGGCCCTTTTTGTCACCCCAGGTAATCCCAGCCATTTACTAATTTGAGTCCTCCTTGAACCTTGAACCTTGGCCCAGAGGAAAAACAAATAAATAAATAATTCATCTATAATTTTTTTGCCTTTATAATATAAATAATAATAAATGTTCAAATACTATAGTATTAAGGGATTAAAAAAAAACACTAGGTAAATAGTAAAATAAATAAAAAACTACTACACCCAAAACAAAAGCGTTTAAATATAACTTCCCACTCTTGAAACCAAAATCACTTCACCCAGTAAAAATAAACTAGGTACCTACTTAAAAACAACTAACATTTTAGAATTTTGGCGGCCTCAAGGTTCGTTATTGATACTAACATTACAAAATAGATAAAAAGACATTTGGTTTTTTTGTAGAAACATTAAACATGGATTGAAAACCATAAAAACTTATTTATAATATATTCCTTGCAATGCGGTTTCAAAAGTATCTACATACTGTCACATATGCTTATGCTTAAATCACTCAGTACTCAGAGAGATGCCACATATTGTAAAGCTAGTTTTTCGCAAATTCGAGACGTTGCAATGCGTTAATTCGTTTTGTCCCATCAGCCTTGGTTTTAAAGATATCTCAGCTTTTTATACCTTCCAGTTTTCAAAAATGACACCCTACAAAATAATTTTCTCCTATAATTCTTTGGATGTTTGAGTCTTTTTTGCGTATATTTGGATGCTGAATTCAAAACTGACATCGATTCGGGCATATCCACTTTAAGTTTAAAGATTGAGCCTTCTATTTCTGAAATTGAAACCGGTATGGACGTTTTCTCAAAAACAAAAGCAAATGGCCTAAAACTGGAGCATCAACAGCTACCATTTTACAAAAACAGCTGTAAAATCAGCGACATGGAAACATTTTTGTTTAAATTATTGTCCCTGTAATTTAAACTTAGTCCAAATAAATAATTTTTTATTGTCTTTCCAGCCAACAGCAAAAGGAATCAATCTTGAGGTCATTCATGCGATCAAAGGATGGTGATGGTGATCCCAATATGGATCCAACAGCTTCAAACTCATGGTTCAGGGGACGTAAGTTTCGATACTCGATTGCTTTTCAGTTGTTAATATTGACATTCGTTTGTCTAAGCTATCTATTTCAGCCAGAATGTTGTGATAATATGAATAATTTTAAATGGTCTATTAGTCCGAAGTTACACTACGAAGGACGCCCTCCTATATAAATAATTTTTTATTTTTTAATGTTATATATGTATATTTTTCATTATTTATTATGATTTTTTTATTGTTTCTTTTATTATTTAAGTAGGACCCCATGCAATAAACTACTTTTTCTTAATGTTATGACAATACTGATTAAACATATCCGCCTGAATCTTAGTTAATTTCCTTACTTCTTTCATCTCACTTTTTTCATCTTACTTCTTTTATTCTCGAGTCATTTACGGGTCTGTTTTATCATGGAATACAGGGTGTCCCGGAAATGCTTGGCCAAATTTTTTAGAACAAAACTGCGAAAAAAGTTCCTATAGACATGTGTCCGGAAATGGTTATTTAAATAGTTACTTACCAATTCCAAAATTGCTATAATAAGCAAAATAAATATTAAGGTTGCCATTTCAACCGCTTAACTCGATCAAAATACCTATACATTTTTGTTTCTTAGCAACTAAGTGTCAGTCATCAAACAAAGTTTGACGTTTTCATATCTTTTCGAATTTTGGAATTCGTAAGTAACTTTTTAAATAACCATTTTAGGACACATGTCTATAGGAAATTTTCACAGTTTTGTTGTATACATCCCGTATGTGAAGTTTGGCCAAGCATTTCAGGGACACCCTGTATATCAATTGTGGGTTATGTCATGTGAGGGGTTCACAGCTAAAGTGAACCAAGTCTATAAAGACGATTTTTTGATCTACATTGATCAAGAGATAGTTCAAAGCACATATTGATTAGTACTGTAACTGAACCAAGTCCATACCTATGTTTTTGGACGGTAGATGGCATTAGTTCACTTACGTACTGAATTGTTCTTTAGATTGTTCAGCGGAAGAGTGAATCAAGAGTGAATAAAGTCCATCACCTAAATAGACTTGGTCCACTTTAGCTTTGAACCCCTCATGTGTACCCCAAACTAATAAGCAGTATTTTTTGTCAACTTTTTAAATAGTTTTATTTTCGTTTAATAGAAAAGCTCTAGTGAAAACATTAAAAAAACATGTTTATTTTATGGGGAGCTAAGCTATCTTACTGCTACTAAGGAAAAAAATTCTATTTGCAAAAATTGCATTTAATTGGTAATTGCATTACCAGACTTTTGCAGACATGACCTTTTCTCTTTTTAAGGCAGAGTAGTCTTAAAGTTTTGCATGAGTTGTTATTGGAATGAGATTGTTTATATTGTTATTTTTTTTTAAATGTATATAAAATATTTTTTATATTATATTTATGTTTTGTTATAATTACTTTTAATAGGTAAATTAAAAGTAATTTTAACAAATTCATATTTTTTTAAGCATTTTGCTTAAGCTACTAGACAAATACTGCCATTTTATGGTACTACTGATATCAGAAACCCTCAAAAATTTTAATTTGAGGTTATTAATATTACTAGTTTGAATTTAAAATCAACCGAAGTATATTTTTGATAAATTTATACAAATTATTTCGAAACAGTGGTGTTGTGCCTTAAAAATGTGTTATTTTATAAATATGAAGGATTTTTGGAAAAAAGGATCTAAACACATAAAAATATTTTTGAAATAAATCCTCTAAATAAAAACACATCAAACTTGCCCTCCTTGAAATTTTACTAGTTACACCACTGTAAAGAGTTACATATTACATATACGGGTCCACAGTAAAACTTTGGTCATTTTTTAAAATGAAAACCTAAATTTTGCTATGGTTAGATGGTAAATAATATTTTTAATTATATAGGTAATAAAGGGCGACCGTAGAATTAGTTATTGCACAGTGCCGTATTAGGTTAAAAGACCTCCAAAACCCTTTAAACTGCCCTCCCCGTTCAAAGTGAACTTGCCCTTGGAAAAGGCGCTGTGTATGCCTACACGGAGAAAAATAATTGTGAATATACAGAACGTTGTGTAAAAATACACGAGTTATGTAACTTTTCCAGAATGTATTGTGTGAAATTCTGTAGCTGATAAATTGTTGTGGATTGTTTTACAATATATTCTGTAAAAATTTATTTTACTAATTTTATGATATATTCTAAAAAGTTTAGACAATATAACTTCAAAATGATTTTCACATAAGTTTTTCTCTGTGCAGTTTTTATTCATATTATTACAAAAATATTATACATGTAAAGTAACTATAAGGTTTGTAATAGGTTTATATTCGGTTTTATTAGGACCTGCCTAAAAATTGATCTTGATTTTATTTTCTTGATCTCACCGCCCATATTCTCGAGAAAAATTTAAAAAAACTAAACACTTTTAATGTTTTTCACAGAAGCAAGACACTCCTAAATTTGGGAAGAACTAAGAAAAATGTTGGTGTAAAAATACTCTCGGGGGTATTTTTTTTTTTTTTAGTCAGGGAAGGCCAAATTTTACCCCCTGACGACAAAAAATTGTAAGATGGTGTAACAATATTTTCGGGAGTAAAGTTTTTTCAAAATTTGTGGCAGGGGTAAAAAAAATTTTGAGGGCGATGACCTTTTTTAATTTTTAGTCATCAACATTTTTGGGAGGGAAAAAAATCAGTCTGAAAATTTTACCTCACACCCCCTCACGACAAAAATTTCGGAACGCCCCTGTATACGACTATAACGGCGGCCATATTTGAAAGTTCTCAATCTCTCTCTTTCTCTTTCTTGGGTTTCTTTATTTTCTTTACCATAAAAAAATCCAAGAAAAAAAAGAGAGAGAGAGAGAGAGAGAGAGAAAAGTTAAATATGACCACCGTAGAAGTCGTATATTAACCATTTTTAAATTAAAAAAAAAGTAAATCCAATATTTTATTTTTACACTATTTTATAGTGGATTTAACTATTTTATAATTGCATTAAATATTGTTAATGGTTATAGCAAAAAACACGGTATTGTTAAAATAACTACGCGTTTTTTGTGTGTATCTAGCACAACTCACAAAAAATTTTCCTTTGAAATAAAGAATATGGGTCCAGGTCTCTACTTTTAGTAAATATTAAAATATTTTTTAGTGTGTTCAGTTTTTGTCACATTTAAAAAATTGACAATAATTGTCAATATTTTTTTATTAATAATATAATATGCTTATTTGATTTAAAACTAAATTACACAATTTTTTATTGTGTATTTTTTTATGCAGGGTGCTTTTTTTACAAAATTCTTGCCATGTCAAGTGATATTTTTTTGAAAAATCAAATAGGTATAATATAAATTAAAGTATATTCAATGAATTGTTTTATTTAATCAATTATCCAAAAAAAAATAGATTTTTTTGAAAATTTTTGGCATAATTTGATTTTGTTTTTTAAGTAAATATAGCATTTATGCTAGAGAAATACTTAATAGATAAATTATAGTTTTTTAGAATATTCCGATTACAAAATTTTGTAAATTAAGTCCAGGCCCACAGGAATAAAATATGATCAATTTTAAAAATTATTAATTGTATTATTATTTTTTTAGGAAATTCATTTATTCAGGTACATTTTTTTATTTAATATTATTTTTTACTTTTTTACTACTTTTTTTCTTTACAAAGAACAATTTTTAAATATAAAACATATTAAAAGATTTTTTTCTTAATTTTCAAAATGTTAGTTTACTTATTTTTGTTCCTGGGGAAAAGGCTTGACTTTTTTCCTATTCCTATTTAAGAAATAGTAGGGCATTGCATTTTATATTTTTAACAGGAACTCTAAAATAAACAGGGTTAAAACTGGGTTAAAAAAAAACATATACATGTATAAATGGAAAAAAAACTTACTATCCTTTAAAATAAATTGAAATACAAAAAAGCTTAAAAAGATCATTAAAATCAATAAAACCTTTTAATATTTATAGTATTGTTAATTTGAGCCATTTCGCCTCAATGATTATTTATAGCGATAAAAAATCTAAAACAGAAAATAAAATTAAAATGTTCTTATCAGGCGCACCTATCTCTAGATGCGCTGGTAAGGTATTGCGTTTAAAATAATACTTATCTGCTATATCTTCTTTACCTAAAAAATATTATTAGTCAATACCTTACCAAAGTTTAAAAATTTTGCCTAAATTAAGAATTTTTAGTAAAATTCTTGATAAATCGTTAAAATAATTAATATTGTTATTAATCCTTAGTATGTGAACCTATTATAATAATTATTATAATTATAATTATTATAGTCTGATGTCAAAATCATTGAGAGTGACTCACCGTTGTAATGGTGCAAATAAAATTTATTTAATTTACGTACAATTACAAGAATTTTTGGGGTTTAAACGACACAGCGCATTATGTAACGGCTATTTCTGAATGCATATTTTTCTCGTATCATTAGGGTTTAGGTCAAAAATAGGGAATAAAAAGAATTATAGAAAATAATTTGTTCGATTTTGCCACAAGTTCACAAAACATTTACGAGATGACGATAGCGTCTTTGGAAAACTCACTAAAAGTTATAAAAGTCTCAAATTATATTTTAAAAGTTTTAACAAAATTATAATTTTAAATGAATATTTTAAGCTTTATTGTATCCCACTTTGTTTATAAAACCCGCTAAAAAAATGAAATAATCAAATTTTTCCCTGTAGCCTATTAAGAACAAATTTTAAGCAATTATTTATTATTCCATATTTTATATATCTATACATTTATTTTAAAGGAATATTTTATAATTAGTCTAAAAAAAACATATGAGCTTGAACTGGGCCTGAATAAATTTTAAGTTAAGTGAGCATGGCAACGCTTAGTATATATCATTAGAATAAGGCCCACACATCATAAAGCCATCAACAGTAAAATCAAAAAGAATATATACTTCAAAAGTTGTTGGTAAAAGTAGAATTTTGCTAGTAGAATTCGAATACTTTCGCAGACATTCTTTTTCGTAATCAGTTTAAAACATTATTTTTTTGGCCAAACTTGAACAAATATAACCCCCCCCCCCCAAACCACGTTGGAGTTGGGAAAATCCACTGTTCAATCGGTAAAATTGAGTGTTAGATTTCGGAAATTGGTAGTAAATTGAGGGGTGCAGTTGGGAAATTGGTGAGTAAATTTCGTCAGGGGTAAAGCTTTTTCTTGAATCGGGAAAACTGGACTACAGTTGGGATTTTTTTCTTAGTTTCATCAAAATTTTCTGTCAGGGGTAAAGCTTTTTTTTAATTGGGAAAATTGGAATAGAGTTGGGATTTTCTTCAGAGGTGAGGACCTTTTATCAAACTTTCCTAGTTTTTAGAGTTGATAAATTTCTGTATTTTAAATTGGGAAATATGTGTCCCGTCCCCCCAAAAAAATTCTTCGGAGCACCTCTGATTGTGACCATCGACAAGGAACTTTTATTAACAACTTTTGAAGTGCATACTTTTAGATTTTACTATTATTGGTTTCTAAAGTGTGAACCCTATTTTAATTGTATCCATTGTTATTGAGCGTTGCAATGCTCATTAAACCTAAAATTTATCCAGCCTCAATGTGAGCTAGGTGATTTTTATTCACTATTTCTTGATAAGTTACCATTTTACTTAATTTTTAATAGTTCATATTGATCTGATAGAACCAATACGTCAATTTTATTGATTTGTTATATTGTTTTTAGGTATTTGCCTTAGGCAAATTGCCTATGATTTTTTATCCCAATCTTTATATCTATGTGTTTTATACATTATTTAAGACATTTTAAACAATTTTACAGCATTTTATTATGTTATATCGTAATTTGTAGAGATACATAGTAATAAAAAGGATTTTGGGTTTTATTATATTGTTTTGTTTTTTACCTTTTCCCCTTTCTTATCCTTAAATTAATAAATCAGAAAATAATAGCCTAAGTAACAAAGTAGCTATAAAGTATTCCTAACCGCTCTTTTGCAGCAAAATTGCAGCAGCCATATGGCTGAGGAGGAAAGAGGTACTTTATAGCTACTGTTTTACATGGGAGTTGTTAGAAAAGGTCGCCGATTTTTATTTTAAGCGACATCTTGACATCTTGATTTTACACACATGAGTGAGTCATAACCTTCTGGTGCCAAGGGAAGCCATCTTTAAAACTTTAAATAGGGCCATATGTAAAGCCATCCCTCATTTAAAAGTTTTTTTAATTCTGGTTTTAACAGTGTTTTGTTTTTGAAGATCGGAAAAGCGATTCTTGAGTTATTCGACATTCATTTCTTGACGTCCCTCTCAAAAGAAAAATCAACATATCCAAGTAATTTTTCTTAAAAATAGTACTTTTAGAGTTATCGAACCCCGGAGAAAAATGTTTTTGTACGAATATGCATAATTATGCATAATTATGATCATGTATGATCATACCAGGTCAACATTCATATATGAATGATGATTATACAAATTATGTCCGAGGGAACGTCTCGAGAATGTCCTTTCGGGATATCCCTGAGGGAGGGGTAATACTCCTTTCGTCTTAAGTGCTTTACGTTTTCTATGGACAAGCCCATGGGCCTTTGCAAAGGTTAATGGTAGTAGTAGTATCCCTATGTATTTTCGGTAGCTCAATCCGAGGTCAAAAAAATCGTATACCCCCAAAATCTTTAACTAGAGCCAAAAAACACCCCTGGAATGGCGTAAAAAAAATCAGACCAGCGAACCAGACCCATGTATCCCTATGTATTTTCGGTTGCTGAATTCTAATAAAAAAAATCGTACACCCCCAAAATCATTAGCTAGAGCCAAAAAACACCCCTGGAATGGTGTAAAAAAATTCAGACCAGGGAACCAGACCCATGTATCCCTATGTATTTTCGGTTGCTGAATTCTAATAAAAAAAATCGTACACCCCCAAAATCATTAGCTAGAGCCAAAAAACACCCCTGGAATGGTGTAAAAAAATTCAGACCAGGGAACCAGACCCATGTATTCTTATGTATTTTCTGTCGCTGAATCCGAATCTAAGGTAAAAAAAATTGTACACCCCCAAAATCATTAGCTAGAGCCAAAAAAACACACCTGGAATGGGGTAAAAAAAACTTCAGACCAGCGAACCAGACCCATGTATCCCTATGTATTTTCGATACACCTCCAAAATCATTAGCTAGAGCCAAAAAACACCCCTGGAATGGTGTAAAAAAATTCAGACCAGCGAACCAGACCCATGTATCCCTATGTATATTTTCGATCGTTGAATCCGAATCCGAGGTCAAAAAAAATCGTACACCCCCAAAAAGTAATAAACTGCATCAGGTCCGACGTAATCTTCATAAACTACCCTTATAGGTTGTGAACAAGGTTTAAAGGACATGAAAAAAACAGGGAAAAACCTTAAATCCAACAGGATTTCTATTTTCATGGATGCTATGATTGGCTGAAATTGCCTAGTACTCTAAAATAGAACCAGAAACTTACGTACCATCAACGTCCTTCAGTGTCAACCCTCAGAAGGGGTGAAAACGATTGGTCTACAGATATTCGTAGAATATACGAATATCTATAGACGAAATCGTATATCCTGGGGATGTCGGAAATCCCAAAACGGATATTCTGGGGATATCCATTGTATAAACTGTGCTATCTGGGATATAGTACTACATACACAGGTTCCAATTATGCCAGGGTAAGTATCTGATTCTAAAATATACCTGACCTGAAGTTTAATTTAAAAAAAAACCTGCAAAAATCAACAAAATTATTAAATTTAATAATAAATACAAATAAATATTTTTGATGAGCTAAAGAACTTAACAAAAAAGCCTGGTTTAAACGAGGTACCATTTTTTAGAAAAATACACAAATAAACCCGAAATTCACGAGTTTTTTAGTTCTTGATTTTGTAAAAATACAGGTTTAAAGAATTTTTTTTTACAAATTATCGTTTCTAATGTGTTCGCACAAAAATAATTTATCTGAAAGAATTCTTAAGTTAGGGAACGCAAAATTTCGCCATTTTTAAAAGTGATCCAATAAACATTTTATAAGTTTATAATTTTTAGGTGTTACGTAACATTTTTACTGACTGAACTGAATTTGGGAGGTTCTTCATTTAAGATTGTGTCAAGATCAGGGGTTCTTGTATATGGAGGCATAATTCTGAAAACGATTGTTGAATTTTAGATAGAATTTAAACATGTGAAAGTTAAAATTTATGAGTAGATTATTCCGTTGAACGTACCAATTGGCGGCGCCTAGCTTATTTAACTCACCGTATGTTTTGTCACACTCTTCGCAGCTTAGTGCTTTGAGGGTGTTACGAAGAATGTCTTGTAAACTGGCTTTAAATTTTCAAAGGAGGATATCGGTTTTTGGGCCATCTGCGGTCGTTTATAAGATTTTGCATACACACGAGTCTGTAAAAAAGACCTCATTTGCCAAATTTTTAACTCCCAAACCATTCCGAAACACCTTCAAAATAGCTCCCGAATAGGTGAATTTTGGTGACATTTTATGACTTTTTCAAAAAGAAAAAAAACCTATCTGACAACAGGGCTTACATTATTAATTGGTTCACCTAGTCATTTTTGGGATAACAAATAACTTATGTAAATGTCAGTAAATTGTTAAATAAAATAAAATAATTTTATAGAAATATAAACTGATTTAAAGAATTTATTATTTAGTATTATACTACATATGTACAGTGTACAAGATAAAACAGTTATTAAATAAGGAAGAGATTCACCGACCGAATAAAATAGATCAAAATAGATCACAGATTATAAAGATCTATTCTTTTTCTGAGAGAACAATTATAATGGAATAGTTTGGAATAGATTTGCTGCACTAAAAATTATTTGTAATATTATCAGTGTAGATTTATATCATACATTGTATAAAACATCTCTGTAGGTCCTGAACAACTTTAAATAAATAAATAAAATATTCTCAGTCCGAAAACTTTAAAGTTAGTGGCGTGGCAGATAGAATTTAATTATTGCTGTTGTTGGGGCTTATTTAGTTTTAATATGGGTTTAAAAGTTATACTTGATTTAAATTTAACGTTTTTTTTCATGAAGATATTGGAAACAAAATTCATGTATATGAGTCTATAGGCGCAATTCTTAGTTTCTTTGGAGAAAAGGTTTTCTCTTAGATTGGGGAAAGCAAATTAAACCCTAGTATTACCAATTAGTATATTATTATTATTAATTAATTCTCCATTTCTTATCATTTTAAACCTAAAAACAAAGACTTTTGATGTGACCCAAAATACCGCCCTAAAACGATATCCTCCTTTGTAAACTTTCATTTAAAAAATACAGAAAAAAAATCATGAAATAATTTTCAGACAGTTTTTACGCCCTTGGTCTGCTCAGATTTTACTCAGCCGAGAACTTTGTAAAAAATATGGTTTCGAGAAAGTTTTGATTTTCAAAAAATAGGTTGATCTTATCTCGACGATTAACTACTTGTCTCATCTGGCGAGAGTTCTGATGATTATTATCTTGTCTCTTGAGGAAAGTAATTTTCAAGATTCTCGATATTCTGGGGTTAGTAAACCTTAGTATAACGCGTCGAAACATCCCCTTAGTAGACCAGAGAAGTTTTTATTATTGACAATGATTTTATATTACCATAACTTGTGCTTACAAAACATTACATTACATTACATTACATTACATTACATTACATGTTTGTTTAAGCTAGTACTATTCTACTGAATTAGGCCTAAGTCCAGTTGTGTGGGCTAGTAGCAGAGGGAACCACAGCCGGTGCACCAGCTTTAACTGACTTTCAAATTAGTTTATAGAGAGTGTCTTGCTTTTCTCCAAATTTCTATTATTAATTAACTGAAAAATGAAATCGGCGCGAGTGAGAATCGAACTCACGCTAGCGGGCGTGTCAGGATTTGAGTTAGATATTACATTTTTTTTTAAAATGGTAGGTGTTTGAAAACCACAAGAATAGAGAAGTCATTTTTAATCAAGAGTATTGAGGACATGACTCTCGTCTTGTATTTTTTTATTTTATTTTAAGTTACACTTGATTTTTTTCTCGAAATAAGGAGAATTCAAGACGAATATCGGCTTCTCGATTCTCGTGAAACTTTCATGCATAATATTCAAAAGTGTCTGAATTTTCTTAGGCTTTCAAAATCGCAAAACGGTCTGAACTACTACTGCTTTAAGTTCTTCAATAAACTTCCTCCAGCCCATCGCTCTCTTCCAGTAGCAAGGTTTAAAACTATTATTATAGGTATTTTAATATCAAATGCCTTCTTTTCAATGGAAGAATTTTTAAACTTTAAATTTAACTCCGCCTTCTCTGGGTAATTTTTATCATTCTGCATGTCTGCTTGACTTTCAGAATTTTCGCTGAGGTATTCAATATTCAATGCTAAAATTTTCTCTGTGGTGTTCAATACTGGAATTTTCGCTGTGGTATTACTTACTTACTTTTTTATGTATTATTATTTTATGAAAATGACTTGTGTAAATACTTTTTTGTATAGCGCCAAATAAATATGATTATGATTATGATTATAAGGATACTTTCAAGTATTACGTAATGCAAATTTTGATCATTTGGACGCCAGATAGATTTTTTTTTAATTTTGGCCCAAAATGTTCTAAGATGCATGTATAATCGACTAAAGAAAATTTTTGGTTTTTCGAAAAATGAAGATAAAACTCTAAAAACCTATAGTATGTTTTTAAAAGGCGTGAATTAGTGATAAGTCTTACAAAAAAATACATAGAACAAAAAATGTGGAAAATTTAGTCCTCTTTATTTTCATATAAAACTTTTTTTGTCCCACGATGCACCGACTTGAAATATTTTGAAAAATACGTTTTTTGTGAAAAATAAGTCAAAAATATGACAGTTCCAAATCAAGTTCAAGGTCGCAAAAATGGTATATTATTTTTGGCTCTAACACTACAAAATAAGCCCAAAATCAAAACTCTGGAGTATATAGAGTATACTTTGGAATGCAAAGCATTACATATCTTAACGGCTGGTTTTGATAAGGCACAGAATAGCAAGTAGTAGGTTTCTAAGAGTGGTGGGAAAAGACAAAACATACAAATTCATCAGTATTCACATGCTTACAATGTTCTGTAATCACATCACGAATGTTGCCCGATTCATTCATTTTGGAAAACTGAATGAAAGGAGTTATGTATAAATAAACAAGCCGTGAAGATATGTAATGCTACTCATTTTATTATATACTATTCACATTATTATTATGTTGAATTTTTTCAAATACAAGTAAACTTATTTAAAAAGCAAAATAAAATATTGCCGCCCACAGTAGGCCCAGATTCATTTAAACAAAAAACTGAGTTTTTTGAGTAAAAAAAAATAAAGAAAATTGAGAATTTTGAGATTTTTTTCAATTTTTTTTTAAATAACAAAAAAAAAATAACAATATTTTTTTCAAAAAACAAAAAAAAATTAACAATATTTTTTTCAAAAAAAAAAGTTTTTAAGTATAATAAAAAAAAAATAAAAAAATATTTTTTTTCAAAAAAATTAAAAAAAATGTTTTTTTATATATAAAATAAAAAAATCAACATTTTTTTTTCTTAGAAAATAATCGTTTTCATAAAAATTGGTGTGTATCGGACTTTCCCTTCTATTTCCTATATTTTTTGCAAATTTTTTGATTTTTAATCCATTTTTCAAAATTGGTAGAATTATAATAAAAGTATTTTCTGAAAAAAAAAACCTGACATTTCTTTTAGCTATTTTCGATTTTTTTTTAACAGTTTAGCAGTGGGCTACCCCATAACTTTTTTGTTTCTGTCAGGATTATGGTCGAAAATGATGGAAACCTCCCATAGAACTTCGAGTCGAGTCGATCGGATAATTTAAAGTAAATTATTTTTTTCATGAAACACATTTGTATCCAAGAATTTTTTGTCAGATCGTTTTTTGACAATTTTGGAAAATTATAATCTACCGTATAAGGAAACTTTCAAGTATTACGTAACGCTCCTAGGGGAGGTGGGGGTCATTTTGGAGTATTACGCCCATGTTAATGGTATAGGAAAATAGCGTTACAGGGGGGGGTCCAAAATGATCAAAATTTGCGTTACGTAAAACTTGAAGGTTCCCTAATACTCTTCTAGCGCTTGCGGGCTGTGATGAGTATAATAATGTCTCATCTTACCTGACTTAAGGTCCCTGTTGCCGTGTATTGTAATATTATTTATTTGCATATTTTTAGATTCTAGATATAAATAGAAAAAAAATGAATAAAATAAATAAGAATACTCCTGCCAATAGAAAAATAATCTTCGCTTTGTATATTTTTTGTTTTTTACAAAGAATAACGACATAAAAAGAAATACAAAAAAAAAACAAAAAAAAAATGAAAAAATAAATAAAAATTATCAGCCGAAAAATTTTGACCCCCCTCCTTCATGTAACGCTTGGTAAATCTAAGCACTACCCCTTCTCCCTTACTTATTTTAAGTACGGCCCCCAATGTTAAGGAAATTTTTAAAATTTCGACAATATTGTATTTTAAAACTTAATTTTATGAAACAATTTTAATATTACCAATCTCTAATTTTACCTCCATTTTATACAGTGTATTTCAGACCCCTTACGAACTAAAACATAAAGTTTATTTGGGTTAATTAGCAAAAATTTTCATCATTAAATTAAATGATGGATATTATTTCCAACTTTTAAAAACATGTTACTTATTTGCAATTATGGCGAAGGCGCCCAAGTGAAAATTAAAATTAGTAGATATCGGCTCGTTCTGATTTTTGAGGCAAAAAATTGACGATTTTTTGATTTTTTTTCAGAAAACCTATATTATTTTTATGTACAAAGTTTTTACAATATATTAGGCCACTCTTAAAATTCAAAATTTTTGTTTGCTGTCATAAACAAATGTGCAGCACGTGCTGAAGTTGACACCTCAAAAATAACATAGCAAACGGTTCCAGCGATAGCTCGTTCCCCATTCGTCTGAAACACAAAAACCTTAAACAATCTTGTTAAAAATTACGTCCTTTAGTTAGCTAATCTCTACATTAGTCAAAATTGGAAAACAAAAAATTTGGAACAGGGGGGTCGGGCCCCTTCCTGGAAAGTTGTCTATACTCATAATAAATGTTCGAGTGTAATTTCATAATAACTGTCGTTACAGCCGCATCAAAAACTACACATGTGGCAAAATTTTCTTATATTTTTGAAAAGTACCAAATTATAAAACGGGATACTTGAACCTCAAATAAAAAAAAGTTGGCTGCGGCGCTAGGGATTTTTTGCATTCTTCTAACTGTTTTAAAATTAAAATATACCATCAAATTATTACAATTTTCCACATTTGTTTTAATTTAAGGCTTTTTTACAAATTTATATATTTAATGTTTTGAAACTAAAACTTATTGGCATGGTTGACAGTCATATCTGCTTGACAGGCATATCTGGTCCATTTTTTTGACGGAGGCGCCAGATTTTAAATATATTTTTGTATGTATTGGATACGCTGTAAAAATCTTTAAAAAGCCCTGAGCTACCACTATATAAGTATAGGGTATACCATGTACATGTACACAAACAATAATGAATTAAACTGAATCTTATTTGTCAATACATATTTTTTATTTATATCGCCACCATTGGTATTTAATACTATACTTGTGATATTAAATACTGCAATGTGTGTATTATATACAAAATGTTTTCATACTAACATAGAGACCTTGCTGGTACATTTGAATCCCCACGCAACATGTGTTTATTAATACTAGCATGTTATAGTAAAAATTAATGTAACATCTGGTAAAGCATATCACACTTATAGTATGGTATACTTTGAGTTGTTGTTAAGTATTACTGATCTAGTTTAAAGTATGTTACAGTATTCAGAAAAATGAACAATCGGTAAATAATACCAAAATTTTGATTAGTAATAATATAAAGATTTCAACCACACACAATTACACACTGACAAAATAATCGATCCTTTTTTTACTTTTCTCTGTATTATTACTAATCAAAATTTTGGTATTATTTACAGATTGTTATTTTACTAAATACTGTAACATACTTTCAACTAGATCAATAAAACAATAACTTAAAGTATACCAAACTATAACTGTGATATAATTTACCAAATGTTACAGTATTAATAAACACATGTTAAGTGGGGATCCAAATGTATCAGCACCGTCTCAATGTTAGTATGACAACATTTTGTATACAATACATCACAAGTAAAGTATTAAATACCAATGGTGGTGATATAAAAAAAATATGTATTAACAAATAACATTAAGTATTAAAAATACAACGAAATTTTCTAAATTTGTTGTCCCAACCAGATCGTTCTTTTAGTGTAATATTTAACTATACTTAATAAGAGTTTTTGTGTAAAAATACTCATACGACTCCTACATTCATTCATAATGTATTTTTTTTCTGAAAGTGGCAACACTGGTCCAATTTGTGTATCATATATCACCCCTCTTCACGTCTCTTGTTTTGTGGTTTATGATTGTGGATCCAAGACATCAAGATAATGCGTTCTTTCCCATGTCCAAGTTTACTCTACTCCTCGTAGCTCCACTGCTAGAAAAGTATTTTACACTGAAAACCAAATCTGGTCGGGGCAACGAGATCAATAATACGGTCCAACTACTATTCTGGTTTCTGCAACCAGAAATCTGGTAAGGGCAACAACACAATTTGTTGTGGTTACCAAAAACAAAACTTTTATTTTAAGGATTTGCTAAGCGCAAACACATATGTTGTTGCCTTACCAGAAAAATACTTTTTTTTGTATTTAACTATTGATCTGGTTATCCCAACTCGATTTTTACCCATAAAAGAAAGTATTGTGATTGTGTTTGTGAAGAAATGTAAAAAATATATTAAATAGGTCTCTCGGTCTGTAGATTAGATCATATATACATAGATATGGCATTAATGTTGATTTGTTTTATGTAGAACATATAAAAAGCCAATTGTAAACAAACCACTATAGCGGTGAGGTTGTGAGGAGGTGAAGTATAACATATTTGTTAACAAACCACTATAGCGGTGGGTGGTGACCAGAAGCGGGAAGGTGAAATCCGCCTGGATATAGCAATGAAAACATTTCGGTTTGACGTGGACTCAAGGCGCATCTAGGAGGGGATATATGATCTAATGTCTGTAGGTCTATCGGTATGTGTCTGTAGGTCTGTAAGACTGTACTTCTGGAGGTCTGTATGTCTGTAGGTCTGTAGATTTGTCAGTCTCACAGCCTGTGTGTTGACAAGATAACATTTCGTCGCTGTTATTACAAAGAGGCGTATCTCAAAATGTTCATTGGAAAAATGAATAGACATGTAGGTATTTTGCATCAATGTCATTTTGAGATACGCCTCTTCGTAATAACAGCGATGATTTGTTCCCTTGAACTTAATGGGTTTAAATTTTCACCAGAAAGGCTCTTTTTCTCTTTCTTTCTCTTTCTGGAAGAGACATATTCATATGAACAATGAATATCTTGGTGGGGTTTGGGGTTAATGGTGTTTAAAAAGCGTGAAATTTGTTTTTTGTTTGGTCGTACTTTTCTGAAAAATTGTATATCTGTTTATTTTTCCAAACTGTTACACTTTTTTGCTCTCGCCTATACGAGTGTAGAGGAAAGGAAGCAAATATGGGCTACCCATTTTATTTTTTCTTGTAAAAAAATAAATAAAAGTTTAGTTCCAATACCAAACGTACCCAACGATAGCTATATTAATTAGTCACAACCTGTTATAAATTCATATTGATTAAAACAAATAATAAATTTATTATTTCGTAAATAGTGAGAAGGTGTACTTTTGTGTCGATTTGAAATTGGCCCTAAATATGGGCTGCCCCCAAAATTGTGTAATAAATATTAGATTTGAAGTGGCAATCAATATTATTGGTCGCAATAAGTTAAAAGTATAAAAGTTATATTTAAAATGAAATAATGAATCAAATAACTCCTAATATAAAACGTGGTATATTAAACATTTTTAAAGCTTTGAAGGTACCCATCTCGTACTGCCATGAGGCTATTATAGCGCGTTCCATATCGCCCTCGTTCTATTTTCTTCTATTCTTGGCTGTTGCTGATCTTTTCTTGGCCTCCTAGAAAAATTCTAGGCTTAAATACATAGTTCTATATAGCCCATAATAGAAACACAGGGATGGCCCATATTGCAAAAATACTCAGTGTATACAACAAAAGAGGTTATGTCTAAAACTCAGTAATTAGAAGAAAACTAATAAGCACACATCAAAGCCCGATTATGTGGCTTTAATTTGTTGCAGAAATGGTTTTGAAAACGTTGTTATCTATCAGGTAACGGAATTTATAAACTTACCTAAAAAGTTCTGTGGCTTGCTGAAAAGGACGGAAAATAAAAATAAATTCTCAAACGTCAACGAATGTATGAATTAATTAATGAATCTTTACTGTGGAAGTTTAACTTCGCCATTTACGATTTGCGATAGTCGGATGCAGAGAACTGCATCGGATAGCTGAGAAACCCACCTAGCCCATATTACAAGACCTAGCCCACATTTGCTACCCTTCCTCTATTTTCTTTAAAAGAAAGCGGAAAGTATATCATAAAATGAGAAGCATCAAATATCATCAGGGCATGTTTGAGCATTTCTTTCCTGCTATAAATTTTCGAGACGTACTCGACATAGTAAATAATAAATTCATTATATTTCTTCAAAAATTTTACTACCGTTTATATGCTTCCATCATGCAACTCATTTATTATTGCTGCAATACAAATGCGAAGTAAACTTTAAAAAGCGAATAGATCCAACTTTTGTTTTAGTGCTAAAATCAACTAACTCCACATCACTTAAAAAAATATCTAAAACGTTTATCCGTGTGTTTTTTTATTCGAATTTTATCGCTACAAAATTTTGCATGAACTGCTAAGCAAATTTTAGAGAAGACCGACAAAACTACAATTTTGTATTTATACTTTATCATCAAAAAAAGTATTGCGATAGAAAAAAAATCAACTTTTTTTTTTTGGTTAAATCACCTTATTTTTTCCTGAAACGTCGAGAAAAATCAAAACAAGCAATAAAAAAATTGATGTCTGTATCTCTGTCTGTCTGCCTGTCGGTTGGTCTGTCTGTATCCACGATAACTTATGAAAGATTGGAGCTAGAGACTTGAAATTTGGATGCAGATGTATTTTTTTATTATCTTGGACAAGTTCGTATTTGAGCAAAATTGGTTGTGGGGGAAACGGGGGATACAAGAGGGGTCAAATGTTTGTTCTGGTCGTACTTTTTTTATTATTTGCAATAGAAGAAAATTTTGAAAACCACATAAAATGTTAAACAAAACTAAACAAAAAATGTCATCATCATTTTTTTCCAGAGAATTTGTTTCTATATTAAATACTGAACTATCTTGTATATTGGGAAGTTCCATATACAGGGTCCATTTATTATGACAATCCTTAATATTCTAACAATTGCTAAATATATCAAAAAAAGTTTTAAACAACAGTTATAAGAGCTTAATTGGAGCAACAAAATGGTATATATTTAATATATAATATGTTTTAATATGTTTAGGGGGCACAATGGAGGCAGAGGTAGAAGGGGAAACATGTTTTTAAATGGAAAGGGGGTAGCGTGACATCATTTTAAAGCTTTTAAAGTTCTCTATTCGCCATATACTTTTTATTTTTTTCAAAAAAAATTTGAGGGGTCAAAATTTCTTAAACACAATCTAAAAATTTTTGTTTAATGATCAAATTCATGTTACAAAAACACAAATTATACTTTTAAACTAATTTTAAATTATATAAATTTAAAAATAAAATCTAAGAAAATCGTATTTTTTAACAAAAACATTAAAAATTCAGCAACTTGCTCCTCGATTTGGATCCCTAAATATATTAAATATACACCAATTTGTGCTCCCATTAAGGTCTTATTACTTATGTTTTAAACTTTTTTTTATATATATCTGGGAGTTTTAAGAAAAAAGCGTATATTTTATTTAATTTACTTGATCAATTTTTGTGCCCTATACAAAGGTGTAACTTTTAGGAAAAATGTTAAAAAATAAAAATAAGATAACTTAATAAGAAAAATGCAAAAACAAATAGGTTTTACAACCATAAATAAAATTTACAAATATCATAGGCCATATTTTAAGCGACTCTATATGCTGCTTTGTGGTGAAAGTGAGGCATAATTTCACCTGATTTAAGTCTTACGCGAATAACCCCAAAAATTGCTCCGAAAAAATAAAAAAGCATGTCTGCAAATAGAGAATGTTATAAGCTTTAAAGTGATGTATCACACGACTCCCATTTCTGTTTAAAAAAATTTCCCCCCTGTCTCCATCGTGCCCCCTAAGCATACCAAATATATACCAAAAAAAATATTTGGGTTATGTTATTTATGTGTTCCAAATTTCAAGTTGATATCTGAAGCCGTTTAAAAGATAAAGGGGAGGAGGCGGACTTATGACACGCTGTTCATACATTACAGATGTGAAGAAAACATATTTTCATTAATATTAAAGGCTTTGTAGAGGGCTTAAGTTGACCTTTAACCTAATTTTACTTTTGCCAACACATTAGGTATATTAGAAGGCATATTTTGAAGGGTATTGGGTTTTGAAATTCCAAATTTCAATTTTTTGGCCCACCCTAATGGTCATGATAAATGGAACAACCAGTATACAAAACCGTTCAGTATTAAAAACGGTAAAACATTTTCGTTTGGACCAAATATATCGATTTCGGATCAATCAAATACTTGAATAATTTCCTTAATTTTTTGAATATTTCTCTGGGTGTAGTGGTTTGTTTTCTTCATTCCTTTAATAGTAAAATAATCGTAAAAACTATCACATTTAGAAAATAATTTTCAAGTTTTTTTCCCCGGGAAGATACTTTAATGGATTACCAAGTTGGTACACCTGAGGCAGTATTAAACCGAGTTAATTTAACGCATCACTGGAACTTGGAATACTATTGTTTTTTATCAATTTGTAGATGATGAACTTGAGGAAATTCAACAAATAGGATACCTGTGGTAAATAGGATTCACTGTTTACCCAGACAACCATTAGATATCTATTAGACAGCCCTATATCCACTGGAAAAAGTCCATGATGGGTCTCTAATGGATATCCAGTGGATATACTTTTGGGAGGTTAAAAAATAAATGTCCACCGGATATATATGTACATGGAAAAAAGTCAAATCTATATTCAAGAATAATCACATACTTAAAATTTTATACTTGTTCTATGTATAATATTCTTTTTCTACGACTGCTTTAGAATATAAGCAAATACGCACACTTTTCAAACACAGAATGAATCCATTCTAGCTCTAGATACAGTATGAATATTCCGTATCAAGTGTTAGAATGAGCACATGTAGTGCCATCTCTTGTTTATAAAAATAAAGAAAACTGTAGCAAAATTAGCAAAAATTTATTTATTTTACCATGAAATATTGAATAATTTAATGCAATTTAAAGTTTTACGTTAAAATTACCTAAAGTTAATTAGTTTTTCTTAATATTTGACCAGTTTTTTATCAATTTAGTTCAAACAATTAAAACTGATCCATCTATTGTTAAATATTTAAACCTGATATCTGTCACAACAATCTGACATAACCCTCAATTTTCGCATTATAATTTGTAAATATGTGCTAAAATTAAATAAAAATCTTTTTTAAGTACTGATTTGATAAAATTATTAAATAACATTAATTGCTTTATTTAAAAATATGTGTTTTGTTGCATTTACAATGTCGAGTCACAAAAAAAATTGTTTTTAACCTTGTCCGCAGTTTAAAGCCATACAGTGTTTCATATTTGCAGTCGAAGAAAAAGTATAGTCTACAACACGTATGGAATAGTCATTCCGCGCTCGCGGGACCGTCATACTCGCCAGCCGGCTCGTATGACAAACTTTCCGCTCCCGCGGAATATTGTCTATTCCATACTAGTTATAGAATATACTATTCCATGGGTATAACAAATATTTGAAGCCAATATACCCTTATACTTGTTTTCCAAACATAGTTATACTTATTTTAAGTAATTTTGTATTTAAAAAAAAACGAATAAATTGTCTTTTATTTAAGAAGAAGATACACTCTTAAAAAGTGAATAAATTAATTAGGGAACGTTCAAGTATTACGTAACGCAAATTATGACAAAATTCATACACTTCATACCCCGGTTTCCGCTTAATTAAAGATTGTAGAGATTTTATATTTTTGCTACCCCCCCCCCCACTAACACACCCCCTATTTGGGGGTAGCCAAAACATGAAATCTCTACAGCCTTTAATAAGGCGAGAAACGGGGTATGAAGTGTATAAATTTTGGTACAATTTGCGTTAAGTAATACTTGAACGTTCCCTTAGCGACTTTTTTTTTTGGTTAAGATCATTTCTTAAAAACCCAAAATTCTGTAAAATGTTTATTAATCAATATTTTTTACCAAATGTTGACATTTCTTAATCCATTTTTGCATAAAATAACATCCAATACTTACATTTCTATTTTTATTTGCCCCAATTTATTATTTAGGGGAATCATCAAAAAACACAATTTTTTGTGTATTTTATTTAAAAACTTAAATTGTATTGGCTAAAGGGGGGACTTACATAAATTATAACGTCTATTTTTTATGCATTTTCTTGCAAAATTAAAAAAAAAACAGTTCAAAATAATGGGTCTTATTTTCACCAGGTACCCTACATTTGTTATTATTTTTGTTTTTTAATAAATTTTTAGTTGATAGACTTGATTCATGCCGTAAAATACCACCATCAATTAATAGATCTAGACTAGAGGCTATTCTACAATTAAGGTACAGATTAATAAGGCTTGAAGTCTTGTAGAAATTTTTCTCTTAGTTTCACCTATGTAAACCGTACCACAGGAGCAGGGTATTTTATATACGCCTTCTGAACTCAGGGGTATTTTGACACTGGTTACCACTTACCTGCAATATGGAAGTCTTTGATAGGAAAAACCTCGTCACGGGTGAATAACCACAACTCGTCATAAATAGTGACACAAGTTGATTCGAAACTTAGTTTCAGATTAATCCCTGAAGATGTCTCTAGTAGTAAGAGACGAAACGTCGGAAAGTGAAAATCCATTAACACGGTCTAAACCCGAAAGTGAAAGTTCTTTATATCTTAATGGCCGTGAAAGCTTAAAATCTAAAATTACTAGTATTATTATTATATGCAACAGTTAAATTAATATTTATAATATATATGAATTTTAACACTCTTTTAAAACTAAAACAGACTACCAAGTTTGTAAAAATTTTCGCCAGGGGCGCTTGGCTTTTTAAGTTTTTTTTATTCCAGTTTGTAAAACAAGGGTGAAATTTTCTCCGGCAGCGATAGAGCTTCCTTGCATTTTATTGAAATTTTAAATTGTTACACTGTTTTAAAATTAAAATAGACCATCAAAATTGTAAAAATTTTCGACTGCGGTGCTAGTCCTTTACCTTTTTTTTTAATTTTATTCGACTTTGTAAAACTTAAGCCTGAAATTTGCCTGCGACGATAGAGCTTTCTTGAATTTTTATGAAATTTAAAAATTTAAAATGTTTTTAAACTAAAATAGACAATTAAAATTGTAAAAATGTTTAATGTATATTGTTTTTGTCACTTTCAAATATATTTTGTTTATGCTAGTAGGTATTTATGTTTATTTTCCAAAAAAGGGGGTCCAAGAAATTTTGACACAGGTCCCACTCAGGGCCACGCCACTAATTGTTGTAGCGAAGGTATATGTAAATGTATATGTAAAGAGTACGTATCTTCTTACCTTAAGAGCGATCTTGAACATCCCTATAACAAAATATTTTTTTGAAAAGAAAAATTGAATCGGTTAAGAAAGGTTTAAATACCAGACTGATAGAGAGTTAGGACTTTTTTTTAAATTTATTTGTTAGGTTTAACCTCGGGCTTAACGGATATTTTATCAGATTTATGATATATTTATTATTTTTTTCTATTTTGCCACTCTTATAAGCTCATAATCACACGCATTTTGCGCCTTCTTATAGGCCCATAAGAGGTCTATACTTTTTTTTTTCTTTTGGGTTGGCAACAAACACAAGCCTATCGCTTGACGTTTTCCGTGCAAATGTCAAACGTCGCTTTAAAGTTTAATTTTCTACAAAATTTTGTGTTAAAAAAGACACAACTATAAAATATATCAAATGTAATTTTTTCTTAGAATTTTAAACAGCGAAAACTGTAATGCCAACCCGAAATAAAAATCCTTAAATCAGTCATCAATTTAATTGTAAGTTTTTTAAAAATTTTAGAGCAAAATAGAAAAAAATTGTAAAAATCACTCGTTTCATAATGTTAGGAAACTTGTACTTTAATATACTATAAGCACACTTAATAAAAAGGATATTCCTTGTTTAATTTTTATCTAATGTACTACATATATATTTTTTTTAAGTATTAGAAGAAGTAATTTGGTCTATTTGACCCAAAATTTTAAACACACAGTGTAGTAAACAGAATTCTCTCACAACATTTAAAACCAATTCTTAAATTTCCCCTTCTTAATGCCAGGATAGCTTGTTAATATGTACAAAGTTTCGTTACATAGCCCCTTCTTTTTAACTTTTTTAACGCTCAACTACTCATATTGAATATCAATTACTTCATTTCTTTTTTTTTTAATTAACATAAAAAATACATTGTTTTATTTATAAGCCTTTCTCAGTTACTACCCAGGAAATTATAAAAAAAGAACAGTTATTAGAAATATGTGTATGAATAAATATATGAGCATTGGTCACACCTAATAGTGAGAATACTTTAATACGCATTTTCTTTTAAAAGAAGTGTACCCGATTTTTGGAATTAACAAGAAAAACAACAATATTTTGCAGCCATATATAAAAAGTTCTTACTTTTACAAAATTTTAGCTTTTAAAATGGCCCGAAACATATATTTTTTTTTAACTCCGAATTCTTATTACAGGAATGCAGGATATGGCAACATCGCAAGTAAGAGAGTGAGAAAAATAATCCTCATTAGTCAATTTAACAATTGCGCTAATAATTGCGTGTGTTGAGTTATGCGATCCTGCAAAATTTCGCTAATATAATGGGTTTTTATTTTTTAAGGATATAAAAACTTTGATATTGGACGTTTATGGAACAAAAAAGTGTTTCTAGATAATAAAGGAATGTTATTAATTTTTATGCCCCTCTATAAAAATAAAACGGATTTTTTTATGGGGTAAAAATGCTAAAAATTGACACATGAGGTTAATAAAGGCTAGAAAAAGCACTTAGAATTTTATCCAAAGGGTTGTTTTTTTTCTAGGGTATTCTTCAATATGTCCGAATTCAGGGTTTATATTTACTTTTTTGAAAAAAAGTACAGGGTATCTAAAAAATAATTAAATATCTCAATAAAAGTTAAAAAAATTATTAAATTGCAATAAAATATCAATTTTGTAGTAATAAAAAAAATTTATATATTATGTAATGTATGTATGTACACATTTAATAAAGTTTTTTTTTCAAAAAAATCTGAAAAAAAATCCCCAACACCCAGTTATAAAAATAAATACATTTCAAAGCAAATGAAGTGTACATATTTATTATGCTTTTTGGCCAAATATCATCCCTTTTATCGAAATAAAGTGATTTTTTTACATTTTATGGGATTTGTGTTTTTTTCTGTTCTTTTTCTTAAAATAAATATGGGGCGTTAATTGGTATGATACTTATTAATGAATTTCTAAAAAAAATGACCCATCAGAAAATTTTTAAGTAACCTTTTTTGTAGCATAAATAAGCTTCATACGTCAATTTTTACAATGTGTTTACCCTGGTAAAACCATTTTTTCATGTAAAAGGGTATTTTTTTTGAATGTTCCCTCATTTCTCAAAAATAATTTCCCTTCCTAAAATCTCCTGATTTCAAAGTTTTTATATTTAAATAATAATAAAAAGGCTTAACATGTTTTCTCTGTATAGGTATAGTCACACAGTAGAAAAGCTGCGACGCTACGTCATAAGCGTGCGTGCGTGCAAGTGAGACGCACTCACATTCCACACATATTTTCAATAGCCACACATCCTTGTGCCGAAAAATACTGTGGACCTGACTTAAAAATATCTGACAAAGAATAAATTGTCTTTTTCAGTTTTTCTTTAAGTATAACATTCAAAAACAAAAACTGAAAAATACAAGACCCTTATAGCCGAATATCAATAATTTTCAAATAAAACGATTACCTATGGGTCGGCAGGAGGTAGGTATGTTTTGGTCAAGCATTGGCAAAGGTATAAATTTGGGTTAAGGTTAAGTTAAGGGTGAAATTTAGTGTGGGGATGTGAGGAAATGGGCCATAAAGACTGTACTCGGACGCGGATTTCTGTGGCGGAAGACTAGGGTATTTCTGGATTCTTCTGGACCGGTAAAGCACCAGGTCTATACTGCCTCCATAAGATATAACCTCGTATTTGATGTATTGTGAGTTTTTTATTTTGGAGTATATAAGTTTAATTAAATAAATGGTGTCTTTTCACCACATTGACTTCCTCGCACATCAACTGAGATTTTCAAAAGACAAATGACAGCTTATCATTAATGATTTTTTTTAATTGATCTTTTTTAAGGTAAAGATCCTCGTCGTGATTGCAGAACACTAGATTATTTACAGTTAATAGAGTAATGTTATAAATCATATATGCACAAAATTTCTAAAAAAACTTTTAAGTGCGTACCTGAGACCTCTAACGCGTTTTAATGTTGTAGTTTTCATATTAATTTTCTGTTTACCTGGAAGCGGGGTCGCCAATATTGCCCAAAAAGTGCGTTACTTAAAGTACAAAATCTTCACACACAACGGGCTATTATCAATGGCCGTCAATGGCTGTCAAATTTAACAGTATACTGTATGACCTATAGGTCATAAGTTCCCTAGGAAACTTCTGATCTGCTGTACACATAGCTACCTATTGTAAAGAATAAAAAAAAAATTACAAAAAAGTATTTTCTATTTAATTTAAAATATAATTTAAACTGTTATTTTTACCTGAAAACTGCATTATTTTATTTTAAAACATAAATTATACTTGTGTCTCCATCTGTAGAATTTCTCTCTTTGTTTAAATGTACCTGTGACCATTAGGTACAGCTTTAGAACTAAGAGTTTCACTCCAAATATGTTAAACTTAGGCTTGCGAAGCACCTGATCTCCTTTCCATTCAACTGAAAATTAAGTTAATAGTAAGCCATCTTACCAATTTTGACGTTCCTTTTGAAATTCTAACTTAACCTAACTTCCAAATTAAGCTATTTGAATGTACTTTTTAAAGACATATAAAATACTGAGGGGAGAAAATAATGGAATAAAATTGGTTACCAGCTCTCCGAGTTTGTACGCACTTAATTTATTTGAACGATTGCGTCTGTGCTGCGCCACTTTAATCTAAAAAATTGACAGTATGTTAAAAAAGTTTGTTGTTGACATGCAAAATCCAGCCATTCATTTTGTATTCATGTTTGTAATTTATAGAGATAGGTATGTTAAGGCATATCCACAAGCTAGCATAAGAACGTAATAGGTAGATAACAATGAGATGACGTGAATTGCTTGATGTGCCGCCATGTATCTTGTAAGCCAATCACGGCACCGCATTCTTATGTTTTATATTCTTATGCAAGCTTCTGGATAGGCCTTTAGCGATAGTTCCTTTCAACAACAAATATAAGGTAAGATCATCTTCGAAGAAAAGTCCAAACTTTAATCTTATAGTTTGGCACACGGTAAGTTAGCTACGACGAAAGGGGGAGGTATACACGAAGCGCGCTTTCAACTTTAAGATTAAAGCGTCTTAAGGCAGGATGCGTGCAAATGAGAGGCACACACGTTCTTCACATTCTTTCGATTACTTTAAAACCGTGTATCAAACAATACCCTACTTTGACCCGCTAGTCAAAGGACAGGCTTGGAAAGTAAATTCAAGTCAAGTGAAGTTTTCTCTTTATTCTTATACCTAGAATAGCCAATGCTGATTTGTATTTGAACCCACATGTGGTCCCATTAATATGATTTTTTTTTTCTATTAGACTGAGCTGGGCTTGGGCTGCAGCTGGCTGATCAAAATAACCATAAAACCAAAAAAACTTACTGTAGGAGTAATATGAAGTTCCTTCCTACAGCTGATATTTTGTAAGATGCTTATCGCCGTGTTACTTTTTTCACCTCGTATCTCCAAATAATCAATTTTCGGTTCGCTGCAATAATTATTTCTGTACATGATGACTGATAACTTACACAAACTCCAATTCGATTATTCCAGTTAGTTTATAATGTACTTTGTACTGAAGGAAGTAAAGAGAGGAAGTTAAAAAAGTCACGCAACTAGTGGCTTTAAGGATTCCTATTAGAAGGATTAGTGTTTCCCAATTTTTTTCTAGTTATATTTACTTGGGCTGCCGTTGTCCCAAAATTACATGGGGTTCTTTCTATAGCTGCGGTTTAACGTATGCATAATGCATGTAACGATAGAGAAAGAACGAAGATGGTCCCGAACCTAGTAGGTTTAAAGGACAACTGGTGCTCGATTTCTTCCTAGTAACCTAGTTATCTCTACTTAGGTTGAAGCTGTCTGACTATAAGCTCCAAATTACTGACTGATACGGGGTTCTTTAGTACAGGTGCAATTTAACGTAAAACATGCATATGCATGTAAGGAGAGAGGAAGAGTTAAAACAGTCTCGCGACTAGTGGGTGTAGCGCGTTCGAAAGGCGGGTTATAATGATATCGACGGTAGGGAATGGCCAGTGAGCGGATCTGCGCGACTCTGGAGCACGCCTTATCGCGCGACTAACGGCCACGCACGCGAGTCCGCAACTCCGCCTTCACTAACTCCTTGACTCATTGAACGCGACCGCGGTCCGCGGCTCGTGCTCTGGTGATAGCAGCACTTCTCAACGTCCGAAAAGGAATCCTGCTGCAAGAAGCAAGTCTTCTGCCTCACTGTCTGCTGGTATCAATGGCCGAGTGTCCGCGCTCGACGACACACGTGTCCACCGTCCGTCAATCATTCAAAGTGCTCACTAAGTCTTTTCCTAGTGGATATCATTCCTAATTTTTCATTCGTTTCGCTCAAATCGAGGTGAGAGTGTTTGGCAGTGCAAAGTGCTGTATGAACTTAGTGACTGTGAATAAGTGCGCTTTCGAGCTGGATCATCCAGGCGGATTTGCGTCCTCGCCCTGGGCGGCCGTCTTGGGGCACCATCATCAGGCGGCTGCAGCTGCGGTTGCGGCTGCCGCGTCTACCATGATTCAAACCGGTGACCACCACGGCTATGGCGCCGCTCACCATCCAGGTGCCCCCATGGACCTCCACATGTCACAGGCCTTCCCATACTATCGGTAATTATCACTCACATTTACCTCAGCGCATTCCAAAAAGTTGTATCCTTTATCTCATGATGAGATAAAATGAAATTCTAATCAAGACATTTTTTAAGAAATATTTCCCCACCTATATCATCAGGGCATTTTTTAGGGATCAGTGAGCAAAAATATACCACAAAGATTACAATAACTTTTAAAAGCTTTGACATAAATGCTTCGATTTTGTAGACAGCAAGCATACATACATGTTAAGGATAATCCATGTCATCCATGTTTAAGTGAAAAAAATAACCTACTTAGGTACATGGAAAAACACTTTAGTTGTCTCAACTAGATATACCTGGTATATATTATATCGTAAAATACGGCTTAACTATTTTTACTTTTATTTACTCATGCAGAAACCAAATGTTGTCTTTAATCAAATTTTTGGTTGCCATTTAGGTACAGAATTCTGGGTGCAATAATCAAAAAATAGTTTGGTCATATTTTACTATTTATTTGGTCAAAGCAACTATATAATTTTTTGCTGTATTACAGAAAATCATAAATCTACAATATTTGAAATATATTCTAAAAAATCTAAAGCGATTTGAAGTAAAATAAAGCTTCTAAAGGTCATTGTAGTGTGTTCCTTTTACCCTTCTTCCATCTAAATTGCCTGTACCCTATTCTAATCTCTAATAAGAATCTGTTGTTGCTAATTAATCAACTGTTATCTTAGTACTAAATCAAAATCTTACCAAATTAATTAATTATTTGAATAAAATTAACATAGAAATGGCATGTTATTCTATGTTATCTGACGCATTCGAACAGTGGTCTAATGGACCCCAAAGGAAAGGAGTCCGCCGGTCTGGATGGCCACTTGTTGCTGATTTGCATTTAGGGCTGTGTCACGTGATATATGTCTTTCTGGGCACGTGCTGTCCGGTTTTCTAACTGGTACACTTTTTTTTTGTTAATATGTGACGATCATTGCGTAAATGGACCTTAAGGTGATAAAAATATTTTTTTCAAATTTCTGAATATTTAATTTTATAGAACTTTAAAGAATAAATTTAATTATTTAGATAAGGGGTCTTTCTACCTTCAAATTTTAAAAACATATTTTTTTTAAACATTTTTTTTATACAGAAAGAAAAAATATATCATTGTGAAATTTTGTAGGTATGTGTATTTATATTCAAAAAATACAAACAAAGAAAATTAGATTTTAAATGTGCTATTTTTTTGAAAAAAAAAACGTCAAAAAACGGTGGTTGCCATGATTCCAGCCATTTGGATCGACTGAAAAAAAAACGGGTATTATTCAGTATTGAAAATTTTGTTTGGCCAAAAAATAACAAAACGGAGACCGTTTTTCAAAAATGTTTCAAAAATAATTATTTTTATAATTTGAAGGTAAAAAAACCCCATACCAGACTATTTTTCTTGCGCATAAAAAAAAACTGCAATACAGAATATTAGACGAGCTAGCTCGAGATCTTTAAAATTTTCTAGCACCTAAACAAGCACCTTAACTATTGAATTTTGGGTGTTATGCTCGAAGGCACATTCGATCAGAAGGTCGAGAGCTATGACCAAATTTTAGCCAAATCTGACCGAAACCTCTTTTTTGCGGTTCTCGAGATTCTCAAAGTGCTCTAGTTTACTATTGATTTCTGGGAATTGTACCCTTGGACACTTTTGAACAGTGTATCAAAAATTACCTATAACGTCCAAAATTCAGTCAAATCCGACCACTTTTCCAGAAGAATAGAGAGAGGTCCTTTGGGTGTCAGTGAGCTTTTTCATTTCGTTTTCGTTTTAAGGTAGGCAGAATCTAGTCTTGGTAATAGCAGTTGAACTTATTTTCTTTGTGGGCCTGTGTTAAATTTAATATTCAATTTTTACTTAACTAATGGACAACTGAAGATGCAAAAAAGTATGTTCATTCCTCAATTCAAACCATATTTAAATACTTATTTTGAGGTTTCTGAATAAAAAAATTATTTAACCTATTTTTGCTTTCCCATTTTGAAAATTTTGAAAAATTTCGGGAAAGCCTTGTATTCATGCATTTTTTTTGCTTATTACGTTTCATATATGTAAATCAGTTTCGAGCAAAAAAAATTGTCTCTCGATCGGTCGATCGGTCGGTCTGTCCGGGAAATCTTGTCAAAACGATAACTTGGTTTTTGGGGTAGCTGAATCCGAATCTAGGGTTGGTTTGACTCGGTCAGGTCGCATTTTGTTCCTAACCTCAAAAAAGTGATGAAATGGGTTTCAATTAAAAATATAGACAAGACGAGAAATCTCGATATTTCGATTCACGTGAAACCGTACCTTAACCCTACAATAAATTTTACTTTTTCACCCTAGGGTTCCTTTTTACGTAGAACGTAACATGCTATTCTATAGTTTTCATTGATTTTTTTATTATTTTGCTTTTATTGCTTTTCAAATATTTATAGCCGAAATAGTTTGGACCATTCGAAATATTTGAAATCTCTAGGTGGAAAAAATATCTAAGACATTTAAAATACCGCATTCGTTAAGTTAATTAATTACCTAATTGGCATTTAGGAAACAATTTAAATGTTTAAATAAATTTGTATCTGTAATTTGAGCAAGTGTTTTTGTTTTCTGTTATAGACCGTATTACAGGATTACACTAGATTACAAAATATGTTTTTATAATTATGAAATACACTGTCACACAAAAAGAAAAAAAGGTCCAGAGACCATTGTAATCCTATGTATTTTGAGGCGCTGTATCCGAATTTGAGGTCAAAATATCACCTTATCGAATTAATTTTCGAGATAACCTCAAAAAAAGTTTTTTTTACATACTCCAAAATAACCTTTTTTGAGGGTATTTCCAAAACTAATTGGACGAGGTGCTGTTTTGACCTCAAATTCAGATTCAGTGTGGCCAGACATGTAGCCACACAAAAAAAGTCAAGAATTGTTTCGGAGATCATTGTATCCCTATGTATTTTAAGGCGCTGAATCCTAATTTGGGGTCGAAATATCACCTTACTGGAGATAACCTCAAAAAACGTTATTTTCATACTTGAACATAAGGTTTTTTGAGGTTATTTCCAAAACTAAACTCATGAGGTGCTATTTTAACCTCAAATTCGGATTCAGCGCCTAAAAAAACATAGGAATACAAATACAAATTCCCGATCTTTTTTTCTTTTTGTGTGGCTGTGTTATCTTTTAAGGAAACTGTAGAGTCATCGGGCTGGGATAAGGTAGCCAATGGGTGTAATATTTTTTATCTATGATAAAAAAGCTTTAAAATTTTTCTACAAATAATGTCCTATGCATTTTTGAGCTACTAGATTCTTGGACTCTCCAAGTTGGAAATATATGCACCAAAAAAATATATATATATAAAAAATTCAAAAACTACACGGAAACAACCAAGGTTAGAAATGAATTGATATCTAACCTTTTTTTTTTTGGCTTTTGGTTAAAGCTCATAGATGGCGAAACAATCGCCTTGTCTGTAAACAGCTGTGGTTTGCGAATAAAATAGCCTAACATTTTTGTTTATTTATACGAAAAACAATAAGAAATAATACTTATTTATATAATAACATTATCACATTAGTTGTTAAACACAAAAATCTCATTAAATTAAAAAATCAAATGGAAACAGTGCAGCTTCAGGCCTCAAACTGGTTTGTTTCTAATAAACTGCCAATAAATAATATTATATGGTTTTTACCGAGACTAATAATAGGAACTAACAACGAGCCACTTATTAAAATTATTATTTAGTTGAAATTTATAGTGACGTTAGAAATTTGCAAAATTTCATTTAAAATGTTGAAATTTACGATGTAATGTGTTATTTATTTATACTTGTGAATAAAATGCTGTTCTAACCACATAAGAAAATGACATTTCCAACTCTCGAGATGCTAATTTGACCTAGGCTACGCCTCGTCCAAATAGCATCTCTCGAGTTGGAAATGTTTAATTTTCTTATTAGGTTAGAAATATACTATTATTTTTTTATATTATACCAAAGCTTTGCAGCTCTAGGGAGAGCAAAAGAAAATGAGATTATGATAATTTATGTGCTGAAGTTTATTAAAGGAGGTGGGAGTAAATTTAGTAAAGGCTTGTTGAAGTGTCCTTTTCGGTAATTTCTTTTTAAAATAATTTCCTGCGTCGCATTTTAAGTTGGGGGTGAACTGGTGTAAATATAAGAGGCTAATGTCTTTACGGACTGTGAAGGGTACAATTGCAAAAATTTGCAAGTCTGATTTTTTTCCAGTAGGGGCTGATTACTGTTTAAAACACTAGATCTTTTTGATACTATTCACAGGATCACTTGCTAGAAGAGTATTATACGATGGTTTTTAATTATCCAAAATTGTCACAAATTACCTTAGATCAAACTTTGATTGATTTGTAGCTGAATATTCAGTTTTGCTTTTTACAGTGCAGGAGGATTTTTTTAAAGTTGCTTAGAATTCAATAAAAAACTTTGATTATTAAAGTTTTTTACTGAATTCTAAGCAACTTTTAAAAAATCCGCCTTCACTGTAAAAAGCAAAACTGAATATTTAGTTACAAATGGAAAGTTATTATCCTATACAATTGTACTTTAATCTTTGTTAAAAACAAGCAACATTTCATGTCCTACTTAAGATTAAAGTACGTGACTTTAAAAGTATAGTTCTAAAAAGTCACGTACTTTAATATTCAGTTACGGACATGAAATGTTCTTTGTTTTTAACAAAAATTAAAGTACAAGATAACTTCCTATCCATTTTTAACTAAATATTTCATAGCCGTCATGTCCGTCACTAAATATTAAAGTACGTGACTTTAAAACTATAGTTTTAATGTTACGTACTTTAATATTCAGTGACCGACGTCAAATGTTGCGTGTTTAAAAAAAATTAAAGTACAATTTTATAGGACAATAACTTCCCATCCATTTGTAACTGAAGTTTTGCTTTTTACAGTGTGCTCTGTAAAACAATTACCCATAATTCTGCATGTAAATGTGAGTTAATGCAAAATTTACTACATATTACATGTAATTTTACATGTAAGGTTTATATAAACCTGTAAAATTACACGTAAAATTGTAAAATTATATGTAAAATTTTAAAATTACTAATTGTAAATTTACTACATATTACATGTAATTTTACATGTTATGCTTATATAAAACTGTAAAATTACATGTAAAATTGTAAAATTACATGTAAAATTGTAAAATTACATGTAAAATGTGGTAAATTTTTTATGTGTCTGCATTGAATCACATTAACATAGACATTCAGGTGTAATTAGATATTTATTATTTTAGACTAGACTAGTTTTTTGTGGGCACAATAACTCAAAAACGGAATGTCCGATTTATATGAAATTAACAAAAAAAAATCTATGGGAGAAAGAACACTAAATAGATAGTGTTTTTTTCAAAAAAAATATTGTTTTTGAAAAAAATCGTTTAAAACTAAAAAAAATTAGGGGGTGAAACGCAAAATTAAAAAACACATTTCTTTAATTGAGAAATATTTACAATTTTGAAAAAATCGATTCTTTAACTACAACGTTATAGAGGGCGCCACTTAAAAAAATATATATGAAAATGAAAGAAAAAGTCCAAAAAAACAAAATTTTTAGACAATATTACTTTGATAATACAAATTTTGCAAAAAATCTGTTATTAAAATAGTCATAGAGGGCGTCACATTTTAATACAATATAAAAAATAAATTGCGCCTACGAGCTCAAACAAATCATATTCGGAAAGGATATCGAGATAAAACGCAATATACTATCCACTGTAAAGAGTAAGTATACTATGAAATGCGAAGCATTACATATCTTCACGCTTTTTTTCTCCCTTCTAAACTTCTTTTACTATGAAAAAGTCAAGGGAAAAGTCGCCGTGTTTAAAGTGCTTATACTAATTTGTGATTTCGGCAACAGCTTGTACCATGAATTTATTTTTTTAACCCCCCCATTAAAAACGATCGCGATTTTAGTTTAATATTTATTTATGGCTAGGTATTAAAAGTAACTTCAAATTTAAATTTTCCTTATGCAATGAATAATAGCTCACAGATGCTTAACATGTCCCTTTAGCTTTCTTGAAAAGCAATAAAAAAGATTTTATTTTATAAAATAAAATTATTTTAACAAAACAATTGATTTAGTCAAACAAATTATTATTTTATCATTTGTGAGACAATAGCATCCCTATAAAAAATGTCGTATTGAAACGTATTAAAACACATTCAAACGATTCCAAATTCGTATTATAAATTACTTTTTAATACGTATTTGGAATCGTCTCTATGTGTTTCAATAGGTTTCAATATGTTTTTTTTATAGGGTTATTATTATGAAAAAATCCTACATTATTTTTCTACAGGTCCATTTTCGCTTGACCCCTTATTCAAAATAATAAGGAGCGGAGAATTTTGATTCAAAACTAAGCCACAGCATACTGTGACTAAACAGTAGTGTAGACAAGACTAAGATAAGACTAAAATAAGGCTAAGATAAGACTAAGAAAAGACTAAGATAAAATTAAGATAAAATTAAGATAAGAACAAGATAAGACTAAGATAAGACTAAGATAAGACTAAGATAAGACTAAGATAAGATAAGATAAGACTAAGATAAAACTAAGACAAGACCAAGATAATACTAATATTAAGATAAGACAATAAGAACAATGCTATAGCAACGTCCTTAATATACACATATATGTGTTTTTAGTCAAAATTCTTGAAACTTACTTTGAAAAAAAATGCAATAAACTTATTACAAAACTATAGAGAAGAGTCATAGAGGGCCAAATGGGGTATTAGCCATATTTTTTATCGATAAATTGTCAAAAATTAAGCTAATTACTTTTTTTTAGACATCACTTGTTTTTCTGTGATAATAAAGTTGTTAATTCTTCAATCAAAGGAAAATCTGGGAAAATGTTGCTTTATCCCTCCCCTCAATAAATTACCTTCGCTACGACTCATGTGGGATGACTAAATACAAATACGTGGTCTTTTTGCAATAAATTTGATTATTTTCCTAAAAATTGCGGGCCTAATTGTCATTTGAGGGGCACCTGTGCTACAACCTTTTAAAGATAGCTCCCTTTTAAAATTTTAAGCCCAATGTCAGAATCACCCTGTGTATTATATCATGTTAATTAATTTATATGTATTTTCCGTGAACGTGTTAATTTCATCATCAAATCAAAAATTGTAATTTTATACATGTGCGTGTGTATAATGATATATTTGAAGTGGATAATATAAAAATTAGTCAAATTTAATAGCATGCTATCTGTACAACTCCACCCAGTTGCCTTAAGGATGAATTATTATGAGACAGTATTAGCCAAGCACCTTGTTTCACTTTTCACAGCTTTATAAATAAATTTATACGACTAGGGTTCACGCGAATCGAGAAATCGACCTTCTTGTCTCGATTGTCGGGAGTCTCGATTTTCGAGATAAAAAAATTGAAATGTTGAGCTTTTTTTTGGGTAAAAAATTAAACCATTTTCAATACTTTAAAAATAATAACGAGCTTTACATAAAGCCATCAGCCCCCTCCCCCTCTCAACGTATTGTAACGCTAAGCACTACCCCCTCCATGTGCGCTACTTATTATACTAATCAGAGCGCCTGCGCTAGTATTCTAGCGCAGGCGCAGGTTTCGAATTTTTCAAAAATTTCAAAAAATGTCCTAAACAAAAAATTCTTGGATATAAATTTGTTTCATAAAAAAATAGTAAACTTTTTTTTTGAATTACCGTCTGTCCGTCCGTCTGTCTGTCACGATTTTTGTAAACACAATAACTCAAGAACGAATAATCCGATCGACTTGAATTTTCAGAAAAAATCAAGTTTTACGAGGAAGTGATCCCTATTGTTTTTAAAAAGTAATCCCCCCAAAAACAAAAAAGTTATGGGGGGTTAAATTTAAAAAAATCGAAAAAAGCTGAAAGAAATTTCCGATTATCGTAACTTTTTCAGGAAAAAATACTTTTATTATAAGGATCAATTCTACCAATTTTTAAAGTAATCCCCCAAAGTTATAGGGGTTAAACTTAAAAAAATAATTAAAAAAAATATCATTTTCAAAAAAAAAAAATATCATTTTTCACAAAAAGAAAAAAAAATGAATTTTATTTTAGGTTTTTTTTTTTATTTTTCGGTTTTCGCAAAAATAAAATTTAAACATAAATGTTTGAACATTTTTTTTAATTTTTTTTTTAATTTTTTGTTTTTTAAAAAAAAATCTTGTTTTTTTTTGAAAAATATTTGTATTTGGATACCATTTATAGTAAATAATGGAATGCGTAGCATTACATATCTTCACGGCTTGTTTTAGGTATGACCCCAAACAGCTTTAAGTACTTAAGTTAAGATCACCCTGTTAAAATTAAGAATATTTTTTTCTGTGCGTACAAAATAACTAACAACTGGTGAATTAGTGGGAATGACCTCAAACACAACAGTTTCATTAATAAAATTAACCGTGATGGGGAAGATAAAATTTCGGCAGCAAATATTACGATAAAAAATTTAAATAATTAATCCTTTTTTTATCGGAGGGCGTGATTTTTGCGGTCCCCTGTCGATTTTTTCGCTCCCGGGATAATTCTTTTGAACTTAAAGGTTTTAAAATAAAGTATGATTTATACATAAGGTGTCTTGACATTTGAGTGTGTTTAAAGGCTTTGGCCTAAAGATTCTGTAAGATATTCATGAGATGAGCAGCGAGTACTTTGATTTTTTTACCCCACGTGTATAATACGAATATGATCACACCCCAAAATAATCTGACTAATCAAAATGCATAGCTTATGCTTAAAGGCACGTTATACTAATCCCAAATAAGAAAAAAATATTTCTTATTAGGAGTTTTGCATTCGATTTTAAAACCGTTCATAATAAAACTTGAAGATGGCAAAATCTCATTTGGATCAAAAATATTAAAATAAAAAAATGCAACATACACACAGAGAAATGATAACTAAAAACAAGCCGAGAAGATCTGTAATGAATTTCATTATACAGGGTGGTCCATTTATCATGACACTCCTTAATATTTTATTAACTGCTGGATATATCAAAACAAGTTTTAAACTAAAGTCATAACAGCTTAATGGCAGGGATGCTCCGAAGCAATTTTTTGGGGAGGGAGGCCGGACAAATATTTCACAACTAAAAATTGAACAATTTCCCTACTTTGAAAAACAACCCTGCCTAAAAAAAACGTCCTCACCTTAGGAAAAAAGCTTTACCCCTGGCGGAAAATTTTAATGACTAAAAAAGGTCCTCTGACGCAAAACTTGATAATCCGAAATCTGTCACTCAATTTTACCAACTTTTACCAACTAGACAGTGGATTTTCCCAAATCGAGCATAATTGAGGAGACTACACCCCCCTACCACCCCATGGGAGCAATCCTGCTCAATGGAAGCACAAAATGGTGTATTTTTAATATGTTAAGGGGAGGCAATGAAGGCAGGGGCAAGAGGTAACATTTTTTTCAAACGGAAAGGGGGTTGTATTTAAAGCTAATTAAATTCTATTTTTAACACGTTAAGCGCCACCATGCAAAATTTTTTCTGTCGTTTTGGGCCACCAAGTAAAGTTTAGGCAAGTAACTGTATCTTATAGGATACGTGTGGCCCCATTGGAAAAAGCCGCCTGTATCTGTTTGAATCCAAATAGAGCTTAACGTGTTAACCATATAATCCTTAGTTAAAAAAAAAATTTTAAGGTACTAAATTTTTGTTAAAAAATGCGATTTTGTTAGATTTTCTTTTAAAATTTTAATTTATATTACTTATAGTTACTTAATTTACTTTTTTGTATCTATAAACAAAAATTGTTTTTATTATTTTTTTTAAATTCTGACAAAATTCTTATTTTTAACTCTATTTTAAACCCCTCAAAAAAAAAATTGAAAAAAAATAAAAATAAATGGTCAAATAGAGAATTTTACGAGCTTTAAAATGTCTCATAAAATGTATCAAATGCCCCCCTTTCCATTAAAAAAAAATTCCCCCTTGTACCCCTGCCTCCATTGTGCCCCTAACATATTAAATATACATCATTTTGGGCTCCCATTAAGCTCTTATAATTTTGTTAAACCTTTTTTTAATTATGTTTTTAAAATATTAAGGATTGACATGCTAAATGGGTCACCCTGTATACTCTTTACAGTGGATGGTATATTGCATTTTTCCAAATACTTGAAAGCTGTTCGTACAATGTGGATTTTCCTGAATCAGGAAAATTTGGAATGCCGCTTTTCAATACTCCCTTTTTTAAGAGTGGATTATGAGGTATAAAAGAAAAGGCTAGGTAAGGGCAGGCAGGCTATCTGAATAAGATCTAATAGTTCTAGAAATCGTGAAAAAAGAATACTTGGATGGTTCTTTTCTATTGGGAGCAACAGGAACGATGATCAGTTGGCATATAGAGTCTAATGCATATCAATAGAGAGAAATGTGTATGTCCGGTAGAAAAGTGGCCAATTTGTCGAAATGAAGTAAAACAATAACATAACATACAGGTAATCCATCGATGTTGTATACACTGGGAAGTAGAATTCATATCCCCCGCACACCCCTGCATAACTAAATAATAGGTCTTGAATGTCGTCTTAAAAGCGGAGCGATTAATACAGATTTCATTCCCAGCATGAAATTCTACTTTGGAGTATACAAAACAGATGAATGATCTGTATAATGGCAAATATTACGGATCGTAATATACACGGAGTAAATTTTTAAGCAGCCATTTCTTACTCAGAGAAAAATATTCACATATATTTAAAAACAAAATAATGGACTGCACGTCTGCCTGCAGTATTAGGGATTGTGGCTTTAGGACATGGACCACTATGCAACCTTACATGGACCACTATGAATCATTCAGCATATTGTAACCTTAGTCAGTGTATACATGACATGTATTACATGTATGTACCTATGTCAATGTATACATGTATACCTTGAATAACTATAAAGTGCGAATTAAATTGTAGCAGAATACAAGGTAGATTAAAGTGCTTCGGAGGGCACGTACACTGTAATAACTGAATGTAAAATAATGTAAAAATAAATTAACTTACATAGTACACTAAGTAAATTTACTATACTGGACTATGCATAATTCATGAGTTTGTGTAAAAATATGTAAAAAGATTTAATTTTGTGTAAAAGAATGTACAATATGCAAAATATGACTGTGTCTATGACACATTACCATTTACCGACTATGTAATTTATTTTTACGGTGTACAAGCCGATGCGTTGCGACGCAGTAAAGACTGATGTTAAATGAGCAAACCAACAAACATAATGACTATGAGAGACTTAAAAAAATGGTTAATTTAGATCTACATAATTATTGATTGTCAGATTTAACCATATATTAGGACATAATTATTATAAAAAGTATACTTTGGTGTTCTGTACGTATATTTATTTTGACCATGTTGGTACAAAGGTACATATAGCAAGTCCGATTTTAAATACAAAAAAAAATATTACTATAAGAATTTTGAATAATTAATGCTTTTTTATCTAGGGCACGATTTTTTCTGTCCCCTGTTGATTTTTTCCGACAATCAAGCCCCTTTCTCCACGTCCGTCCAAAAAAAACTTCGATTCTTCATTGAACTCGGTTGTAGATATCAGGGTTATCAGACAATCGTATGGAGCTTTATTAAATCGTCTGGAGTCTATTGTGTGATATCTAATCGCAGACGTCCCCCGAGATTGGCAGCAATTTCCTGATACACGTCACTTAAAGGAAATTGTGCAATGCAAACAGTCGCTATTATGCCCATTCGTCACTGATCAACGTGTGTGTGTCACATGGTATTGCTTGCTTGTCACATTACGCTGTACCTTGTACGTCAAAAACTACAAATTATCATTTACGAGGCATTCGAGATCATTTCGTCCAAAACACTTCATTTTTATTGATACAGGGAAAGAGTTTAATTGTTAACGCCGTTAGATGTTACAATTTATGGATGTTTCCATATTGTTTGACACTCGGTTCTAAAGCTTCGGAAAGAATGAAGCAAAAAATTATACTTGAATACAAAATCTAACTACTTACGCACACGTTTACACTAGATTCGCTTTAATCGGAGCGTTTTTTGTTGGTGTTCTGTGGTTGTTTGCACCTACCTCCCCCTTTTGTCCTAAGTTTCTTACCGTGTGTCAGCCTATACCAAGTCTAGGTCGAGGTCTAGGGTTACACGAGAATAAAAAAATCGTGAATTCTCGATCAAGACAAAAAACTCAAGCAACAGGATAATTAAAAAAATAAAGACTCTTGATCAAGAATCGAGTCTTCTTACCTCTTGATTAAATTTTTGTACTTTTCATACACTTACCACTTAAAAGCTAAGCTAAGCTTTCTACACACAAATTATGAAAATATTTATTTTTAATAATAAAAACTTGTCTCGCTTACTATGGGGATGCTTTGACGCGCGATGCTAAGGCCAATTAACCCTGCAGAATATTAAGAGTTTTAAAAATCGAAACGAGACCAAAATTGATTTTATTTTATAAATGCCTCCTTTAATGGTAATAGCATCTTACTTTTAAGTTTCTCTCGAGGTTTCTTTAAAACTCAATCCAAGGAATTGTTTTATTCAAACCAAGCAGAAAAAAAAGTCCAAACTTATATAGATTCTTTAATATTTTAGTTATTGTATATTGTAGATTGACTTAAAACACTATGGTTCTTAATGTTTGAATATGATTTAATTTAATAGACAATAGAACTTAATTGTTGATTCCATGGCCTACATTATACATATGAAATAACTTACCAATTTAGGAAAATTTTAATTAAAATAATTACATGATGTGCATAATTATAATACGCCAACGCATATATTATGCACTAAAAAAAGGATTTGTGGGTTACGCTACCGAAAGCTAATACTTCCATAATGCAAAAATTGAGCCTAAAGGAATATCTACAATGTCAACGTTTATAAATGTTTAGAAACGTAACCATAAGAAACGAAATAGGAGCTATCTAGTTAAATTTCATGGTAATTTGTAATTGACCAATCATAACGCTTATATTTTTTACGTTGACGTTTACGTGGACATTGTAGATAGGCATTAAGGAAGTTACGGTCTACTAACCACAATTTTTAAAAGGACACAGTAGCTTTAAAAGCGGACCTATATAAATATGTTCTTGGTTTTTGATGTAGAACTTTCATTGAAATGTTGTTTTTCAACAGTTTATTTATGGGAGGGCTTGTCTTAGTTGGCTAGCGCGTCTACATGAAAAGCCAACTAGCCAAGCTAGCATGAATTCGATTCTAACTGGCGATGATTTGACTTTTTCATTAAATAAATAACTAAAACTTGGCGAAGGCGATAAGTGAAGCGCACGCTCCCTATACAAACTGGTTCGAAAGTCAGTATAAGCCGATGGTTCCGTCAACTACTAGCCCACACAAGACCCGGACTTAGGGGATGCTTAATTAAGTAGAATAGTACAAGGTTAAACAAACATGTATATATGTATGTATTGTTAAATTTTTGGTCATTGTAACGTAAAATGTTACCTTTAAATGCATTTTTTTTTAAACTGTTAGTCCTATGGTATTGAAACAAAAAAGTAAAAAGGCAACCCCGAGAGCCACCCTGTTTTGTATGCCAAGTAAAAAAAATAACATGGGATAGTATTATTAAGGTTATGTCACAAACAAAACCTCGTTACTATAAGCCGGAGTTATAAAAACCGAATTTTTGGACCCCCCTTTGAAGGGGTGCAGCGCCTTTACAGCCCGTTTTTGGACATATGTTTGCAGAAACTTTTTTTCATATTTTTTGACGTACGATCACCCCTTAAGAGAAATGAATCTATTTAATAACCCTGTATAATATACAGTGTATATAGTCAAATCAAAGTCGCAAGCAAGTTGCAAAACAACTTTATACTATAATATTTCAAGAACGCTTTGACCCAGAGACTTGAAATTTGTAACAATGTCAAAGCGTTTTTGAAATAGTGTAGTAGTGCAAAGTTGTTTTACAAGTTACTTGCTACTTTAATTTGACTATAGTCCATATAAAAATAAATATATGAAAAAAGAAAAATTTGAACTCTAGCTCAAAGAGATACCGTGGTCACAAATTACCCGGATATACCTACAGGCAGGCTGACAAAAAGACAGACCTATAGATTTTTTATTCAAAAAGCTTCAAAAATCAAAAATGTAATTGTTTATTTTACGTTTTATGTGAAAAAAAAAAAAGAAAATGAAGCAAAAAAAAATATCGGGAGTCAATCTGTTGGTCGGTCCGGGAAAACATATAAGCACTATAAGTCAAGAACACTTAAAGCCACATTTTAATGAGAAACCTTACGAGAAACTCATAGAAACTTAAAGTTTTTAATAATGGTTTGTTCTAATTTGCAGTTTAAAAATTTAAAATAAATATATGAAAAAAAAAAAAAACGAAAAATTTGAAGACTAGTTCAACGAGATACAGTTGTCACAAATTACCCGGATAGATCTACAGGCAGGCTGACAAAAAGACAGACCTATAGATTTTTTATTCAAAAAGTTCTAAAAATAAAAACTTTTATTCGTGAAGAAAAAATCAAAAATTTTATTTATTTTACGTTTTATGTGAAAAAAAGAAGAAAATTAAGCAAAAAAAAGTTATCGGGAGGTCAATCTGTTGGTCGGTCTGGGAAAACTTGTAAGCACCATAAGTCAAGAAACACTTAAAGCAACATTTTAATGAGAAACCTTACGAGAAACTCGTAGAAACTTAAAATTTTTAATAATGGTTGCTTCTAATTTGCAGTTTAAAAATTTAAAAAAATCATGTTCAGGTACGTAATTTTTAATATTGTGTAGCTTCTATTTAACAATTCTAAAAAATGTTTATGTTTTTAATTTGTCTTAATTAATTTAGGTTAAGATTACAAATATTCAGGATAATTGCTTCTTTAAAAATTTAGTTCACTTTTAAAATAAAAATAAAGTAATAAAGCAAAAAACTCCATGTTTAAGTTTGTCTCACGGTCGAAGACAATCTAGTTAGAAGATTATTTAAATTATTTACATTTAAATATTATTTATGACTTTTTCATGATTCAGCAAGATGTTAGTATTATGTCTTTTTTGATCAGATAAAATTATTAAAAATAATTACCACATAATGAGATAAACAAAATAAATGATCACTTGCCGAAAGGGAATGATATCGGGCTCGAAGGCCCATCAAAATTGGGAATAGTGTGAGATGCTTAAAGTTTAAAGTGTTACTTTTTGTGATAGCCGCTTAATTTAAATTTTTTCTTTTGTGCTTTTTTTGAAAAAATTTTTTTTTTTGAGTTTTTCTTATTGACAGCGCCTGCGCTAGAATAGTATTATAAGTAATTTCTAATTTTCAAAAATTTTCAAAAATTATCCAGACAAAACATTCTTGGATATAAATTTGTTTCATGAAAAAATAAGAAACTTTTGTCTGTCTATCTGTCTGTTGTTACGTTTTTTGTGGACAAGATATCTCAAGAACGAAAAATCCGATCGACTTGAAATTTTTAGGAAAAATCAAGTTCTGTAAGGGGAAGATCCCTATTGTTTTTAAAAGATATCCCCCCAAAAACAAAAAAGTTAGGGGGGGTTAAACTTTTAAAAAAATCGAAAAAAACTGATAGAAAACTCCGATTAACGTAACTTTTTTAGAAAAAATTACTTTTATTATAAGGATCAATTCTACGGGGGGTTAGAAAAGTTTCCTTTTTCGAAAAAAGATAATAAAAAAACTAAGCACGTTAAGGGTTAAATTTTAATCATTATATCTAGTAACTTGATTTTAAGCATAGCTTGGTTAACAATATTTTAAGTACCTACTTATGTGTGTACTTCCAAAATTCAGCAGTATAAAGGTTATTTTTAGCAACAATATTATGCAAGAAGTCGTTATATCTTCCATACAGTAGAAACTACCTAAAGCAGATCTTTAATGAATGAAATTAATTAAAAAAGTAGGTAGTAGTAGTTGGTAATAAAAATTAAAAACAAAATTATTTATTTAATTAAGTGCTTAAATAAATGTTTCTTACTACGAGAAAAGAATTTCATTCATAGTTGTCATAGTAAATAAAAATTCTAGGTAATGAGATGCTTATTTTTATTTTAAGAATTAATTATATTAGATATAAACAGTTAAAAGTATTTTAAAAAATAAAATAATAATATATACATATTAAAAAAAAACTATAGAATACAAAAATAAACCAAGTATTAGGGTTAAAGGGGTTATCTCCCTTGAAAAAAACGATGCAAACTGTTTGCCGAAAAAGAGTCGAGAAATTTAAAAAATCTATCAAGCATGGACTAACTTCAAATTTTTTTAATTCCTTTAATTTTCTTAATTCAGTAACTAATTCCTCAAAAAAATCCCGAGCCAATTTCCCAACTATATCTCCAAATAATTTATCAACCAAGTCCCCAAATAATACCCTTAATTTTGAAGAAAATTCTTTACGACCTACTTCTATGTGTTCACTATTTTCTAATAATTCTTGTTAATTTCTTACTAATTCTCTAACTGATTTCCCAACTGACTTACATAGTCCAGGGATGTGAAACTTTTGCCATGACTGTGGCTCATCCAGAGGTCTGTCAAGTTTTTCAGGTAATACAGCTGTATAGAAGCAAAACCTTTGTATTTGTATTGCGGTGGATTTGGTGTGTTTTTTAAGATATTAACAATTAAATGTCAGAAAATGTCTATATTTGCACCTTTTTGCGTACCAGTAAGTTTTTTATCAACAATCAAAGTAACCATCTTGTAGGAAATTAAAAAACCATCAAAATGGCGTTTTAAATGTCGATAGGGTGATTTATTGCTTAGAAAACTGCAAAACGATCAAAATTTGCATATTATTTAATCAACAGTTAATCAAAAATCAACCTACGACTTGTTGATAAAAAACTCAACTTTTTTACTGGTATGCAACAATGTGCAAAAATAGACATTTTCGTTTGGACTTTTTGTTAATTGTTAATATCTTAAAAACCCCCACAGCAAATACATAGGTTTTGCTTCTATACACCTGTATTACCTGAAAAACTTGACAGACCTCTGGATGAGCCACAGTCCCCAACAGGGTATTTTTTTTTGCTCATATTCCTGGACTAACATAATTCTTCAACTTTTTTAAGTAATTTCTCTAATTCCCATACTAATTCTTATAAAATTTCCTTAATTGATCAACTATTTCCCTAATTCCCCAATTTTGGGAAAACGTACTCTTATGGCTAGCGTTGTGTATTAATTTCCCACTAACTTCTTTTAAGTATCCACTTAATGCCCAATAATTCTTGCTCCAGCAATTTCCCCATAAATTCCCCAAATTTCCCTAATTTACGAACTCATTCTCATAATTTTTCAACGAATTTCCCTAAATCATCAAATTCCCCGACTATTTACGCCAAAATTCCCCTGTGGAAAATCCCTCGGTTAAAAAATCCTAATATTAACCGTAAAGAGAAAGCTGTTTTCACTCTCGACCAGCGTTTTTTACTGTGTATGCACACAAAGTGTCCGAACGTAAGATAAAGCGTGTTTCGTAGTCGGAGATGAGATGTAAGTAGCCTTTAGAGAAAAAAATACCGTGTAATGAGAGTTGAAAGGTCACCTATGCCTGGACACAGTTCTCATGACATTTTTACATAACTTGAACTTGCTATGTTGGTACATTAATCTGTGAGGTAATTAACAATGATCTCATTTATTAAATATGAGTAGTCTCCACACTAGGGTGGACCTCATGTTTTTTTTTATTATTTTAAAATTTTCATTTAGGTGTCACTAGAAAATTCTCAAAATTTGAGAGAGATTAAACTTCTCTAAGGGTGCTAATGGGGACCCTAAAATTCGTAAAATTACCAAAAATTGTAAAAAATGTTTGAAAATTGTCTGAAATTTTTGTATAAGTGAAAGATTTAAAGGGCTCGAAATCTATTTTTTTTTCTTTTAAGCATACAAAATTATAAGCCAAATTTTAAAATGATCAAAAGATTCTAACCCGTGCCGAAAATCCGTCAGTTGATTTGGACCCCCAAAAAAACAGGAAAAAATAAAAAATTGCAATTTGTACCCTACTGTGGGGCTAAAGAGGGCTAATATTCCCTAAAAATACTTGAGCCTCCCTTGAGCCAATACAAATAAAATAAGGTTCAAGAATTTTATGAGCCCCTCCTGTAATCTCTTGGATCCCCCTAGACTTTTTCTGGCAAAAGTCTGTGGCTCACAGGCTGTGGGACACCTGATATACAGTGTATGAGTATTCTCCACGTAGATACTTTACCACTAAATATGCTCCATGTACCTATAGTTTCACACAACACGACTTCTTTTTTTTCAAAACTTGATAAATGAACATCGTAGGCATTAGCTACAACACTTTTGATTATTAAATTAACTATTGGATTATTAATATTAATTAACTCTCAGTCTTTTAAACTTCATACAAATTGATTATACCGATAAATAACATACAGTGCATGTATTAAGTCTGGAATCACCCGAATAACTTTTTAGTTAAGTAAAATACAAAAATCCTCAGACAGGTCGATTTATATTTTTAATTGTGCAAATTTTGGTCTAAAAAAAGTTATCAAGGGGGTGCCCTTGAAAAAACGCATGTTTTATTTAAACATTGTTTGTGTGAAATATTAGGCATAATATGGTAATTGTTGCCCTATTTCCTACTTGGCACCTTCCTGAGAATCTAAATAAGGTTGTTTTAAACTTATTGTAATATTTTATACCCTGTTGAAAAATGCAATTTTTTTCTTTTTATTGACCAATTTTATGTTTACTATTTAATCGATTTTAATCCCGTTTTTTTACTGTCCACTGTCAAAGAGCTGAAGGACATGAATTTGAACATTTATAGTGAACTAAAGTTATACTTTACATGTCTTTATAATAAACTAAATTGTGCATTTTATCATTAGCCCTTTACCAAATTAGGCTTTATTATACACCGTTGGAAAGCTTATTAAATTACCTTTCCAACGAAGTGTCACAAGGTGTAGGTTGCTATTTGAAAAAAAAAAAGTTGGGGGGTGAGGGTGCAAGGGGGTGCAAATTTTAATAACTTTTATTACACCATAATTTGCAAAATTAAAAATAAAAATCGACCTATCCGAGGGTTTTTGTGTTTTACTTGTAACTAAAAAGTTAATCGGTTGATTCCAGACTTAATGCACGCACTGTATAATGGTATACCTTAAAAATAGTAATAATGCTTAATAATAACACTGCTCTACAAAAAAAAAGATTTTTTTTATTTGCCGGGGACCTTTTAGTCGCGTCTGTATCTCAATAAAACGAGATGATCGAGAAAAACGGAAAAAGGTTCCGAAATCAGCGCACCAAATAGGGAACGTTCAAGTATTACGTAATGCAAATTTTGATCATTTTGGACCCCCACCCCCACCCTAAAGCTATTTTCCTAGACTATTAACATGGGCCTAACACTCGAAAATGACCTCCACCTCCCCCTAGAAGAGTTACGTAATACTTGAACGTTTCCATATAGCCAGAGGCAACAAAAAGGCTGTCGGCATATTTTTGAGTGTTGAGTAGTGTAATTTGTCATTTAAATTTGTTTTAAATTTATTTTGTATTAATGACTCTCGAGATAACTCTTTTTGTAACATTTTTCTTTTTAGCATAGAGAGGTGGAAGTTTTTGCTTATTATTGAGGGTCACATATACATATACATGTACACCTATTCAAAAATAGGGTCAATAAATTTAAGGGGTGATTTTTGATTTTTCTCGGAAACGGTTAATCCTACAGTATTACAACAAGAGTACCTTTTTTATGTATTTTGACTTGGGGAATCATATTCCAAAAATAAAATCACAAAAAAAATACACAGAAAACAGTTTGGGACAAAAAACTGATAAGGCGGGGGGCATTTAGCACACTCCTGGTTAAAATAAGTACATATAAATAACATACGAAGATGTGCCTTTTTAAGTTTAGTTTACGTGCAAAACCTCGTTGCTATATTTAAAAGTGTTCCTGAGTTATTAAATAAAAACCTAGTGTTTTAGCCACTTTGAAAGCCCTGTATACATGTTTACATGTATTATTTTATTTTCTAATATTCGCCTTTTGGTCATATGGAGGGGTCAGTTGAAAGATTATTTAACAACCAGTTCAAGTACTTTTTGAATTGGTTTTTACAGTAAAATTTAAAATAATTTTTTATTTTTAGTGTCAAGTGTAATTGTATTGTCAGTGGAGAAAAATATATGTACCAAATGTCGGCTTGAAAATAAATTGAATAGTATAGGTGCAAAAAAAGCTAGCGTATTAAATTAAAAAAAAATAGAATAATAGTTATTTGGGGGTCATTAGACCCTTCAAAAATTATCTACTAATACCTTTTTATAATTTTTTTAATTACCTGTACCTACAATGTATATCAGCAATCAAAAATCTGAGAAATTAATGTTTAAGAGAAGTTCTAGCTCCCAAGCATAATTTATTTTTCCAAGTGTCTTGAAAAAAAAATAATAATTTCTTATTTATTATTTTGTGTTTTATTGAATTTATGTGTAGAAATACACGAATCTGCTTGTTTGAAGTTAAGTTAATAGGTTTTTAATTTTTGTTAATGTTAAATTTGTAGCTAAGACTGCGCCATGCTGTTCGATCAACAGGGGGTATATGTTCTTTGTCACCTACGTCGGCTCTAGATTAATTACCAACGTATCAAAAGCAATTGGTCAATATCAATAGCAACAAATTTCATATTAATCGTTTAAACAGGGTTTGATTCCAGAAGCCGTGATGATTTGCAAAACTACGCATTCCTTTATATACAATTCACAGTAAATGGTATATTGCATTGTTACAAATACTTAAAAAAGTAAGAATTCAAACTAAAAAAAATCTTTTGACGAAAAACGAAAAATTTTGAAAAGAAAAAGAAAATTAGGTTACTTTCACGAAAAACTAAAAAAGTAAAAAAAAATATTGGAAAATTATAGTTTTTTTCATTTTAAGCCTCAATAACTTTTTTGTTTTTGGGAGGATTATTTTCAAAAACAATAGTCCTCTTGTTGAACTTGACTAATAACCTAATTCTGTAATTTTTTCTGAACCACCCTGTATCGTATTATTTGCTCGAGTATAGCTCTCCGCACGAAAGAAAGTCTCCGACTTAAGAGGGAGGAATCATTCGCGCTCTCTTCTTTCCGTCAAGAGCGTTATAAGGCGTGCGTGCCTACATCGGGCCTCCCACTTGCACACACATTCCAAACATATTTCCCGTAGCCACAGATCCGTGCATCAAACAATATTTACTATATGGGAGAATTAGCTCAGCGGTCTAAGGCATGATATAGCATTGACACTGATCCAATGATCGTGAGTTCAAACCTCACTGGCGCCGATTGCCTTTTTCAGTTAATTAATAATTGAAATTTGGCGAAGGCATACTCCCTAGATATATTGGTTCGAAAGTCAATTAAAGCCGGTGGTTCCCTCTACTACTAGCCCACACAAGTCCTGGACTTAGGGGATGCTTAATTAAGTAGAATAGTACGAGGTTAAAACAAACAAACAAACAAACAAATGGAATTAAATCACAAATAAAATAATTAACTGTTTTCGTCACAAAACTTAATTTAGTAGTGTCAAAATACTTTGTTAAAATATTCATATTAAACTTTTTAAAAGATTTTGGAACCAAAGGATTGGAATAAAACATGACATTGTAAATAATTACAGCGAATTTTATTTTATTTGACCACTAACAGGTAAAACATTTTAATTAATTTCAAAATATTAATTTTCCCCCCTTGACACACAATATACATTTATAGCATTTTATATTGTGACATAACATTATGTAACCTCACTTTTTTATCTATAACAATTTAAATAAACAATTTAAATCACTTTCACTTGACAAATGCAGTTGCATACAAATTTTTGATACCCGAAAAGTCTTGCGAAAAGTCAATTTTATGCATTTGCTCTTTTTCGGAATGCTTTGGTTAAACTTTGGTAATAAGAATTTTCATTATTAAGCTCATTTATGTTTAAACCAAAGCATTTCAAAAAAGCTTTAAAAAGCTATAAGGATTATTTTTAAGTACTTTGGTTTTGCTAATAGTAATGATTATTCATACTACCATTGTGTAACTAGAGCATTCCGAAAAGGCTATTTGCCTATTTTCCTTCTATATGGGATGTTTCAAGTAAAAAATATTAAAAGTATTCAAACGGAAAATTATACGTAAATAATGACAGACCACATAAGTGGTACATACAGGGTGTATTTGAAATAGGGTAGGAAATTCTAACAGGTGATTCTACATGATAAAATATGACAAAAAGTTCCTATAAACATATGTCTAAAAATGCGTCATAAGGGAGCTACGCCTCTTTGAAATTGGCTAAAAAAATCGGTTTTTATTTAATAACTCAGGAACCCTTTGAGATATGTTAACGAGTTTTTGCACGTGAATTAATCCTAATAAGGCCCATCTTTGTATGTCATTTTCACGTACTTATTTAAACCAGGGGTGTGCGAAACGGGGGGGCCTGATCAGTTTTTTGTCCCAAACTTTTTTCTGTGTAACTTTTTTGCAATTTTATTTTTGAAATATGATTGCTCAGGTCAAAATACATAAAAAAGGTACTCTTGTTGTAATACTGTAGGATTAACCGTTTTCGAGAAAAGTTCATTTGAAGGTGACATTTTACGGTTCGAGGACGAAAAATTAAATACGAAAATGTCGAAAACCAAAATTTTAATGATGCAATGTTATTCTACATCAAAAACTAAGAAAAAAAGTTTCCATACATGTAGGTCGAAAAAACGCTTTTAAAGCTACCATAGCCCTTTAAAAATAGTGCATATTTAGGAGACCATAGCTTCATTAGGATTGATTTTTGGAAGTACCTGTATATGAGGTTTTTTTCTTAGTTTTTAATGTAAATTCGCCCTGCATTACTAAAATTTTGCTTTTCAACATTTTAGTATTTAATTTTTCGTCCTCGAACCGTGGAATTTCACCTTCAAATTAATTTTTCTCGAAAACGGTTAATCCTAGAGTATTACAATAAGAGTACCTTTTTTATGTATTTTGACCTGAGGAATATTTCAAAAATAAAATTGCAAAAAAGTAACACAGAAAAAAGTTTGGGACAAAAAACTGATAAGCCCCCTCCGTTTCGCACACCCCTGGTTGAAATAAGTACATGAAAATAACACATAAAAACGGGCCTTGGTAGGATTAGTTGACGTGCAAAACTTCGTTGATATATCTCAAAGGGTTCCTGAGATATTAAATAAAAACCGATTTTTTTAGCCACTTTCAAAGGGGCGTAGCTCCCTTATGACGCATTTTTAGACATATGTTTATAAGAACTTGTTGTCATATTTTATGATGTAGAATCATCTGTTAAAATTTCCGACGCTATTTCAAATACACCGTGTATATGTGTGACTGACTTAAATTAGAAATTTACTTAATGCCGTTTGAATGTTGGAATTTAACTGAAATTTTGACCTAAATAATTTAACTTAAATTCCGACTGTCAGAATTTTACTAAAATTTTAATTAAATTCTGACTTAAAGTTTGTATTTCACCTGAATTTCGTATTAAAGTCATAAGTTTACTTAAATTTCGACTGTAAGACATAATTTTATGAATTCGTTGGAACTAACCTGACTAAGTTAAGACTTAATATCTGAATTAAAGTCAAATACTGACTAAGTAGGAATTTATTAATAAAATATTATAGTGACCCTTAAATAAAATACCACAAAAAAACTGAAATGTATTGCATTACCGTAGATATAGGGGGAATGGGGAAAGCCTTCCCCCACAGATCTTGAAATTTGAAAAAGTAGTAAATTTTATGAGTTAAACATATAAAAGTTGTAATTTTAACAGTAGTGGGAATGTTTTTGTTTTTAGTCATTAACTTATTTTTCGAGGGGATGTAAGTTATAATTTTAGATTTAAAAAAGTTATGGTCTTCGACCTTCTCATCTCATTAAATCTTGTTCCCTACGGCCCTGAACCACTGAAATGCCTGAAATAAGTGGGGAGCAGCGAAAAGCGGGGCAAAATGCCCCTTAGCCTCTCTACACTTCGCCACTGCCTTTAGGAGCCATTTGGGGACCTACACAAAAAAAAAACAATAAAAACAAGTACGTAATACTTAGGTTAAGCAGCTTAACAGTTTGTATATCGGCAAGCATGTTAAGTACTTAAATCAAATGTTTAGCTTAATGTAAGGTTAAAACTTATACTGAGTATTTAAAACCCTGAAAATAATAAGGAATAGTACTAATACTAATTTCTCGGAAACAAGTACTAATTGAACTTGAAAACGTTTAGTCCTACAGTGTTACAACAAGAGTACCTTTTTTTATGTATTTTGACCTGAGGAATCATTTACCAAAATAAAATCACAAAAAAGTTACACAGAAAAAAGTTTGGGACAAAAACTAATGAGCCCCCCCCCCCCGTTTCGAACCCCCCTGGTTAAAATAAGTACATGAAAATAAAAATAACATACGAAGATGTCCCTTATTAAGATTAGTTTACGTGCAAAACCTCGTTGCTATATCAAAGGGTTTCTGAGTTATTAAATAAAAACTGAATTTTTAGCAACTTTCAAAGGGTAGCTTCATTACAAAGCATTTTTAGACATATGTTTATAGGAATTTTTCGTTATATTTTCTGATGTAGAATAACCCCCTAAAATTTGGGACCCTATTTCAAATACACCGTGTATAGGTATATTTTGGTTTCTAAGTAAACCTTTATCAGTAAAATATTGTGAGAAAATATTTTCACTAAAAAAATAACCTTCGCTAATTGTAAACATGCAAAGAAGCGAAGTGTAACAATCTGTACACCAAACTTACATATTTATATCAGTATTCAATTTATATTACGTTTTTTTACGAGATAATTCTAAAAGATTTAGCTAATCATGCATGTCCATGAAGGCGTCTAGAAATATTTTATCAATGACTATACAATTTTCAAAACTAACCTTTCTTAACACAAAAAACTATCCAATCTAGTCACAAACAAAAGATTTATGGAAAGGGTCATGTCTACACCGTAAAAATTTACTTTCATTCATAACGAGAAAAAAAATTAAAGTTTCTTTTTTAAGAAAAATTTTGAATCATAAGTTGTTGGTTTGTTAAAATTTTAATAATTTAGCTCAAACTGATCAGGTCAGTAGAATAGACCGACTTTTGTGAAGTAAGTAAATACTGAAATATTTTGTGAATGTGGAACCCCTTTCATCTTTTGTTATTTAATTCAAATTGTTACAGTAGCAATAATAGAACAACATTATATTTTACTGTAAACTTGTATTCGTCTAAAGTTACGAGGTTCTAAATATACAAAATCATTCAATATTTAATATAGTAACGTATTTTCAGTTTAGACAAAATTTGTAATAAATAGTATATTACATAACTAGTGTGGAAAGTGACATATTTCACGCGAGTGGGAAGGTTTACAAACGAGCCGCCAGGCGAGTGAGGAAACCTCACGAGTGTATGAAATATACTTTCCAACGAGTTATGTACACTATTTTTCGTACGATCCCGAAAAAATATGTAGTTTCTTATTTTAAAATTTTCTAATTTTTATTAATTTTAAAGAAAAGCAAAGCACAAAATAATTATAAATATCATACAAATTTATATATGTCAAACAGGAAATATGATTTTCATTTAGCTTTAGTTTTCTTGGTTTTATATTTAACACAATACATAGCTGTTTAATGGGTTGCCTATTCCTAAATAAATGCAAACTTGAGTTTGCTTATTAAATTAGATTTCTGTGGTTATGCTGCCATATAAGACAGTAAAATTGTACTGTTTTTTCATTCAAGAAACATACTGTGTATTTTGATGTTTTTTATGTAATGTGTGGTAACTAAATAAAAAATTAAGTAATTTTTATAAGATCTACCCTGCTGAAAATGACGGGTCTGGGCTCATATAAATGGTGCATAAACTGGACTTGAGCGGATGAAATTCACCCGCTCAAGTCCGGTCTATGCAACATTTATACCCGTGCAGACCCGTAATTTTCAATAGGGTAGACTGTCTAGACTAGAAAGTAATGGTCAAAATAGTAACGTTATAACTATAGTTTCTATTTTTGACATGAAAAACAGAAATATTTGGATTAAAACACTTAAAAGATATAAAAAGGCTCTGGTGAAAGGTGGAAAATGGTTTATAAAACAAGTTGAATAAAATTCGTAGAATCTACGAGGTAAATATCTAAATAAAATTAGGCAAACCTCCATACATAAATATCACACGAGTGTGATATAAAAATATCAAATTAGCGCGATTGAGGCGTTTTCTAAAGAACAAAAGAGTGTGCTAAATGTCATTTTCATAAAGGATCGTAGGAAAACGAATAAAACATGTCTGTCTGCCTATGGACACGATATTTCTATTTCTGTTATTTATTTATTGCATATAGAAAGAGATAGATATAGATAAATGTGCATAAATGTAACTAAGGTCTTGATTTTTCAATTTCTTATAATATATTCATTTGTTGACAAGATAATTATATCAGATAATCGGTCTGTTTGGATAATAAAGTACACAATAAATAATCCTGTTTGTGTTTTCATGAATAAAAAATGCCCACTATAAAATGATATGACCATTTTCCACGACACCTGCTTTGTATAAATTAATGAATGATTTTTTAAGCTCCTTCAGAATTGTAGAATCCCTACTGTTCATATTACTATATCACAGTACCTTTCAGGTTTACCAGACAGTATGTCTACATTTATAAATTAATAACAAGTTTACAAACAATTTTATACAGAGACCTGAGCAAGGGCTCCGTCAAGTGGCAGGGAAAAAATGCGATTGAATCAATCAAATTTGTAGCAATTTCACATTTATGATTGATAATATAGCGCCAATCAACTGCAGTCAAATCTAGTAAATGAACAGATTGTTTTTGGCATCTTAAATGTTACTACTTTTATCTTATATCCATATATTTTTATGGTTATTTTTGCTTATGTATACTGACATATACACGTGGCGATTTGGTCCCTGCCAGTGTGTATATGGAGAGATACACATAGCAGCCAATGTTGAAAAAAATCTTTTTTTTTTAATTTTTTGTTTGTCAAAAAAGATAATTTAAAATAAATACACTGCCCAGTAAAAGGGCTTTCCAATTTTTTACCTCCGAGAGTGAAATGGATTTTTTAATTATCAGAATCAGTTTCAGCAACCTCAAAAACCCCAACATAACAATTTTCACGAAAATATTTAAAAATATTTACCTCTCACCCCCGCGGAGGTAAAGATAGAATTTTGTTATTAACACATTCAATTTTAGCAACCTTAAAAACCCTTATATAGCAATTTTCAAATTTTTGTAAAAAAAAATATTTTTCCCCTTATTTGCTCCCCTTGCCGTACACCAATGTTCACCAAAAACAATCCCGAGCGAGAAATTTCGGTAACATACCTTTATAACAAATTTCCAGTCTCTAGCTCAAAGTGTTCTTAAGTTATCGTTCACACAAAATTTCCCGGACAGGACGACCGACCGATCGACCGCCCTAACGACATTTTTTTTTGCTCGAAAATGTCATAAAACGCAAAAATACACAAAAAAAATTGAAAATTTTTGTACGAATACAAGGCTTTCCAAAATTTTGAAAATTTTCAAAATTTGAAAGCAAAATTGTTAAAAGTTTCTTTTTTATTTATTCTTTAACGTTTTTTTTTTTTTAATAATTTTATTTGGGAAAATGCATATGCCATTTACTGTGAATAGGATATAATGGAATGCGTAGCATTACATATCTTCACGGCTTGTTATTTCTTTAAAATGAATAAAGCCCATCGTATCGCAACAATATTTTTGGAGTAAGAGCAGCGCGATTGTCAGCAACTTGCTCACTTAAACAATGTGTGTAGGCTCGTGCTGTAAGAGAATATGCAATATTCTTCGAAAATTACAAAATAATATTAATGTGGGAATTTAAGAGACCCTGTATGAAGATATATTGCCATTTTGCTGTTTTTTTATTTAGTTGAGTGAAATCTGCATGCATAAATGTGATAGTACTAAATAAGCCAACTTTTAGGCAGATTGCGTGTCGTCCATTTTCTTGACATTATAATCAACATGAGCTATAAATCTGTAGCCTCATTATTAAATGGGTCTTTTTAATTGAAATCTCATGTTTTGTTAGTCTAAGCGGCAAAGTGGACGACTCAACACCACTTCTCTACACATTGTGGTCATTTCATGGCGCCGCTTGACATTTTTTTTTCTCAGGAATATCACGCTCAATTTACCACTTTTTAGCAACTTCTCACGCTATATTTTTTAATTCCGACTTGACATACCATAACAAAATCTAATCTAAGGTACTTATTATACTATTAACAGTGCTTAAACGCTAGAATAGTATTATACCGTAGTTTCAAATCTCCCAAAATCGCCAAAAAAACGTCTTAGACAAAACATTCTTAAATACAAACGTGTTTCATGAAAAAATAAGAAACTCTGAAAATGTCCTTCTGTCGGTTCGTCTGTCCATCCGATGTCACGTTTTTTGTTTATACGATAACTCAAGAATGTTAAACGCAAGAACTGAACAACATAATAATCATTGTACTATCTATCTATTTTATTGTCAAAACTTTAAAGATTGAAAATTATACAATCGTTCTTTTTGCTGAATAATTATAAACTTACATTATCTGATAAATAATTTGCTTTCAAAGGCCAGCAAATAGTAAATTTAACACGGTTTAAGTCCAGAAGAACCAACTATTTAATATACCTGTTAGTTATTATTAAAACCATTGTATTTTAATATTCTTTTTTTTTGTCTAATCACCCATAAACTTTGTTAATTAGAAATTAGAGTAATTTAATTCATTATTTATACTATAAATTAAACGGGCATTAGAAAGTACCCCTGAGGCACTCTTTGTTAAATTGGTTTGCATTTTGATTATTTGTTTTATAAATTATTAAAAAACGGACAACAAGCATTAAGACCCGTATTGGGTCTGATAATTATCAAACCCAGTACGGGTTCGAGGCAGCTCTCTATCCCACCTTATCCCTAGTCAATTCTTTCATTAAGCTAAAATTTCTACACCCTACAGTATTTTTTATTTGTGAACAGTATTCCATTCTTGGCTTGCCTACCTTACTTCTAGTTTCAAGCTAGCTCTCCAAAATATCTTCAATTGAGCTTTAATCCGTTTTCTTAAACTGCCCTTTCCACAAGATAGGTACGCGTTTCCCTAATCCTCTCCAATACGCTCTTGTTTTTGACTCGTTCAGTCTATTTTATCTTTAGAATTCTCATATAGCCTGTGAAAAACCGCCTTTAAAGCTTCTACAGCCCTTTAAGAATGGTGCATTTTTACGAGACCATAGCTAGATCTATTTTTCGAAGTACCTGTATATGAGGGTTTTCTTCTTAGTTTTTGATATAAATTTACCCTGCATCATTGAAATTTCGGTTTTCAACATTTTAGTATCTAATTTTTCGTCCTCGTACCGTGAAATTTCACTTTTAAATTAATTTTTCTCGAAAACGGTTAGTCCTACAGTGTTACAACAAAAGTACCGTTTTTATGTATTTTTACCTGGGAAATCATATACCAAAAATAAAATCATAAAAAAGTTACACAGAAAAAAGTTTGGGACAAAAAACTGATGAGGCCACCACGTTCCGCACACCCCTGGTTAAAATAAGTACATGAAAATAACATAAGAAGATGGGCCTTTTTAAGATGAGTTCACGTGCAAAACCTCGTTGCTATATCTCAAAGGGTTCCTGAGTTATCAAATAAAAACCGAATTTTTTAGCCACTTTCAAAGAGGCGTAGCTCCCTTACGAAGCATTATTAGACATATGTCTATAGGAACTTTTTGTCATATTTTCTGATGTAGAATCACCTTTTAAAATTTCGGAGCCTATTTCAAATACACCGTGTATACAATCTTTTGAAAGAATTTAAAAAATCAGTATTCTTACTTGTTTTTTTTATAGGTTAGATTTGTAGATTAATGCTTGAATATATTAAATTAAATAATAATTTCCTTGTTTTTAAAAAACCAATCCCCTTCTTATATTTTGATTGAGTCTCGGATTGAGTTTATTAGAATATAATAGCATTACGAAATAAAAACTTGAATTAAATTCAAACGCCCTGAAGCAAGGTGTATTAGTGATTCAAAAAAACACTTAAATATAAAGGGAACATCAAGATTTTTAAGGGGTGGTAAGTGACCGAAACATATTAAAGGTATTAAGGCGTATGTACTAGATTCCTGATTTTTTTCTTTAGAAGATTATAACGGTCCATGGCGCTCGGTGTAAAAATAAGCATTACATTAAAAGGGGAAGTCTTTTCAAATTCAGTGCACCCTTAAATAGAGAGTATGTTCTATTATAAGCAAATTCTATTCATAGAAATGCGAATATATGGGTGATGGTCAAAAAAGATAATGTTAAAAGGAAAATTATTTTAATATATCGGAGAAAAAAATATTCAATTTTTAGGAGTACTAATAATTAAGAGGTCTTTTTATTGTTGTATAAAAGGTCTTTAAAGTAGCTTTAAAATTGTGTATTTTATGTAGGAAAAGATTTTTTTTGCGCAAATAGATATGGTAAAAATTAATGAATGAATGGGACACTTTTTTAAAAACGGTCGCCAAATTTTTATTTTTATTCTTTTATACGTAGTTTTATTTTAGTTATCATGAACCTGAATAACATTTATTTTTACCAAAACTACAGGTATTTTAAGAAAAAACTTAACTTGTCCCATTCAAGAATACGGTATTATTGATTGGGACAAAAATACAAAATTTCTATCAAAGATATCAAAAAATAACAATAAACCTATGACGACATTTCATAACAAAAAATAGCTGTTAAAGTGTTACATTCTTGTTTTTACCTAGAATTTGCTTTAAGTAATTTTACCAAACTTTGATTCAATAATGTAATATTACATCTTAGTTTGTTTTGAGTTCTAACTGTTCCAAATTGTTGTACGGGTAGTACCCGGGACACTTGCTGTCCTTTTAGATTCAATTCTTATTTAAAAGAGATAAATAGGAATGAAATATGCCATAAAATAGTTGTCCCATTTAAGGAAAAGAAATTTGTCCCATTCAAGAATACTTAAAAAAAATAGGCTACAAATATTTAGCTTTATCTATCATATTCGATTATTTGGTATATGTTTCAAGTTGTTCTAAACTATTACATAAACCAAATTCAAGCAGTTTCCTTTTGCCTTTCGTCAATAAAATATCTTTTAAAATTATTAAAAAAATTACTTTTGACTTAGTAAAACTGACTTATCAAGTTTTTTAAAAATCAGGCTGCCTAAACTTTGCAATTTCTCATTATTTTTTAACTGCACATCGAGGGCGATATAATCATGGTAATAAAAACCAAAAATTACGAAGCATAGTTCAGAAACAGGCACTGTCTCATTCAATAATATGTCCCACTCATAGTGATCTCCCCCTACATGTGGTTAAAATTCGTGACATATACCAACAAAATTGGGACAGTTGTTACCCTAAATTTATCAGTAGTTCCTTGATAAAAATTTATTTGATATGCACCCACATTATAAAGAGAACTGCTCATTTTAATTTACAGATCTTTGCAGTTCACCCAATAAAGTGTTTTTTAGTAAAGAACGACTTTTATAAGACAAGATATTAGAGCACGAGTTCGCATTTAGAAAACTATTTTTGAAGAAAAGGCCAATTCATTCGTTTATTTCCCTAAATAATTCTATACCTTGCATCCCTTATTATTTGTGAGCAGTATTTCACTCTAACCTCTACCTACCTCTACCTCTAACCTCTACCTTTCTTCTGATTGCCAGTTCGCTCTTAAAAATACTCAAGTCAGCTTTGCCTTAGTATGTAACCCCGCATTTGATCGTTTAACATTTTCTGTTGTCCCTTTCCCCCAATTTTCTCCAATGCGCTCTCGTTTGTAACTCTATCCAACCTTACTGTTTTAACACATGTTTGACAAATTAACAAAAAATTTAATGTCATATTAACATCTAGACTAAAAAGCTTTTTTTAGCTGTGTTTATATCAAATCTTAACAAACAAAACAATTCCTTTGGTTCAGTGCTTTAATAAAGCTTATTATAAGATTTATTTGGGTGCTATAATGACTTGGTATGAAACCGTATTTAGGGTTCCACGTATGAAACCCTATTGGGGTTCCACGAGAATCAAGATTTCTCATCTAGTCTCGATTTTGAGCAAAAAGTATAAAAAGTCTCGTCTTTGAAAGTCGAGACTCTTGATCAAGAATCGAGACTTTAGAACTGTTGATTAAATTTTTGTACTTTTCATATACCTACCACTTAAAAGCTCTAAGTATATTACCTTCACACAAATTTTGGAAATAAAGAGTCATTGTCAATAATGCAAATTTATCTGGCTTACCGTGGGGATGTTTTGACGCTTGACAATAAAGTCAGTCAACAAATACAGAATTTTTGAATGTCTTGAAACTTAAAACCCTCGAAAAACGAGACAAGAAGTTAATTGTCAAGACACTCGCTAGACGAGACAAGAAGAATATCATCGAGAAATGGTCAAGACAAGATGAACCTATTGCTTGTCTCAAAAATCAAGATTTTTCATAATCAAGACCAGAAGTTCTGTTTCTCGACTCTCGGGAAACTCTAGTCCCAATTACACTGTAAAAAGTAAACTGAATATTCAGTAACAAATGGATAGGAAATCGGAAGTTATTATCCTATACAACTGTACTTTAATTTTTGTTAAAAACAGGTAAGATTGCATGTCCATCTTTAAATATTAAAGTACGTGACTTTAGAACTATAGTGTTTTTAACAAAAATTAAAGTACACTTGTATAGGATCAAACTTCCTATCCATTTGTAACTGAATATTTATTTACAAATGAATAGAAAATTATGATACTATACAAATGTACTTTAATTTTTGTTAAAAACCCTATACTTCTAAAGTCACGTACTTTAATATTTAAGGACGGATATGAAATGTTGTTCGTTTTTCACAAAAATTGAAGTACAATTGCACTGGATAATAACTTCCGATTTCCTATCCATTTGTAACTGAATATTCAGTCTACTCTTTAAAGTGTAAAACAAGATAATTTTGATTCAAAAATCTATATATCTTTAAGAGATAAAGAAGTAAATCCATCTCAGATTCACAAACCATGAATAAGCTGTTAGTTTTTCATGTTGGCAAAAGAAATAGTGTCGTTTGTGTTAATATTGGATTAGGTATTCTTTAAGTGTAAAAATTAGTGGTAGAGTAGTTTTTTATTGAATAAATTCAATAGTGGAGCACCGGCTGAATACATATTGGGGGTCGTCTCCGCACATTAAAAATCTACAATCAAAAAGGGCACTAACAAATACAATACCAAGATAAATATCTGTCTCGGATAAGCGAGAAAATTTTTGCACGAATATCAAGGCTTTCCGAAATTTTGAAAATTTTCAAAATGGGAAAGAAATACGAAAAAAAATGGATATTTTCTTCCAATGAAAACTTGTTCTTTCTAACATTTTCTTATGAATTTTTATCCGCTGAGTGTGAATCTGCCAACATTTTTGTTTAATTGGCGAATATCGAAGATATTTGCCTGAATCGTAGCAATTTTTTTATCTTTGTTCAAAACCTTGTGCTGGGGGATTTTGTGGTTGCGTAAACCAAATTCGAATTCAAATTCAATATGGCTGATACAAAATGGCTGCCCAGTTTAAATAATTGTAATTTGTTCTTCTAAAAAGGTGGTATCGGGGGTTTTAAAGTCGCTATTGATTTACAAAGCCAAATCTAACCTAAAAAAATAAAAATTTACTATATTTATATAAGTAATATGGTCCATATTAAAAATATTTTTTATTTAATTTTTTTGCCATTTTAAATTTGCCATGTTGAGCATTTAATTTTTGACATTATATTCCGTTCGGAAATAAGAAGCAATAATTTTGGCCTATCCAGGTAAATATCTTCCAGATTCGCCAATTTCAATAATTTTTCTTGACAGATTCGGATTCAGCGAGTAAAATTACGAGAGAAAGAATTGGCGCGCTAAACCATTGTAAACTAGTGTGATAAGTTTGATAGTTCAAATGTTACTGAACAGGATTATCATAATGAAGATGGCGATATACTTAGGTAGTTGGTAGATATGTAGATAATGTTATGTTAAACGTTGGTATGGCTCGAGATTATGTTTGTTTTATATGTAATAATGTTGTTAAAAGTAGCGCTTAAGGGATAATAAGCTTTGCTTGTTTTATGCTTTAAAACGTACGCAATATTGGCTGTTTCAGACATAGAAGCTACAATAACATCTGCTGCTGATTGCCTTTTAGTTTCCGTGTAAAATTTAGTCGCGATATTTTTCCGAGGGTGCAAAGCGATTTTAACGGTAATAAAACATGATATTCCTAAAGAAGACAGCGACCCTTTATGAGCAAATCTACAATATGCAAACAATATACATGTATAGGTAATGCCAGTTTGAAACTTCTTTCGCCCCCATTTAATTTAATTCCATTTAATACTGTTCAGTTTCCAAAAATTCGCCGTAAAATCGGTCATATTTTAAATATTTTCAATAAAAACTAAAATAGGAGTAGATCATATGTAATTTAATGTCTTTCGCTAACAGAATATTATCTTAGGAAACAATATAATGGAGCCCTGCACTGGAACTGGAACCAGTAGGGTAAAGCCCCCAATCGTTGGCAATCCGCTAATTATTGGCACTGGAGTGATATTTTCGTTTATATAAAAAATATCTCCATTAATACCTTAATCTAACTATTTTTTTTATGAATAGGCAGTAATGCTAAATATTATATTTTAAATGCGAAAAACATATTTTTCCCCCCCTGGGCAGTAGAGTCTTACTTCGTGTGAACTATGTAAGTGTGAATTTTTAAGGTTTGTGCTAAGGAAGTGCTTTAAATAGAAGGTTAGTAAAAGACTTTTATTGACAGACTTACTATGTTTTCTCTATAATTTTAGTAAGTATATGCATTCTACTTATTAATTAGTCTTAAAAACTTAATTTTTCTTTACATTTTTATTTAATTTCGACGGTGCCAACTATTGGTATACAAAATTAAACTAAATTCTAATTATTGGCACAGGTGCCAATAATTAGCATCTTTAGTAAAAACTCTATTCCAATTATTGCCAACCTGTTAAAATGCTAAATTAATGGATGAAATAAAATAAAATTGAATAGATTTATTACTTGTACGGTTAAATATACACACGTATTGCCACATCTGATATAAGACAAAACCAAAACCGTATTTTAAAGCGGGTGGGCTATTATACAAAATATACAGTTTTAGCTGAAAACCTATTTCAAGTAAATTCGTTCTAAACAGCGTTTAATGAAAAACTTATAGTTTTTCGTCAATACATATGTACGTATATACATACATTTTACACTTAATTTTGTCTATAAACTTAATTTTTCTTTAGAATTTAATTTTTTGTCACGGTGCCCATAATAGGTGTCCAAATTAATTACATTACATTACATTTTGTTTAACCTCGAATTATTCTACTTAATTAAGCACCCGGGAAAAAAAGGTTTATATATTTGAGATATGATCGGATATCTGTATATCCAAATTTCATGTCCAAGAATATATCAAGAGATCCAATCATATATGCTTATATATAAGCAGTTATATATCAAGAGATCCAATCATATCTCAGTTGTATAAATAGATTATATTTGCTTATATATAAGCATATCTGCTCATATATGGCGAGATATGATTGGATCTCTTGATATATAATTGCTTATATATAAGCATAACTGCTCATATATGGCGAGATATGATCGGATCTCTTGATATATGCACATATATTTTTATATCTAATCACTTGTACAAATAGATTATATCTGCTTATATCTGCTTATATATAAGCATATCTGCTCATACATGACGAGATATGATTGGATCTCTTGATATATAACTGCTTATATATAAGCATATATGGTTGGATCTCTTGATATATTCTTGGACATGAAATTTGGATATACAGAGATCCGATCATATCTCAAATATATAAACCTTTTTTTCCCGGGCATCTCCTAAGTCCAGGACTTGTGTGGGCTAGTAGTAGAGGGAACCACCGGCTTTAATTGACTTTCGAACCAATTTATAGGGAGTGTCCGCTTCATTTACGCCTTCGCGGAATTTAAATTATTAATTAACTGAAAAAGGCAAATCGGCGCCGGTGAGAATCGAACTCACGCTATTAGTCTAGTAAACTCGCCAAGTACGACGCGGTAGTCCACTACACCAATCCTCCCATAAATAAATTAATATAGGAAAATTATAAATATGAAGATAATAGAATTAAAAATAATAAATCTAAAAGAAAAATACTTTATAAGTTAGTCTACAGTATTCAATATTTCAAAAATGTATCCTCCTTCGCCCCCATTTAATTGAATACCTATTAATGTTCCGTATCTAAAATTTCACCACAAAATTGGTCATATTTCAAACATTTTCAATAAAAAATAAAATAAGATGAAATTGTGGGAAATCACGTGTGATTTACAGCTTTTTCGACCACGATACTTCCCCAAATCAAAATCAATAGAAACTGAGAAAAAAGGCAGTTTCATTTATTTCATTTTTAATAAATTGCAATTTTGTTTTAATTTAATGGTCAAAAAAGAATATCGTTTTAATAGGAGGCTGTTCAAAAATTATTTTACAGAAATTTAGACAATGTGTCACTCTTTGTCACTTTTGGTTCTACCCCCCTAAGAAAATATGTCACCGATGAAACAACATCCCTTCCACAATTAAATAAAAACCATACATATTTTAAAACTTATTTTTATCTGACATTTTAGACAGTTTTGAATAGTTCGTGAGAAAAAAAACGGTTTTGGTCAATTAAGAAAAAAAACGGAACTCCGCTTTATCTATGAAAAAAAGTGACGCCACTTTTTACTTGATACCTGACACTCCCTATAAAAACTGGTTCGAAAGTCAGTATAAGCCGGTGGTTCCCTCTACTACTAGCCCACACAAGTCCTGGACTTAGGGGATGCCTAATTAAGTAGAATAGTACGAGGTTAAACAAACATGTAATTAATGCAGCACCCAAAAATTGACATTGTTAACTTTTTGTGAGTCTGTGGAATAAATAATATTACCACCCAATTATACGCATAGTAATTTCTAGATTTAATCAAGGTAGTATTAAAAATAATATGTCAGTATGAATTAATGATTATAATCTTAAGAATATACTAATTAATTATCCCTAATTATTGTATGAGTGCACCTTTGAGATATAATCAATGTAGAATGATAGTAGTGTGAAAGTGTAATTTTAGATTATTATCGTGAAGGCTTTGGATTAAGTAGAAGCAGCAAACTAGGGTGTGATGATTTTAGATTTTTGTTTTTAGTTAGGTCTTTAGACCCAATGTCAATAACAATAACAATAACAACAATAATAATAATACACAAAACACATTCTTTATTAACAACAACAAAATTTAAAATTTTGACTTTTAAGGGTCCGTGCATTCTTTTTTTATATTTAGCATATCTTAGCGAACTACCATTTGGGAAAAAGCAACAAAATGTTTACATTATTTCTTACAATTAAAAAATCATTTACCTCTGATAAAAAAAATGAAGATCATCCCATAAAATGTCAACTACCATTTTTTTTGAATTTTTTTTTTAACTCCAGTTCCACTTGCAGTAAGCAGGAACTCTCAATTCGCAACTTTGGATTTATCCTTACTAGGAACTTATGGTCCAAATTGGAAGTCATTTTCTTAAAGCGTTCTCAAACTATCGTGGTCACATCATTTTCCATACAGACGGATCAACAATTTTTTTTTGTATAAAAAGCTTTGCGCGAAACATAAAAAAAGCAGTACAAAATTTTCAGTTTTTTCTTTTAAGTTTGAGACTTTCGGAAAGTAAAATATGTAAATCATTTTTTACAAAATTTAGTTAGCTCTAATTTTCCATACTAACATTTTTTTTTCATGGAAACAACTTATGATTGCAAATTCAGTTACAGGATAAAACTGTAAGTTACAGTTAGAAGTCAGGAAAATCTGTAAAACCTGAGAAGTTCAATAAAAAAAGAAACAGGCTATTTGTACGTCCGACGTACAAGCTAATTGTACGTCCTGTATTTTTTTAAGCTTTTAAGGCATATTTTTCGTCAGAATTATATTCTCCCCGTTTAAATGCCCCCATTTAATATATACCGCTCCCCATAAGCATCAAAAATACCAAACAGGCGAAAAAACGGACCTAAACCAAAGAGTTAGGTTATGTTACGTCGGGCGTATAAGTAGCCAGTTCACATAGAACAGGCTATTTGTAGGTCCTATATTCTTATTTGCTCATTTTTAGGGGTTTTAAAGCTGTTAAGGCATATTTTTCGTCAGAATTATATTCTCCCCATTTAAATGGGGGGCTACCGTCCCCTACCAAGCATCAAAAACACCAAACAACGAAAAAACCGACCTAAACTAAAGAGTTAGTAAATAGCCAGTTCCATAAAGAATAGTTATTTTCTTAACTAGTATATTAAGTGAATAAAATCACTTAATACAAGAGTTGAGAATTTAATTTTATCCAACACCTTTTTTTTTATATAAAAATCTATAATTTTGAGAAAAATTATGTCAAAAATATTAAGATTAAGTTTTCTTAATACTAAAATAATAGGTAGCCATGGCCTAAGTATGCCTATTAAAAATAAACAATTGCTAGTTTTACATTTCTTACAAACATCAAAATGGACGCGGTGATGACAGAATTTTTAATAAAAACAGTATTTTATTCAAAAACTAAAGAATAATTTGTGGTTTTCTTTAATTTTTATGGTTTAGTTAACGTGCTTCTGTTTATAGAATAGTTATAATACTTAATTAATAGGGTATGTAACAAATTTTGGGTGAGATCAAAAGCTGTACGTAAAAGAGTGGGTGAAAAATTTGTTAGTCACTTTTGAAATTTAAAATAGTGCTCAAAACAAGTGTTTCTGTGAAGGTGTTGGATAAACCTTATTTTTTTGCACTTTTGGAATGTATTTTTAGCCAGGTTTCTGGCCCAGTCAGACATCCGATGAAAGTGAAATCGCTTCACCCTAATATTTTCGTATAGGTAGAGGCCGTCCGAAGAGTATGCAAAGAGGGAAAGAGGATATGTCATGTAGTGAGCATAAAGCAGGAACCCAAAGTGTAACATGTGGTTTGAAGTAGTGTTCCTCGTAAAGTTGTCAGTGGGCATGTGGTGGTAACGGGCCCGACTTGCTCCGAATTACAAATGAGCGACCTCTCTAACAGCAATAATGACAATGTGATGAGATGAGCCCCCCACATGTATTCAGCCGGTGCACCTCTATTGAATTTATTCAATAAAAAACTACTCTTACCGCTAATTTTACACTTGCAGAATACTTAATCCAATATTAACACATACGATATAAAATATAAAATAAAAAGCCAACAGCTTGTAAATAATTTTGCACTTTGAGGTGAATTTACTTATGTACAGGGTGATCTAGAAAGAGATTACAAGTTTAAGGGGGATTCAAAAATACAAAAAATTGCAAGAAAATATAGGTTCTAGGAAAACAAGTCTTGCTCCATTAGAAAACAAATTTTGAACAACTTTCCTCCATCCACCATGATCTCTTAGTAAACTTAAGATGAGTTTACTTAGATACAGGGTTATCCAGAAATAGATTATAAGTTTAAGGGTTGATTCCACATCAGGTAAAAAATTACAACTTTTTTTAGCCTAAAAATACAACTTTTTTCCTCCAGAAAGATGCTTTGTCCGTGACAGTTTTCACCCTAACCAAAATTTTGATGATTAAAAAAAAAAGTCCTCACCCCCAAAAAGAAGCTTTTTCGAATTTTGACTAAAAAAAAGGTACGCGTCCTCACCTTTTTTGGTGCAATATACAACTTTTGTTTTTTGAATCCCTGCAATATTCGGCTTTTGTCTGAATCCCTGCAAGATACAACGTTTTTTTTGTGAAAAATACAACTTCTTTTGTTTGGATTAATGCCATATACCACTTTTAAAGATGGCTGGAGGGGGACGCTCCCCCCTATCCCCCCATAGCTACGGCCCTATTCTCAGGGTAAGGAAGAATCAGCCTAAGCTATGTGTTACCAGGGGAGGGGCTCTTGGATTAGCGCGCTGTAGCGTCACTTGATTATGTCAAATATTGCATATTGCTGAAACGTAAGTAGAAGTTATCTATTATAAAAATCCTAACTCACTTCAGTAGATTAGCCCAGCCCAAACCCCTGGACCTAGAAACTTGAAACTTAAAACTTGAACAGTTTGTTCCTTTTATCATGCTAGCACCCATTATTTTCGATATTCGACCCCTAAGGGAGTGAAACGGGGGTTGAAAGGTTTTTTAAAAAGTGTGCGTATCTCAGAGACCTCTTAATCTAGAACGTTTATATTTGGCAAAAATTTTCTTTATCAAAATCGAAAAGATATATGTTTCAGGAGTTTTCGATATTCGATCCCAAAGGGTGTAAAAGTTGTGATATTTTGGTTTTAAGGGGTGAATAATTTAAAGATTAGACATTTTTAAAAAGTTTGCGTATCTCAGAGACCTCTTACTTTATAATCTCGATATTTGGCAAAAATGTTCTTTATTGATATCGAAAATAAAAGTAAAAAAAAATACGCCCCCTGATTGCGGGAATATTATTAAACAAGAGAGAACTAATTTGAGTTTTTAACTACCCCGTTCAAAGAACGGGCTTCACGGCTTGTAATTTATGTTACTGATTTCTATGACACAACATGGAAAAGGTATCACGTGACACCGGGGGGAGGTAGACCGGAATTGTCAAAAAATAATGGCGTTATGTATTGATAACCCATTATCTGTCAAACTGTCAAATGTGTTGATCTAAAACTTTACAATTTTAAGGATGCTAAAGTGTTGTATTAACGTTTTATGACAGAGCTTCTGCTATAAGTCTTAAGTATGGCACTTTTTTGAAAACTGTTTTTCTCTGATGTCTAAGAAAATATTGTTTTATGTTTTCAGTAGTATTTTCAGTTTATAAACAGATTCAAATGTTATATAATTACCTTGAAATATCGAATACCATAAATATTTCAACAATAATTGCTATAATAAATATTGTTTATTGCAAACGCATTTAAATTGTATGAATGAAGAGGAGAGTATTGTATAGAAATTTTCATAATTGTCCTTATTTACAAATAAGCTCATTATTATAACAAGCCGTGAAGATATGTAATGCTTCACATTCCATAGTATATTCTGCATGTGGATAGTATGTTGCGTTTCCTTTCAAAATCTGACGTCTTTACATTAGATTACATTTTTGTTTAACCTCGTACTATTCTACTTAATTAAGCATCCCCTAAGTCCGGGATATGTGTGGGCTAGTAGTAGAGGGAACCACGGGCTTTAATTGACTTTCGAACCAATTTATAGGGAGTGTCCGTTTCACTTACGCCTTCGCCAAATTCCAATTATTAATTAACTGAAAAAGGCAAATCGGCGCCGGTGAGAATCGAACTCACGCTAAGAAGACTTGATACCATCTGGCTCTGAGGTCCAGAAATGAAATTGCGTTTTAACTAACAAAAAAATATATATAAACACCTTAAAAAAATATATAAAATTAAAATTAAATGGTTAAAAAGAGAATTTCATAAGTTTTAAAATGATGTATCACACGACACCCTTTCCATTTAAAAAACATCCCTCAGTGCCCCCTGCCTTTACTGTGCCCCCTAAAGATATCAAATATATACCAAAAAAATATTTGGGTTATTTTATTTAAGTGTTCCAAAAGTTGATATCGTTACAAGTTTAAAGTCCAAATGAATATGAGGGGAGTTCTATAGAACTTGATTTTTGCTGGAACTTTTATATCATATTTTGTTCTGAAGAACACAAGATTTGAGTCATCAGGATGGACGGACAGACGGACGTATGGACGTACAAAAAAAAAGTTGTTTAGAAATTAAAAAAAATCTATATAAAAATGTTTGATCTAAGTAGTTTTGATGATTTTGGGACTATGAGAACGTTGTATAATACTCTTCCAGAACTGAAGCTGGAGAGTATAATGAGCTCATTATTATAATAATCCTGTAGGTACATAAGGCCGATTTTGTCCGGTTAACAAAATGAATTAAACTGATACGTTTACAATAGCCTATATACCTTTCCATAATTGGATGAATATATTTTTTTATTCGAGAAATGGTACTATCTATAAAAATAGTTGTTACATACAATAAGAAACAAAACAATTTATCGCATGTATACTATAGTAACTATGAGGCCTACATTATTGAAACTCGCCATAAGTCAACAAGATTAAATATCCTCTATAGTCTAAGGGGCTGTCCATATATTACGTAACGCAATTTTTCAAAAAAATTGACCCCCCCTCCCCCCTGTGTAACAAACTGTCACATTAGACTGGTCTTGCCATGTACAACAGCTTTGCAAAAAGTTGTCTTCAACTGTTTTTGTTCTAAGACAAATAAAAAAATCTGTCTCTTTTAGCATCTTAAAGATGAGCTACTTTTCTCTCTTTCACTCACATTTAAGTTATGCGACGATTCTCTGGGGAAGCTCCAGCTATGCTAAAAATACACAAAGAAAAAAGTCAATTTACTTGTGGTAAAGATGTTCACAACCACAATACTAGAGGTAAGTCACAAATCAGAATCCCAAAATATAGACTCAAAAAAGCCTCAGGAAACTCACTGAATCTTAAATTATATAATGTATTACCTTTAAATTTCAAGGGTCTAAACTATGAAAAATTTAAGGTAATTATAAAAAAAACCTTACTCACCTACTGCTTTTACTCCGTGGACGAATATGTCATGAAAATGTCTCTATCCGACTTTCATCAGCGTTTCTTCCTCAATAAATTCTGTGATATTATGTAGATGTATACTGTAAACTGTACTATATGTTAATGTTATTTATTTTTTTTATGACTTGCCAAAAATGTAGTTACATAATGTGGCCAAATAAATCTGAATCTGAATCTTTACCAACACCTGTGTAACGCTGTGTAACCCTGTGTAACGCGTAACAATATAAAATTTTTGTTTCGCAATAAATTTAACTGTATTCTCACTATTGATTCGTTTTTCTCAACAAAACAAACATGAACCTAAAATATAGTATAAAAATAAAAAAAATTTACACGAAAAAATCACTCAAACTTAAAAAAAATATTCATAATCAATATCACACAGGGAAAAAATACTAGGTAGCTCTTTTTACACTGAGTGTCACATATAACACGTATATTGTTTATGCAAAGGTACACAAAATAGTACACACATATGGTGTTCTGTGAGTACACATTCCGCGCGAAAATGTATAATCGCCGATGATTCATCGGCAAGATCACGCAAGAACAGGGCCGTAAGATTTTTTTTTAAATATCAATGTCAACAGTTTTTTTACTGATTACAATATTATTTAAATATGCATAGTTTCGTCAATTTTTGTGTGAAAAAGGGAATTGTGGGCCACTAAATAGTAATTTATGTTGAAATAAAAATACAAGCTTAGGAAATAAACATTAAATTTATTAAATTCCGTTACGTAACGTTTACCTAGACCCCCCCTCCCCCTTGTGACAAACTGTAACAATTTCTCTGACACCCCCCCCCCTAGGCGCGTTACGTAGTATATGGACAGTCCCTAAGAGCTGATGATCATTTTTATTTAATTATTTTCGCCCAGCTGTATTTTATATATGTCTTAAAGTACATTCAAATTAAGCTATTTGCAAATCGCCAGGTCCTGGATCGGGTTCCTTTGGGTGCTAGAAGCTCCGAAAAGGTGATGAAATGGGGTCCCCGAAAAATATATTTTTAACTTACCGAGTTAAACACATTTAGATTAGTCAATTTTCACAGTTTACACAATTATTTAGTAGGTCAAGGGGTAAAAAAGGCTTTAAAAAGTACATTTGACATATGTCAACACTAAAAAGTCTAAAGAATTTTCATTTAACCAAATGTCATTTCATAAATTCTCATTTCTTTAAAAAATTAAGTATCACGTACACGGAAAAAAAAAATTATAGCTAAGAGCGCTATTACCCAAATAAGAAGCAAATTATAATCGCTTATTATATAAATACAAGGCTTTCTCTTACAATTATGGCAGTCAGTGTAAAAATTTATATGAAATACTTTAATTGTTTAGTGAATAATAAAATATAACAAATAGTATGGCATTTATAGCTTAAATAGATTTAATTATTGTCCGTGCTAATAATTTTTATAATATAATAAAATTTCTGTAAATTTATAATAGTGCCTGTAATAAATATAATCGTGTCTGTAATATATATAATCGTTTCCAATTTATTTTTAACATTATTAGTTATTGTGTCCCTTATAATCTATAGCTTAAATCACTATAATTTGCCACTGTTACCAAATATCTTATAATGTATAGCGCAGAGCCCACTAATTTCTTTCCGTGTATATGTCAAAGGCGCTTTTTAAAAACTGTTCTTACCCCTTGGCCCCAGAATTATTGTGTTTAACTATGAAAATAGCTTAATCTGAATGTAATAAATGTAATGTATATGACTCGGCAAGTTGTAAATTTGTTGGTAGCTCATTTCCATAGCTTTTGGAGATTCTAGCACTCAAAGGAACAGGTCTAGCAACTATTGAGTTGGGAAAATCCATCTATCTATCCGATTTACCCAAACATGGGTGTTTTGAAACAGATACCGCCTGGTCTAAATTGTGTTTAGCAAACAACATAATTGTTGGTTTAATACATTTTTTGTATGTAAAAGCCTCACTAAAAGAACGCAGGGTAGTCAGAATAATGGATAGTAAAATGTTGTTTGAATGTTCATCAAGAAAGAGCATTACATCAATAGCCCGACCGCAAGAGGATGCCGAACTTAGATGCAACTGATCAACAAAAAAAACAACACACAACGGCTGACAGTGTTGTTCTTATTATACTCTTCGTAGCCTTAAAGTTAGAAGGATTTTATGAGTACTTTTTCAATTTTTAATTGGGATATTATCCTCTAAATGAGCAATGTATCATATACGCAAAGCTCAAAAAAGTTTCTTGGTTGAATGCTTTTTTATTAAATAAGTCAGTATATAGCTTTTTTCGATCTTTAAATGTTTATTTATAAGAATTTATATGAAAAACATGAAGATATCATTAAATATTCTATTATTTTCAATGAATTGTTTCACTAAGCTGGAATTGAAAAAACAGTTTCAAGGAAAAAGAGGTCCCATTATTGTTTTAAGGTTATTTTAAGTTTTTTTTTCTATTTTGCGGCTCTTATAAGCTTATAATCACACGCATTTTGCTTGTTCTTATAGGTCCATAAGAGATCTGTACTTTTTTTTCTTTTGGGTTGGCAACAGACAAAAGCCTATAACTTGGCGTTTTTCGTTCAAATGTCAACGTCGCTTTAAAGTTTAATTTTCTACAAAATTTTGTGTTTAGGTTATTTTTTACCGTGTTAAAGTTGTGGCTTGGTTACTTACAGTGAAAAAGAGAAGACATGACTATAAAATATATCAAAATGTCATTTGTTCTTAGATATTAAACATGGCGAAAACTGTAATGCCAACCCGAAAGAAAAAAATCCCTAAATCAGTCGTCAATTTAAAAGTCTTTTTAAAGAATTAGACAAATTAGGACTTTTTCATTCATTTGTTTTAAAAGAGAAACAAACTTTGCACATTTTTTTAAAATTTTAACAGAAGCAAGAAATTCTTTCATTTCTTTTCTGCAGATTTAAAAAAATAAAATAACTATTTTTTTTATGCCTAATAAAGATCCTTATCAAATCTATTTAGGTTACATACTAGCTTCATTAAGAAATGTAAATAAAAAAACATTCATATAATCTAAGACCAAAAATTATTACAAAAATTATAATTTTTACACCAAAAAACTCGTAATCGAACTCTGAGAAACTTTTAAAGTTGTGCGGCCCTTCGATGTCACATTATTACTCAGAAAGGCAAAGGCTGATCGCCTTCTAAATTTTAGAAAAAACTAAAACCAAGGATTATTTTAAAAAAATCGATTTATAAACAAACAAATTGGGGAAAAATCAAACTAATTTTCAAAAAATTTAGTAAAGTTTTTTTTTTAATAAATTTCTCTTTCTAAATAAATAAAAATTTTAGAAGAAAATTATTAATATTATATTTTTAAAAAAATATTAAACACTATCCATTGCGGGGAGTATGCACTATACAATGCGAAGCATTACCTACCTTCATGGCTCGTTTTTATTTCCAGTTTGAATTAATCAATTTCGGACAGTTTTTGAGTCGAATAACTTTCGAACAAGGCTCGCACAAGTTTTAATTGAATAATTAAGCCTAAAAACTGTATAGAGCATTATTTTTTGCATGAGTATCATTTTTTTTTTAAGTTAAGGCCTTATTTGTAACCATCGGTTTAGTAAAAGGCATATCTCTATGTACTAATTTTGGTGATGTTTGGTTCTTGTGCGCTTGCTTATCACAGTATATGAATAAGGGGCTGTTCAACAATTACTTCAGCGAAATTTAGACAACTTTTGATCCTTTCTCCCCTGTGCCACTCTTTGTCACTTTTGCTTCGACCACCATGATAAAAAAATATATATCTGGACCTCAGCGCCACATGGTATTAAGTCACGTTTTTAAAATTATTATTATTATTCCAAATAGAAAAAGTGGGAAATTTTAAATAAGAATCACTCCTAAACCTAAAATCGTAAAAAGATGGACTTAATACCATCTGGCTCTGAGGTCATAATTTGCGAATTTGATGTAATGCGCATGCGTAAGCGGGCGATTTCGCTAATTTTAATGCAAGGTCTTGGTAAAATATAAGGAATAAACAATTTTTAGGGTTGCTTCAATGATTTATGTTACTCTGCTGAAAATTTTTAATTATTTGATGCATAATATTTATAGAAATATTATGTTATCTTCTTACCTATACAAAATAAACATGATAACAAAGCGGAAAAAAGATCAGGGCTACCAAATTTGTTTAGTTGGATAATGAATGAAACACAAGATATTATGAATGATGTATGTTGGCATAACTGGTCCACTGAAATACTACATAATAGGCTATAGTAATAATGTTAACTATATAACTCAATTTTTTTTACCACTGGTTAAAAATTTTCCCCGTCAGACCAGATTTTTTTTTTTGAGGAAATCAGCTTTTTTACATATAAATGTCGAAAAACGTAAAAAATCAATATTTTTTTTAATTTTTTTTCCAACACAAGACTTTCTAATAAAATCAGTTAAACATTGTAATGTTTGACAAGGTCTATGATTTATTGATAAAAGTTATTTTTCGAGTTATTTTTATACATAAAAGTTATTTTTATTACAAATCATAGATCAAGTATTTATAGTTGAAGGAATTTAAAATTAATGTTGTACCGAAAATATTGTGACAGATTTATTACATATGAACGTTTCATAAACGTTTTTATTTTAACTTTAATAATAGTAGTGTGAGGTATGGGTGAATATCACCTAATAGTCCAATATGCCTTGTGTATCTTAAATTGTTCCCCCTGTGAGTCATTAACTCATTTTCACATCTGAAATTTTCTAGCTTTCTAGCTCGATTGTCCAGTCTCGATATTTAAGACAAGAAATAGATCGATCTTGACGATTAACATCTCTTCCTTCTCTCTCTCTCTCTCTCTCTCTCTCTCTCTCTCTCTCTCTCTCTCTCTCTTCTCTCGCGAGAAGAAAGTCTTAATTTTTAAGACTCTCGATATTCTGCAGGGTGGATTGACCTTAGTAACAAGTGTCGAAACATCCCAACATTAGGACAGACAAGTTTTTACTATTAACAATGATTCTTTATTTCCATAACTTGTGCGTAGAGAACTTATTAAAACTTCTAAGTGTAAGGTGTGTGAAAGGTTAAAAAAATAACCATGAGTCGAGAAGTCTTGATTCTTGATCAAGAGTCTCTACTCTCGATGAAATGGCCCAATAGTAGGTTACATACTAAGACACGAGACCTTAGATACTTAAAGATATTTTGTAGAGCAAACTGGGTGCTAGAAGAAAGTTAGGCAGACCTAAAATGTAATACTGCTTAAAGTATATAGTATAGAATATTAAAGGCAAATGAAAATAATGATTACCGGTACAATACGTTTAACGTCTAATAGAAAACATAAGTTTGTATCCAAGTCCAAACCAACCCATAAATAAAATTCTTTAAAAATATTATATCGGGAATTTATCGCAGTGCAACAATAAATGTGCATTATATCCGAAATTATTAAAGAATACATAAAACAGGACTTGTGTGGGCTAGTAGTAGAGGGAACCACCGGCTTATACTGACTTTCGAACCAGTTTTTATAGGGAGTGTCCGCTTCACTTACGCCTTCGCCAAATTTCAATTATTAAATAACTGAAAAAGGCAAATCGGCTCCAGTGAGAATCGAACAAAACAAATACAAAATCTTTAAACACAACGGGCTTTTATCAATGGCTATCAAATTTAACAGTAGGTTATAAGTTCCCTAAGGAACTTATGACAGCTATGTACACAAATATCTTACCTTCATGTAATTTAAATTTTATTTAATTTAATTTATTTTTACCTAGAATCTAAATGTACCGGTGACCATTGCTAGATAAAGGGTGAGATAAAGAGCTGCCTCAAACCAGGCTTGAGACTAATGTTAAAGTACAAACTAAATAAACTGTTTTATTTAAAAATTGTCCTAATTGTTCCAACCATTGGAATTCATCTAAATGTACCGCTGACCATTGCTAGGTAAAGGGTGAGATGAAGAGCTGCCTCAAACCAGGCTTGAGTGATGTTAAAATACAAACTATCATAAATATTGTTCCAATCGATTTCCATCATTGGAATCCAATGTTAAATATTGTAGTCCAATGTTTAATATTGACCCTTATGGCATATGGACGTCTTATAAAGTTGCTTTTTTGTTTTAATGATGTATCGATATTGAAGTAGTGTGAGGTATAGACTTTAATACGACTGCCGTTATTTGATCGAGCTAAAAAAAGTGGTTTTTGGAATAACACCGCAGGTAGAATGGCTAGCGATCGACTGATCGGCTTTGGAAGCGAGACTGGCCACTGGATGAAGTATAGCCTGTGTTTAGACACTAGATTGGGCCCCAAATTAATAATTTTTTGATTAACACGTGAAAACCGCCTGCCTAATGGGGAAATTAAGTCATTTTTGAGGGAGAAAATCCGAATCCAGGGAAGAGAAGTCAAACACTAAGATTAATTTAATTAATTTTCCTTGGAGAAAAAATTTCCCAACATATGGTTGAGAAATTTCCCAACTCAAAAGAAGAAGTTTAACTCCTCCCAAAAAATTCTGATGACAAAAAAAAGGTCCTGAAAAAAATTTCCAACTCACAAAAAAAAAATAAATAAATTGTCAAAATTCAGTCTTAAAAAAATATTTTATTAATAATATTCATAGCCAACCAGTGTGCATAGACGGGAAAAATCATTATATTAACAATAATCTGTGATGCACAAAAAGTCCAAATGCATTTTGATAAAAGTTTAATTGATTTTGAAAATTAAATACTTATAAAATAAAATCTAGCGAATTAGCATAAATTAAAGAAGGTTCTTATTTAGTTTTGTTATTTTATTTTAATAATCTTATCTACCGATCCGTCCCTGTATATTGCAGTACTGTCCGGTTGTGGGGATGAGATCGATAAACGACTCTTATCAGTCGAGTTGATTTTAGCTTCACCAATTTAAATTCAGTATTACATACTATCTAGTAGCAAACGCGCGCTTCCTTAAAACTGCGTTTCTTAACTCAAAGTTTCGTACCACCCATTGAGGCGATTCACAAATGAATCATTCAGTGCTAATTTAATCGTTAAATAATAATCACTGTCGTAGCATGCAAAAGCATTAATTTACGCTTAATATTAAATGTGATATACTCATTAGAAACAAAATCATATGGTCACTTCAACTGGCTAACATCTTTGAGGTATCGTTACGCCGGTAAATACAATCCAAAAGGAATCACTAGGTGAGTGATATTCAAGGGCGTAGATGTTTTTTTTCTATGGGGGGGAGGGGTAATACCAAGAACATAGATTTGTTTTGTAATAATATAAATTTGTATTTTTTTAAAGGAAAATGCAATACAAAAAAAATCTTTTTGTCCTATGAGGGGTAAATACCCTCATTATCCCCCCTCATCTTCGCCTCTGGTGATGTTATCGCCCGTCTAAAATCTAAGTGGCCCTTATGGCTGAACAGTTACACTGAAAGCTAGTTACCGGAGTAAATACTAAACGTTTTGGTTTATATGAAACCCCACGAAAGTTTAGTTAACATTCACTGTTTGCTACAATTACCAGAACTATAACAATGTTAAGTATTACTGTGAATGTTAAACTACACATTCGTGGGGTTCCATATAAGAAAAACGTTTAGTATTTACTACGGTAAGGAGCTCTCAGTGTAGTTTAACTAAGTTTTAGAAGATTCCAGTTTTTTTTTTTTTTTTTTGAAAGGAATACGACTCCTAAATCTGACCACTTTTATAAAACAAATCCAAATAAGGTATATGAAGTCAAAATCACACCTGTTCGAACTGACGTCATCACAAACTAATATAAATACAGTGGTATATTAAGTTAATTGGCCGTAGGTAATTACTTACTGGCCTGTAAATCCGACTTTCTTGTAAATATGGGCCTTCCTTGCTAAAAATAGGCCTATTTTTTCCTAAAACTGGGCCGTTTTGTGAAAGTGGATACCTACCCAGTAAAAATTGCTTAAAAAGCTCTATGATATTTTGTAATGACGTTATTCCGCGAATTTAACTCTACTTCGTCATTTGTCTGTTTACATTTAAAAATTTGAAATTTTGGTTCCAGTCAATCGAAGACATCACAGTCTCAATCACCTTGATCCAAAGATGGACATGTCTGGTTATGTCGCTCGGTCGCCTCTATGAACTTACCCCCGATTGTCGCTTGATACTTTTTCCTCAATACAGCCAGCATTCTCGTTTTAGTCGGTTTTCGAGTAAAAAGTAGTTTCTCCAAGTTACAAAAATAAGTCGTTCTTTTCTTTTCCGAACGCTGCACACAGGCGACATTTCCCGAAAACATGACAAAAACTTTTCAGTAACTATTACCAAAAATTTGGCATTCATAGCTTAAAGTTTAGCAGTTTAAGACATGTTACTTTTTGCTATTCCTAAACAAGCATCAAAATATATAACAGGGCAGCACAAAAAAATCGAATTCCAATTCGATAACCTGATAATACGTTTCGTATAAATTTTGTGTCAGTGAACCCGAATCTACACATCAGGTCTTAGATATAATAATTTTTGCCATATCCAAACCAAATTTTCTTAAAAACTTGTGTATGGTAGGTTTTGCGGTAGAATTCGGATTTAGTCTTTGAATTTCAGTGACTCAAAATCTATAAAAACTATTAAAAATGGCTTGGAATGAGCCACTGCATTTTTTGCATGCATGCATGTTTCTTAAGTGAAAACTCCTTATTCGCAGCTAATTTTGTTAATTATTTGTTATAGCTGATCCCAACTACATGTTTTATTGTAATGTAAAAATAAAAAAATTCCAAAAAATAATTAAAAATAAGCCCCGAAGGGGGAGGGGCTGAATTGAATCCGGGAGAGTATCACACCTCCTAGCCCCCTAGTTACGCATAAGTTAAAAAGACCTGTAGACTAAATTTATAATCACATAATTTTTTATTTCCAAGGCTTCCACTACAAAACCTACGAAAAATAAAATAAACAAACATTTATGCCAGATATAAACATACTTTTAAACTGATAATACCAAATAAAAGTCTGTCTATTAATGAAGCTGAAGTTTGCAACGTTTTTTTGCGACAAAAATTTAAATAGTGTATTAAAGTAGTTTCATATCATACGTTTTTAGCGCACGAGTACAAGTTTAGAAAACAAGCCGCTTGCGGCGAGTTTTCTTAAGTACTAGTGCACTAAAAACGTGTTATGGAATAAGTGCTTTAATATACTATTTGAATTTTCGATGCAAAAAAACGTTGCAAACTTTAGCTTCATGTCTATTAAGTATCTTGGCTTGGCCAAAACTTGATTGCTAAGGTTTTTGCCACGTTTTCAGTAAACTTGGCCTCTGTGCGCTGGTATCTTTCATGTTTAAAGTCAAACAGGCGGAAAAACATTCTACTTTTATACTAACATTATTATCATACTACCACACATTAAGTTACTTAGCTATTTATTTATTTAGACACGATCGTTTACTAATTATTTCATTCATTCTTTAGATTTTTTGTTTGGGAATTTTTTAACTTAGAAACTTGTAAAACTAAAAACTTTATGTTCTTTTCTATTACACGGAAAAAAAAATTATAGCTGTTAAATACCTATACACGGTGTATTTGAATTTGAAATTTTGGTTTTTAACATTTTAGTGTTTATTTTTTGGTCCTTAAACCGCGAAATTTTAACTTTAAATGAGTTTTGCTCGAAAATGGTTAATCTCACGTTGTAACAAGAGTACCTTTTTTTTATGTATTTATAACTGATCATATTTTAATCAAAAAATACAACAAATTGCACAGAAAAAAAAAATGGGCAAAAAATTGATAAGGCTCCCCATTTTGCACGCCCCTGGTTAAAATAACTACATCAAAATAACATAAGATACTAGGCCTTATTAAGCTTAGATCATATTAAAAACCTCGTTGCTATAGATCAAAGGGTTCATGAGTTATTAAATAAAAACAGATCTTTTTAACCCTATCTATTATTATAATTACGATGGAGAATATTGCAGCAAAATTAACGGACTTCAAAATTACTTATATTGGAATATGTTTATACTAGTTGTTACAGTAAAATTCAATTCAATTCAATTTATTTATTTAAATAAGTATACAGATTTTTACAATTTGTTAAGGCTGCCTAAACCAGAGGTTTGTGTTGCAGCGTATGAATACAAATCTTAATAGTGTTTGACTACTTAAAATATTCTTAAAACTAAAAATTTTAGAAAAAATCATATACATTTTGTTTTGTTTTATTTTTTTTTTAATAATAATAAGGTACACAGATTCATAATGCTATCGGCAAGGTTGTGGTGACAAAAAAGAAAACTGGCGAAAGCATCGATACAAAAATGAGCAAAGGCGTAGGTACTTAAACAAAAAACTATGTTAAAATGTTGATAATACTAGCAAATCCAAGACAAATTTTACATATTAATGTTGAAAGTTATTATTATTATTTAATACCAAATGTTATGGAGTACCAAATAGCAATAACACAAATAATGTCTTAAAGTACAATGTATTTATTACTACTACGATGTATTTATTAATTTCGAATAATAAAGCTTAAGCTTTATGATAATTAATTGAAAATTTTTGTTTCAGATATAGGGATGACGCATTATGTTGGTCGGATAGGTGAGTATAATTTAGTAATAATAATGGTGCTTAAAACTAGCCTTTAATAGATAATGATTAATAGAAATAACGCATCATTAATTATCGGTTTTAATTGGTTTAATTGTGATTTACAAGATATGTTATTAGTCTTGTATGCTAGTGAGAAAATTTGTTGAAAATGAATTGAATTTCTCAAATACGCAATAAATGAGAACCTAAAAAGGAAACTAAATTTATATGCATAATATACCGGGTGTCCCACCATGTTCTTGACAAGCTATATCTCCGTTATTTGAAAAGATATAGAATTTTTTGCAAAAAACAGCGTTAAATGGGAGTCATTGAAGTTTTTATTCACATATCCAAAACCACCCCTTGCTTAACCACCCTCTTGAAACCACCCCCAACTTCTGTTTTTCAAATAGCACCCCCCCATTTTTAACAAAGAATATAAAGGTAAATTTTATTCTTAATTCAACCATGTATTATAAGTAGTATCGTATTTGCTCCGCTTGCCGCACCCCAATGTTCACAAAAAACAATCCCGAGTGAGAACTTTTGGTAACATACCTATATGCCAAATTTTAAGTCTCTAGCTTAAAGCGTTCTTAAGTTTTCGTACCCATCAGATTTCCCGGACAGACCGATCGACGACCGACAATTTTGTTTTTGCTTGAAATTGTTTTATATCGACATAAAACGTCCTAAAGCAAAAATAAGCAAAAAAAAATATGAAAAACTTTTTGCACGAATACAAGGCTTTCCGAAATGTTTAAAAATTTTAAAATGGGAAAGTAAAATAGTAAAAAAGCAGTCACAGAAAAAAGGGATTCCTTGAACCAAGGACACGTGTCTTTCGATATGTTCAAAGCCATATTCTCTTTACATTACATTTTTGTTTAACCTCGTACTATTCTACTTAATTAACCATCCCCTAAGTCTAGGACTTGTGTGGGCTAGTAGAAGAGAGAACCACCGGCTTTAATTGACTTTCGAACCAATTTATAGGGAGTGTCCGCTTCACTTACGCCTGCGCCAAATTTCAATTATTAATTAACTGAAAAAGGCAAATCGGCGCCGGTGAGAATCGAACGTACGCTATTTGGGTAGTAAACTCGTCAAGTAAAACGCGGTAGTCCACTACACCAATCCTCCCATTTGTTTCAAGGCTAGCATTTCTTTGAACCAAAGTCAACGTCCTTGAATAAAGAGCGCGGATCTTCATTCAAAAACCCATTCTCTTCATTCAAGGACATTGACTTTGGTTCAAAGAAATTCAAGCCTTGAAACAAGGGAATATGGCTTTGAACATATCGAAAGACACGTGTCCTTAGTTCAAGGAATCCTTTTGTTCTGTGGGCAAAAAGCCAAAAATCCTTTTCTAAAAACTGAGAATATCAAAAAATTCATCGTTCATATTGCCTTGTGACTGGTACATGTACTTTTGTCTCAAGTACTCGCAAAATTCAATGAAGAAAGCACGGTGCAATTAATATGCTTTGCCGGACTCAATCGGATATTGAAAAAAAAACAGACTCGAGTAAGCTCTAGCGATACACCGGCTAATGAGGGTGAAAAACAAGACGGTTATAAATTATCTTAAAGTCGATTAGGCCCAGTCTATCAACGTTAAATTCAAACCTGTTATAAAATTACCCGACATGATTACCGCACATCAATTCTGCCGTATAATTTGCCTAAACAAATGACGGTCTCGACCTGCGGAATAAATGACAAGCGTCCTTCACAACATCGATACAAGCCAATACATCAATATTTTTTTAAAGTCTATAAAACACCATCAAATCAACAACCAACATCAAAGTTTTTGTAGAAACCGGCAGGGACAAAGCCCTTTTTCTTGAAGGTAATTTTTGGGGCGCCATTTTTTCTCTGTAGGGGCGCCAAGTTTTGATTGAAACCGTTAGGGACAAAGCCTTTTTTTTTGAGGGTGCCACCCTCGGGGCTGAGCCCCTCCTAGATTTTTTCTGGTTACGGCCCTGATCTCAAGTGCACTACGTATCTTCAAAGGACTGTATCTATTAAGGGAACAATTTTAAATGACAAGCGACTTCACAACATTACATAGCCACACAAAAAGAAAAAAAATGTCCGTAACTTTTTTGGAGACCATTGTATTCCTATGTATTTTGAGACGCTGAATCCGAATTAAAGGTCAAAATAGCACTTTATCCGATTCGTTTTGGAGATAACCTCAAAAAGCATTCCTTTCGTATACTCAAAAATAACTAATAACTAATAACTAATGCGATAAGGTGCTATTTTGACCTCAAAAACGTTATTTTCATACTCAAAAATAAGGTTTTTTGAGGTTATCTTCAAAAATAATCAAACGAGGTGCTATTTTGACCTCAAATTCGGATACATCGCCTCAAATACATAGCAATACAAAGGTCTCTTAAAAAATTCCGGACCTTTTTTCCTTTTGTGTGGCTGTGTTATTAATAACCAATAAATAATTTTGTAAAGGGCGCTTCCTTAGGAGCCTTTATTGGATCCATCATTATCATTCGTAGTAAAGCAGATACAAATTAACTGCTATATACTCAGACCTGCTCTGCCCTGCTAAGACGTTGTCCTATCTGCAATATAGATGTTTTTATATATGGCCAGTTTTATTGTTTTTGTTTACACTTTTTGAAAACATATTTAAATAAATATGGCGTTGGGTTCTGCTTTATTTTAAATCAAAAATACGTGATATCCTTTGAAAAAAAATATGTTTTTTGTCAGAAAAATAAATTGTCATACTAAATCCATTTGTTCTATCTGAGAAAGTTAGGACAAAATTATCTAAAAAGTCCAATCGAATTACTAAGATCTGTAAAGTTAGTCCTAGTCCTGAATTTTCGTCTAGTATAGACTAGGACAATTTTATTTAGAAAACATTAAAAATTTTCCACATAGGACAAACATCTTAGGCTAATTTTTAGGATTTGGGTTTTAGATAGGACATTTCTTTTTAGTAGGCACATGGAGAATAGTGTAAATCAATACAATGGTGTGCTTTTCTCAAAAAGTGAATTTTTGCATATAGGACTTTTCTTAGCAGGGCAGTGCTGATCGATGCTGTTTCCAAGTTTGCAAGTTTCCAAGTTTTCCAATCTTTTTTGAATCAACCTTTAAAATTTAGTAGATATATTTAAAACACTCTGTAAATGGTTAAATGACTATGTAAAATTATAAGCTTCGAAATTATGTCCAGGTAACCGAAAAATATAAATCCGAAGCCCATGGATCGCATTTTACTGTCTCTAAGTTGATTAATCAACTTTTTGCAAAAAAATTGCTCAAAAATTACAAAAATCAAGATTAAGGAACTTAATGTAAATTTTTTGGAAACTCAGAAAAAATATTTATTATTAACCAACACAACATTAGTTAATATGGTAAAAATATTTATCCAATATTAACATTTTTTACTTAAAATTGTGAATAAATTTATTTAAGTAAATACGTCTTCATTTAAATCAATTTAAAAAGATAACATGTTAGTGAACTTGCATGAAATAAAAAGAACCATATTAACATTTACGGAATTTTTATTCCAAGTTCCAACTAATGGTATTTTTAACAGACAAATATCACTAAGACAAAAAATTAGTTGACCAAATAAATAGATCCTATAGAATTCAAAAACAACATATAAACAATTAAGTTTTAAAGTTACAAATCCATTTACGGCAAATAAATTTAAATATTTAAGATAAAAAAAGTGTTTACATATCGTTTATGAATTCTTAAAGATTTACTTAAAGTATATTAAAGTACTAGTTTCATAATATACGCTTGCGGCGAGTTTTCTAAAGTACTAGTGCGCTAATAACTTGTTATGAAACGAGTGCTTTATACAATTTTTTCTATTTTGCTCTAAAATTAAAAAAAAAACTTATATTTAAATTGGTGACTGATTTAAAGATTTTTGTTTCGGGTTGGCATTACATTTTTCGCTATGTTTAAAATTCTTAGAACAAATGATATTTTGATATTGTAATGAGTCCCTGGGGGCCATGGCCCTCGGCTCCCTCCCAAGTCGGCGCCTATGGGTATACTAATTCGCATGGAAATTTTGAGCCCAAAATGCCTACTTTCAAAATTTTGGTAAAATCAGCTGATTTCCGCCATCTTTATTAATTATCCTTCATAAAATACCGGCACTATAGTACAACAATGTTGTTGTAAAATTATATACTATATACTACAAAAAGTTGTTTAGTATATATATATGGTTCGATTGTATTTAATATAAAGTTATAATGTTTTAGAATAATCGTAAAAATTGTATTCTATACCTAAAAATTGACCCAACAACGTTTTATATTAATATATTTAGATTTTTCTATTAGTCTGACAATGATTTTTTTATTTCCATAACTTGTATGTAGAGAACTTACTTAAAATTTAGTAGATGTATAGATGTTATGAACTTCATCAGAAGGTCTGGCAGATTCAGGAAGAGGGAGGATAGGCAGCAGGTTGGGTAGGTAATCTTGGGGCAGACAAAAAGGGCCATTGGGCCTACTTGTCAGGCGTCGGAGCATACCCACCTTTTACTACTACTACTACTACTACTAGTAGATGTATGCAGGTACAAAAGTCGAGAAGTGTCGAGTTTTTACAGCAGAAAAAATATTCTTTCATTAAAACTTGTACAAACTGACATTTGAATAAACGTAGTAAATATCTGGTTATGGAGTACATCTCAGTGGATATAAATAAATAATTGTTATTCAAACAACATAAAATCCAATTTGCCGACAATTTAATAAATTAAGAATTTTAATTGAATCGACTTTGTAGACTGCCTGAGAAGGGAACAAATAGCGGTTAGTGATACCCAACGAAAGAGGGAAATACGAGGGAGACACACAACTTTTAACGCCGCTCTTTTATTTTCAGATTATCTTAAATTTCGGTTTCTTATACACCTACATTCAAGCAATCTAAGACGCGTTTTTTCAAATTCTATTCGTTTTTCCCAGTTTATTTGTATTTTTCTGAGATCCACCGATTCTTGTAATAAGTAAATACAAGGTAGGTTTATAACCTACACGTTATCTGTTTTAGTTTTTTGTTAAACAGTTCAATAAAAAACATAACTACTTTTAAAGTTAAATTTTTAACATATCATTTACCTACCTAGGATTTTCTTGTGGTCCACGAACTTATCCTTGTGGCACCCTTGTATTCGCTGTAGGGAAATGTATATTTTATGTATATTTTACCTTAATTAGAGTTGATAAAGTTACTTCTTTATCAGAAAAATTAAGTTTATTAAGCCATTTATTTATTTTTCCATGCATGGGGAATTCGTTACCGTTACCATTCGTTACCATTTGTTATTAATTACAAGTTGTTACAGTAAAAAATAATGTTGTTCTGTTATGTTTTACTGTAACAACTTGTAATTAATAACAAATGTTGCCTGAGGTTCCAAATAGGCAAAAACGTTTAGTATTTACTACGATAACGAATGCTCAGTGTGTTTAGGTCTAGACGCTTTATTTTATTTATTTATTTATTTTTTTATTACATCCAACAGTACATGACCAATTACAGGATGAGTCACAAAAGAAAAAAGAGATAAAACAAAAAAAAATTAACATCTAAAACTAAATTAAACACTATGAGCAGCAAGTACTAAAAATACAATAATCAAAATAGTTAACAGACGGTACACTGAAAGTGTACACTGAAAGTGTACAGTACAAAATTACAAATATGCGCAATTAATCCAAGTTTAATTGGCGATAAACGGATTTAATACTGCTTATAGAGCAGGAGAAAATATCAATTTTAGACTGAATGGTATTATAATTTGAGCACATATTATATATTGGCAAGTTTTTTAATAAGTTAGTCCTAGGCTTTGGTAGGTAAAAAGTATCATTTGCACGTGTCTTCGCGGGTACATGTAAGCTGACGAGTCTTAAAAGTTCAGAGCAGTCTATTCTGTAATTCAAAAGTTTGTATAAAAATAATACTAAGGAAAGTGCCCTTCTATTTTGAAGAATAGTCGAGTTAAATCTGCGCAAGGGAAGTTTATTATCAATACCTACCGGCGGGTAAACACCATCTACTTTAAAAGATACAAATTTTAAAAATTTTCTTAAAATGTTGTCAATGTTATCAATTTGATATTGATATTTAGGGCACCAAATAATGCTTACATATTCCAGTTTAGGTAAAACAAAAGTATTAAAAACCGTAAATAAAAGTGTTCTATCATTGAATCCATAACAGTTTCTGATAACAAAACCAAGGCTGCGATATGCTGAAGATACTATATTCTCAATGTGTAAGTTAAACTCTAATTTACTATCGAATGTCACACCCAAATCCTTAATTTCAGTTACCCTCATAATAGATTTATCTTGAATTTGATAGTCGAAAAAAATTGTGTTTAGCTTTCTAGTAAATGAGATTATTTTGCATTTAGAGACATTAAGAGGCAATTTATTTTTTTCACACCATTGAATTAAATTATTAAGAGCAATCTGGAGATCTATACAATCTAGTATGCTGTTTATTGTCAGGTAGAGCTTTGCATCGTCAGCAAAAGCCAAGCCGTACACAAAAACAAGATTAAATATTGTGTTAATAAATATAAGAAAAATAAGGGGTCCCAGAATAGATTCTTGTGGAACTCCTGAGGTAGCCAAGAAAAAATAGGATTTTGCACCGTGACATTGGACATATAGGTACCTTTCTAGCAAGTATGAAATAAAAAAATAAATAAGTGGAATGGAAAAGCCCATATCATACATTGCCTGTAAGAGAATAGGGTGTTTAAGTACATCAAAGGCCTTAGAGAAATCAGTGTGGATTACGTCAACGATTATGCCTACTAGGTAAAAACTTGGAATTTGTAGTATCCTAATGCCTAAAATGAAGCATCACAGGGTCAAAGGCTTAGAATGTCTAGTCCAGAAACGGGTCAATTTTATATCAAATTTACCCAAAAAATATTCAACAAAATTTAGAGAGAAAGATAGAAAGTTTTCGGGTTGTTTGCATTAATGGAGAGACCAGACCTTGACACTACTTAGCTTCCTATTTATCTGCAGAGAGAAAACGCTTTCTGGTTACTTTCGAATTTATGGAGGTCCCTCGTAGGTATACCGACCAGCAAGTGAGCAAGTAGGCTTAGAACTACTTCTCCGTGCTGTCGCGTGCCCCAGCTACCAGCTTGCCGTTTTCTTCAATAGCCGCAAGCTGGCTAGTCGGTCTTCTTCTTCTTCTCGAAGATAATATCATATATACCACAATCGTTCCACGAAACAAATGCTACTCCATATATGTCACTAACCTTCAACAATCTGCAACTACCAATTATGGTCTAATTGGTTTTGAGAAACAACATTGATTTTCTGTATTCTTATTTATTACGTTAAATAAACGCTCTGCTTCTTTGCTTGCTTTAATTAGGACATACGGAAACTAGCCATTTAACGCTATTTAATACACGAGACGCTCGTTCTAACAATACATTTCTTGACACCTAACAGAACATGCCTCTTATGTAACATTTCTTCTTATCAGTTAATAATATAAATGATTTAGTTAACATTTTTACAATATTTGTTCAACCGAATTATTTCAGTTCGTAAATTAAATTAATGGTTAAAGCACTGACTAGTTTTTCAATAATAAAAAAAGGAAAAGAAATATTTTTTTTTCTTCCTCCTATATTTTTTTGGTCTGGGTTTATTACAATACGACAAGTCGAGGGGTAAACCGCTGACAAAATTTTGTACACCTTTAGGAGGAAATCTTTAAAGATTTCCTTGTAAAAAGTCCAAACTCTACCCCCAAAGGGGCGGGGGCTAGTTTTCGTGAAAATGGGTATATTGGGGTTTGGACTTTTTTAAAAAATATCTTACTTTAACCCCTGAGAGGCAGGGGTAGTTTTTTTGATAATTTAACTGCATCTTATAATAAAATTTTTCTAATTTCACCCCTAAGGGGTGTCGGGTAGTTTTCGTGAAAATTTGTATAAATTTTTATTTTTAATTGTTGTTTAAATAAAAATTTGCTTATTTTGGTTTTTATTGTTGATTTTAACACGCTCTTTAGCCCTACAGACAGGCCTATTATTTGGTTTAATTGTTTTTTGATTAATTTGGTTTTCCATTAGTCTTTAAGAACGATTTTTTGGCTAAACAAGTAATTGATCAACCTTTAATAAAGAAGAACTGAAGAACTTATAAAATTATTTTTTTTCACATATTTTGTTTAGTAGATACATTTAAATAAAAACTGATATTTTTGATCCGTTTCACCCCAGATTACGGTGCGATAGGTAGTAAGACCGTCTCACTAAGACGAATAAGCTACATATAACCTTACCTAACCTGCCAATTCAGTGCTTTAATAACAAATAGCAAAACATAATTTTTTCGCATAGCACGTATTTCAGTATCACTGAAGAAATGAGCTTTACACTCTAAGATCCCTTTCCGAATTAAAATTTCTAACTGATTTAACTCAACTTAGTACAAACCAAACTCATAATTATCATCAATAAAGTTATCGAAAAAAATACAAGCGTAAGGATTATTAAGTAGATAAATAGTAAAGTAAAATTGATAACTTATTTTTTATGGTAAGTGAAACCAGAATTATATACCTATACTTACAACAATCAAATATTATGGTAGATACAAATTGAAAATAAGGTCCTGTTCTCCCAAGTGTTTTTTATTAAGCTACCCGGGTTTCGTTAGTATAGGCTAACATCATTCAGGCTTTTGCTTTACTACAATAAAAATAACAATTATTAGGTACTATACTTAAAAATAATGTAAAAATTGTAAAGATTGTAGCCCATGGTTATGATTTTTAGGTTAGAATTGTAGTCAAAAACTTTTTCGAGAAATATAAAATATAAAAATTATGAAAAACACTTACATAGATACTGTGACTGTGCACATTCCTTTCAAATATACACGTAAATAACATAAAAATAATAAATACTAGGGCATTTAAAATCTTAAAAACGTGATAGAAAATCTAGCAGAAATGTCAAACAATTTTTTATTTTGCATCTACCATAACTATCACTACCACATGATGGAATTCATCCAAATAATCAAATATTAAGTTGCCATATAAAGAATTTTAATTGTACAAACCAACAAATAGACATATATTTCACTATTTATCTAGTCAATTACCTAGATGTTTTTCCTTAATATGTAATAAGTAATTTTATTTATGAAAACTATTCTCTCAGTGTATTTAGTCGAGTTAGAACTGTGCTTTCCTGATAAATTGATAGATTTAGGTATATTTATAGTATTATTAATTTGAGCCATTTCGCCTCAATGACTATTTATATCGTAAAAATCTAAAACAGAAAATAAAATTAAAATGTTCTTATCAGGCGCACCTATTTCTAGATGCGCTGGTAAGGTATTGCGTTTAAAATAATACTTATCTGTTATATCTTCTTTACCTAAAAAATATTATTAGTCAATACCTTACCAAAGTTTAAAAATTTTGCCTAAATAGAGAATTTTAAATAAATCGTTAAAATAATTAAAAAAGAACGAAAAACTGAATAAAAGTTAACTTCTAACGTTTCGGGATCTAATCTGATCCCGTTTTCAAAGAAAATTATTAGTTTTGAAAGAATTTGTGCAATATTTGGCTTTTACGATATAAATAGTCATTGAGGCGAAATGGCTCAAATTAATAATACTATAAATATATATACGCCTCAAATAAATTATAGATTCTATTTAGGTATATATTTGGCGATTTGAAGACTAGGCCAGCTCATTAAAATCCATGTATGTTGAGAATGTGTAATATGTAATTTTATTTATGTAAACTATTTTCTTAGTGTATTTAGTCGAGTTGGAACTGTGCTTTCCTGATAGATTGATAGATTTAGGTATATATTTGGCGATTTGAAGACTAGGCTCAGCTCATTAAAATCCATGTATGTTGAGAATGTGGAAATGCAACTTAACTGGCTACAGACGCATTCTGGCTGCCTGCAGAACACAATAAATATTGCTTCGATCTAGTCGACAATACAACTCGGCTTATATTAACGAAAAAAAAATGTCGAACTCTAATTTGGTAACAAGAGATTTATTTTTGTAAATAACGTTACAGATTGTAGAACGAACATGTGCCGGTGCAATCACAGATCACTCATTGCGTTGTATTGAAGATATTCTGGCTATTCTTGCCTACTTTACTCCATTAATTTATGTGGTGTCCTAATATGGGAGTATAAGTCCAAACAATGGATATATTTTTTGTCTATACGTCTCTTTATGTACATGTTTCTATATTCGTTTTAACAGTCGTTTTTTTTTTTGATACTTAAACTTTTAAAAAAATTACTTTTTCTTCTACTCACTCACCCAACTAATTTACCACTTTTTATTTCCCAGTTTCTATTCTTAGAACAACTACATTCAAAATTACAAGGCTTTTTAGACAAATTTAAAACAATATGTCATTCAACTATTGTGGTCCACGTAATGATCCTTCTGTCACACTAGACTTTTATTACTCTTACTTAATTTAAAATGATATAATTTACCTTCAACTATTTTTGTATTCCACGTGTTCACCTTTTGTAACTTGTACCAACCCAGATGTTTGCATTACATCCAGCAACAATATTTTTACTTAATAAAAACATGTCATTTACTATTTGTGGTCCACAAATTGTTCCTTGTTTCACCCCAGAGTTTCACATTATATCATCCAACAATCTTTTTACTTTTCTAGGATTTAATAGGTACGTTTTTAAAAAGTCTTATCCTTAATTTAATTTTGTTTTCAAAATTTAATTCTTTGAAAAAAATAAAAAAATATAAAGAAAGAGGTATTTTTGGGGACAAAACTCTTGATAACCAGTGTCATGTTTTTGTATATACAACATTCTTATTCTTAGATAAAAACAAGGCTGTTTTTTGCAATGTATTTTATATAAGGGCACTCAATGTGGGGGGCAGGGGCAGACTGCCTAAATGGAACAAGTCCAAAATTAACAACCTGTCTTATCCAATAAATTTAACCGCACACCTAATAAATACCATTTTAATTAATGCTGATGGCCAAAGCGTTTCTTTTCAACTTACTTTCAACTCGACCGCACTTACACTCAAATAAATAAATAAACACAAATTAACAAAAAAAAAATCATTGCCAACAATATAAATAAATATAATTAAAAAACAATCGGTTAGTAAAAATATATTGCATTTTTTCACCCATGTTACTTTGTAATTATACTACAAGCAGTTTCTTAACAGTCTAATATTATGTAAAATACCTAAAAATAGGTCCGAGAACGACTATAAACTAAGTAAATAAATAAATAAAAATAAATAAAGTACTTGGAAAATTTCATATTTTATTACATACAACAGGAAAGCTTGTATATAAGCCCGTGCAGTTTTTAGTACGCCTTCGCCAATTTTTTTAATGAACGAGTTTTTTTTCCCAGATAAAAATCTAAGATAATCGAGTGTAAGAAATACACTTTCCAACGAGTTATGTACACTATTTTTCCTACGATCCCGAAAAATATAGTTTCTTAATTTAATATTTTCTAATTTTTATCATTTATTTCGAGAATTTTTGAGAAAAGCAAATACGTATATAGGTTTATTCGTTGGGACTGCACTTTCTAACTCTGATGTACACTTTTCATCCAACCAAATAAGTACTGAATTTGTTCCTTAATTTTAAACATGACAAAGAATGTGTTCAACTATAAAGTGCAAAAGTGCAGGAACCAACGAACATTTATGTATTTGCCTTTAGTTTTCTTGGTTTTATATTTATTACAATATATTATTAGCTGTTTAATGGGTTGCCTACAAGCGCAAATCAAGGCAAACTTGACAGTTTGCTAATTTAGTTAGATTTCTGTGTATATGCTGCCATATAAGACAATAAAATTGTACTGTTTTACATTTCATATATAAGGAAAAGACCGTGTATTTTGATGTTTTTTATAAAGGTAACTAAATCACAAATTAAGTAATTTTTATAAAATCTAGACATTAATAAAACATCTCAAGTTATATTGGTCAAAATAGTAAGGTTATTATATATAGTTTTTATTTTTGACATGAAAAACAGAAATATTTGGATTAAAAACATAAAAAAATATCAAAAAAGGCTATCAAAGGTGAAAACTGGCATACCGAATGAGGTGCGTAAAATTCGTAGAATTTACAACGTAAATTCTATATAAAATTAGGGAAACCTACATACATAAATTATTTATTTATTTATTTAAATATCAAACTAGGGTGATATAAAAATATAAAACTAGTTTGATATGAGGCCTTTTCTAAAGAACAAAAGAGTGTGCTAAATGTAATTTTTAAAGGGGGTCGTAGGAAAAATATTCTTTTGTAGTCAGTAGGATTTTTTTTCTCTATCGGTCTGACCATTAATTTTATGATTAGAATAACTCAAGATCTCTTTGAGAAAAAGACTACAAATTTATATCCCAGGTTTCTTCTCTAACATATTTCCAGAGAAAGCTCCCAGGCAAAGGGGTCAAAGAAAGAAAAAAATGGCAAAACAAAAAGGGATGAAATCATTTAAAGTAAAATATGTTAAAATAAATAATATATAAAATTATAGAGTAAGAAATTAAAAAAGTAACAAGGGCCATAAAACTTAATAAATAGATTAAATACGATAAGACAATTTTAATTATAATTAATTAAGTAAAATCCAATTTTATCATCCAGTAATAAATTAATTTTGAAAATTGAATTTGATGCCAATATAGGGTTGCCAAATTTACCGATTTACCAAGCGCTGGATTGAATTGCAAAAATAATCTCATAATTAATATCATGTTTTGGGTTAAAATCCCACAAAAGTAAAAAAATACTGTTTATCGTTCCGAGAGTATCAGGTTCCAAGACAATAAATGAGTTGATCTTGTCTTGTCTTGGCAATTTCTCCATGTTAAACTTCTTGTCTCGTCTAGCGAGACTCTCTACGATTAACTTCCCAGACAGCACATAAAAACCATTGGGTATCCCTATATCCACTGATCGTCTAGTCCATGATGGATCTCTAATGGATATAATAAATTTTTCGAACTTATTTCTGAATAACCCTGTATACATGTATATGATTATAACTTCCTATCCATTTGTAACTGAATATTTAGTTACAAATGAATAGGAAGTTATGATCCTATACAAATAAACATTAATTTTCACCTCTTAAATTTCACGAAACTTATTTCTGAATGTATTATATGTATTTGTATACAAATGTACTTTAATTTTTGTTAAAAACAGTGTAGTTCTAAAGTCATGTACTTTAATATTTAAGGACGAACATAAAATGTTGCGTATTTTTAACAAAAATTAAAATACAATTTTATATTGAAATTTGGCGAAGGCGTACTCCCCAGATATATTGGTTCGAAAGTCAATTAAAGCCGGTGGTTCCCTCTACTACTAGCCCACACAAGTCCTGGACTTAGGGGATGCTTAATTAAGTAGAATAGTACGAGGTTAAAAATAAACAAAAATAAACAAATAGGATAATAACTTTATGGGAGGCATAGCGTAGTGGCTAGCGCGTATGTATAGCAAGTCTACTATCGTGAGTTCGATTCTCACTAGCGCCGATTTGCCTTTTTCAGTTAATTAATAATTGAAATTTGGCGAAGGCGCTAAGTGAAACGGACAATCCCTAGAAACTGGTTCGAAAGTCAGTATAAGCCGGTGGTTCCCTCTACTACTAGCCCACACACGTCCTGGACTTAGGGCATGCTTGATTAAGTAGAATAGTACGAGGTTAAACAAACAAACAAACAAACAAACAAACAAACAAACAAACAAACTTCCGATTTCCTATCCATTTGTAACTGAATATTCAGTTTACTTTTTACAGTATACCTTTGTCTTGTTTTTTTTTTCTGGAAATCGATATAAAAGCAAGACTAGAAATCTCGATTTCTCGATTCTCGTGAAAAACTAGTCCCGTTTTCGTGATTTTTCAGCACTGGCAACCCTATGCAAATGTATGATACAATCTTAAGAGAAAATTTAAATACGACAATGTTATTTAATTCTACTTAATTGGAAAGGTTTTTTTCGAAGTCAGTTTAATGTCTTGTAGGGCTATTTCAAGATGAGACCCATCATAATTGCAAATTGCGATATTTTTCCAAACTTACAATTTGATACGGCCCCAATTTAATTACATTATGTATTATTATTATACAGCGCGTTTAAAAAATACCTTTTTCTTCAAGCGTACTAAATTGTTCATATTTTATAACTGAACACACTAGTTAGAAGTGATCTATTTTTTTTACAGTAAAGAAATGAGTTCATTGTTGTACGCCGTAGAAAAAAAGTTAGTTAGCAAAACCACCACTGGCGGCAGCACTCTTTGACTTTGATGACAGCCATACTTCAAACCTGTTTGTTTATTATGTAAATAGGTGGTTGACTCGAGATTCTGTGCAAAAACCTTGTGTGAAATTGATTAAAAATTGAATAAGAATATATGGTTTATACACCTACAAATTTCTCCGAAATTGTAAATGCTTCATTAGACAAGTTACCATCGAAATCGCGAAAAGTGTACGATTAAGCCTACAAAAAAATTAAAATGAGCTAAGGAAGGTTTATTTCGAAAGGGTTTTATTGGCCTATTTTAATAAAAAAAACATACTTTATTACTGAAAAATTAAATTCAATAATTAATATTTAAAAAATATATATAGGATGCTTGAAGAAAAAATAGTATGTTCCACTCAGAGGAAAAGGGCTTTTTTTCCTCTTAGTAAAACAATATACTATTTTTGAGGGCCACAAGTGAAAGTATGGCTTTATTATGATTATGACTTATCTGTGTATACACGAAGAGAATATATTCTTCTTTTATGGATACCATAGTCTTATCCTTTCATATTTGAGAATATATTCTCCTTTCAAGCATACCATATTCTAATCCTTTCATATTTAAAGCACAATTTTGCTTTAAAAAATAATATATTCTCTTCGTTATATCCAAATCACACATTCTTGATTTAAGACAAAAAAAAATTCAGTGTAGTTAAATTTCAAGAACCAAAAGCAAGTACAATAATCTTTCAGTCTCAAAAAGTCATAATAAAAAACAATAAAAAATGTAAGAAAGTTAAAAAAAAAACAAAACAAAACTAATAAAAAAAAAAATTCCAGTAACAAAATATTGAAGTACGTGACTTTAGAACTATAGTGTTTTTAACAAAAACTAAGAAAAAAGAAAGAAAAAACACCCTAAAATAAAGCTTTGTGCGCCTACAAAAAAAAAATTGCCCCCCAAAAAATGCCATCAAGAAAAAGGCTTTGTGCCTGACGGTTTCTACCAAACGTGGCGCCCCTACAAAAAAATGACGGCGCCCAAAAAAATATCCTAAGACAAAAGCTTTGTCCCTGACGGTTTCTACCAAACTTGGCGCCCAAAAAAATACCAACAAGAAAAAAAACTGTGTCCCTGACGGTTTCTACCAAACTTGCCGCCCTGCAAACAAAATTGGCGCCCACGCCTATGGGGGGGGTAATTACCCCCCCCCCTCATCTACGCCCTTGCACGTACTTTAATATTTAGGGACGGACATGAAATGTTACGTATTTTTAACAAAAATTAAAGTACAATTGTATAGGATAATAATTTCCGATTTCCTATCCAATTGTAACTGAATATTCAGTTTACTTTTTACAGTGTATATTAAATTAATTAGGAAATATATTATTACGTTTATTGTACTTATTTAAATCAATCAATAAAATTATATATTTTTTATGATAAAATGGTAGCTTAAAAATGTGTAAAACTATTTTCATTTAAATCTATATTATTTTCTTGTTATTAAAACCAATAAATCGAGAGTTTTGACAATTTTAATATGCCTTTCGTGCTTATGAGTAAATCTAGCCTATATTCTGCCGCTCAATTAGCCCTTGAATGTCTATAGGACTATGCAATTTGCTTTCTATGCGGTAGATATGGAACTCGCCCTTAATTACATACATTTCTACTAGGGTGTTGATTTATAGGACAGTTAAAGAACTCATAAACAGAACATGACTCTCGTGGAATTCACCAAGTCATTTTTGATGAGACATTCTTCTTCGTCCTCAATCAACCTTTTTTTTATCTAAATTAAACGCAAAATTATTTTTTAATATGGCATCTATTACACTAAGAAAAATTCTTAAATTTTACGTACACCAAAAGACAAAAAAGTCTAATGCCCAAATAGTCCAACGATGAGTTCTTATGTTGAAATTGCAATGAATGTACAGGGTCTGATATTTTAAAGGGCAGTAGCGGATGGTAACAGAACACTACTGTTAGTTTTTCACCGGGTGATTTGCTTAAGGAGTGTCCGCTATCTTGAATTTTAGGGGTGAGTGCGGTTGTCTCGCTAAATATACATCTTACGATAAAAATGCATATAACCAACTTTGTTAAGGAGAAAATTTCCAACCAGTTTTGTTTAAATAACTTTTTAAATATATTAATAACAATCGAGTTATAAATATTCAAAAATGGCCATGTTGGGGGTGAAATTGTTTTTTTCGATATTTCAGCCAAATTATTCATCGAAGGATAAAAATGGTTATGAGCAAACTTGTAGCTCTTGAAATTCTCTATAAGTCTTGTTACGAATTTTCATAAGTATTTTGCAACTTGCCCCAGAGGGCGAGTTACATATAACCGTACCAAAATACCTATGAAAATTTATAATATATGAAACTTATAGAGAATTTTAAGAGCTACAAGTTTCCTTATAAACACTTTTATCCTCCAGTGAATAATTTGGCTAAAAAATCGAAAAAAAAAACAATTTTACCTCTATTATGGCTATTTTTGAATTTAACTTGATTGTTATTACTATAATAAAAAAATGTTTTTTACAAAGATTGTTGGAAATTTACTCCTTAACAAAATTGGTTATATGCATTTTTATCTTAAGATGTATATTTAGCGAGATAACCGCACTGACCCCTAAAGATAGCAAACACCCCTTACGTAAATCACCAGGTGAAAAATAAACAGAAGTGTTCTGTTACCATCCACTACTACGTTTTAAAATATCAGCCCGTGTGCATTTATTGCAATTTAAATTTATTATATGACTGGAATAAAAATAGTAATTCCTTTAATCCTGCACTAGTTAGTGGCGAATTATTAATTATTATTTAAGTTATCAGCTTTAAATTAGAAATACGTAAATAACATAACCCAAATATATTTTTGGTATATATTTCATATGTTGGCGCAATGGAGACAGGGGGACAAAAGGGGGAATTCTTTTTAAATAGAAAGGAGGGTCGTGTTATACATTATTTTAAAGCTTAAATTATCTATTCTACCATATATTTTTTATTTTTTTGAGGGGGTTAAAAAAGTGTTGAAAATGGGTATTTTCATGATAAACGTAAATTATACTTATAAACTAATTTTAAGTGATATAAATGAAAATTAAAAAAAAAACTAAGAAAATTAAATATATTTACCAAAAAAATATTTGGGTTATATTATTAACGTGTTTCAAATTTCAAGTTGATATTTTAAGGCTTTTAAAAGTGACTTTTGTTACACACGGTATAGTAAAGAACCTAAACTGCGGTCAAAACTGTTTAAATCAATAATCTAAATGAAAAACAGATTAAACGTAGAAGGATTTAAGCTGGAACATAAAATACATATGATAGCTGTAATATGAATTTAAACGGTTTGTTCAGCAATATTTCAGCAGTTATGAACGTTAATTTTTGACCTGAAATGAAACAAACCAACTGAAATTGAGATTTATGTTTGAATACAATTAATATATTACCATATCCATAACGTAATAACTCCATTTACAGCCCCTGATAAAACACTTCATCCTAAGAAGGTTTTTTAATCGTTCCCTTGAAAAAATTCTTAGCATAATACTGTAAACATGCTAAGCATGTTCTTAAAAGGTGCACTGCTGTAGTAGCATAAGTGCTTCTAATCTAAACATTCTTGGCATGATTAGAGTATTTTGCTAAGAATTTTCCCAATACATATTCTTAAAATATTCCCAATACATATTCTTAAAATATTCTAATGGGAATATTTTTAGAATAATGCTATAGTGCACATGCTAAGCATGATTAGAGTATTAAAAAACCTTAAAAAACAGAAAAACTTTTTCAAAAAATATAAAAATAGTAAAAAGTCAGATAACTTCCAATTTTTCTAAGAATATCATTTTAACTGATAAAAGTATGAATTTATATTAATTTAAAAAAAAAAAATTGTCCAAAATCAAAAAAGTTATGGGGGCGCCACCTATGTTTATGTGACACGTTCTGCGAAACTAATAACTTAATCATGTAATAAATTAATTATACATGTAGGTATTTATTTACTACCAATAAATATTATTCGCATTATTAATTTAACTACAATACCAAATAGTATAGGTTTTATTATTATTTATTTTTTTCAGTACGTACACTCAGAAACTTCTGAACTCATTTTAATACTATTGTCTGTATTGACCATTAATAACTCAAAAAGTATTATTTATCTATAGTTATTTTTTATACAGTTACAATTGATCAAATAAGTCTTGTAGAATTTGAAGAAATTTAGGGCCGTGTCTCAGAAACAAAAAAACGTCCGTCCGTCTGACCCAACCGTTTACGTCAAAAAGACAAAAATTAAATTTTGACAAAAAAAAAATAATTAGAGGAACCTATCAAGTTACATTGCTACCCATTTGAAAATAGTGACCCTGGTAATGAGTATAATACTTTTTTTTAATATTACTTTGTGTTTAAAAGTTAAAGTTTGAATGATTTCGTATTGACTATTGATATGTCAATAATAGAAAACCGTGAAAGGACAAAAAAAAAAACAATTTCAATGGTAATACAAAAGTGTTTAAGATAGATATCTTAACTATGACAATATGTGTTTTTTATGACTATTCTTAGTATGTAATCAGAATTTGGTTTAAATGAAGTAAGGGATGGTAGGGAGTTACCAATATTAGGACTTATTTAGGGTAGCATGTGGAATAGGGATGATCGAAGATGGACATTTTTTTCAGTAATGACTAAAAAATTTTTTACTCACTATTTTCGTAGAGCTTTTAATCTCACCCAATATTAGTTAAGTAGCCAATAATTATTATAACTATCCTATAAATAGAAGCAAGTTAATTGAACCGTAAAAATAAAAGAAAAGTCCAAAATATACTTTATTTTTAAAATAAAATAATTTTTTTTTCAAAAAAGGTTTAATTTTGACAGAAATATTTTTTTCCATAGCCTACAATTAAAAAACTATGTAGGGGAACCCGGGGCTGAACAGGATGGTTAACGTTTATGACAACCTATTGGGATGATTTGAAAAAAAACTTCAAAAAATTGTTAAATTATCGTTTATTCAATATCTTTGAAACGTTATGATTGCACAAACTTTACTAAAAATTATAAAATTATATTAAAAATTGGAGTCATAAAAAAATACATTTCATTCCGTTCATATCGAGATCCTTTAATTTTACCGTAAAAGCTTCCACAGCATGATAAATTTTCTCTGAGACCAGGTATGCTTGTCAGTTTTCCTTTTGTAGTGACGCACAACAAAATTTATTTTTTTTTACAATTTTACGATGGTAGTTTCCATAGCACTGTCCATGTTCTCTGAAAAACAGTTTGGTTTGCAGTTTTTCTTTTGTAGTGACGCACCATCTATAACAACAATAAATACAACATAATTACTACTATAGTAATAAAACGGGTACTATCTCATTCTGCCCCAATTGTATACTACAGTCAGAAGTGAAAATTGTATAAAGTAATTTTTTGCTTTTAGTTTTTTTTTGTTATTTCTACGCGGAAAAAAATATTTTTAACTTTACGATTTTTTTACAGTCAGAAAGTCAACTATTTCCATATGAAAAACGTTACCAGTTAGCCACACTGTAAATGCAAATATGGTAATTTTACAACAAATAAAGTAGGTCATATGTTGCCAGCAAAGAAAGTGGTAAATTTAAATCAGTACTGTAAATTCACAGTTATCTGTAAAAATGTGAATTTTTATTTTGGTAATTTTACTGCTATCTTTTGTAGAATGTAAGTTATTATTGGTAATGGTAATTTTCAAGCAATTTTACTACATATTTACTGTAGTCTTCTATTTTTACAGTGATTTTAAGCTATGTTGACCAATGTTTACCAGATTTTCAGGATGATCTCTAAAAATATGTGTTTTAAAACCTGAAAAAGATTTAAACTTAAGATAAGAAAGCAATTACTATGCAAACAATTAAATGTTTTTCTATTAATATTATACCTATGAAGGTATGTGCGCATTGTATTTGTTTACTATATTGAACGAATGCCCACAAAAAGTACAATGATACATAACTACCAAATTATTCTTATATTAACCCCTCAGCAAAATAATATTTAAATAATATCTTAAAAAAATACTCACATCCACTTAAAACGCAAACCACGACTAATTAACAAGACAAGCGTCAATAAACAGCGAACATGGCCGGTCTTGATTTTAAAGGTACCTGTGATATCACAGTGATTAAAGCAGCGAGTTTAACCCTTAACTGCTGTTGTGGGGTCTGAGCGGACCCCAGCGAAGTTAATTTTTCCCACCACAGGTAGGTAAGCGACCGAGTTGAGTCTCCCGGTACCTTCATGTTAGTGTGAGAGTAACATTGAGTGATGCTTGTATCGCAGTCGCTCTGTTAGTTATGTCAGAAAACAACACTTGGGGTCTGTTCATACCCCACAACGTAATTAACGTAAGTTTATTGAACATATATATTTTTTTACATTTTAAAATATTGGTCATTTTAGGCGTTTTAAAAATGGCTTCAGCGTCTGAAAAGAGAGTTAGAGCTAGAGATTCAGATTTTGAGACCACAGTTGAACAGGGGTTTCGAGAAATAGACGAAGAAAAAAAAAGCGAATTAAAGATCCTGACCTGGATAATAGTGAATTACAAACTGAACATGATACTAAAGACATGGATGAGACTTCAAAATAATCCAGAAATAATTATGTTTTTAAATTGTATAAAAGGGGGTGTACAGCTTAGATAAAAAATGTGTAACCTTTTCATCAAGCAGACAACGCGTAGATGGACCCTGGTATTTTTTTTAATTTTAAATATATCGTAATATATTTTGCACTAATCTTTTTCTGATAATTCTCAAATATTACGCTTTGACTTTTTGACTTGCTCAACAACTGACAAGACCATACTTAGAGCAAAGACTTGCAAATGAAAGTGCCGTCGCAATGTCTATCAAGAGTGTTTAAATGACTGAAATTTCTTTAAATTCACCTTTTGTGAAAATCCAGAGTGTTTTTAAACTTTTATGTTTATCTTATTTTTATTTTTGTTTTATACTTCCTCTTAAGAAAAGTGATAAAAAAACTTAAGTTTCTTTACTCAGTTTTTATATTTGACTAAAATACCAAAGCATAGTAAATAGTTCGGGTTTTTAGTTAACTCTTTGAATGTTGTTTATTTTTTTTTGTTAAAATTTATTTTGTTTTCATCTTTGGTGGTTTTTAAGCTTAAGATACTACAAATAAATAATTTTTTACATTAATATTACTTTAATTATCTTTCCGTCCAACTTATATGTGAAAATAAAATGGGGTCCGCTGAAACCCCACAACGTAATGTATGTACCAAAAATATCACAACAGCAGTTAGGGGTTAATAAGTATTTCAAGCATTATTATGGGCTCTTGTAATTTTCGGGACTGTCTGTAAAAGTGCCGGGTTTTTGGACCACTTGCATGAATTTTAATGCAATATTAGTATATCGACAGGAAAAGAGCTGAGATTTTACTAAACCCAGTAATATTGAGATTAATTTAATAAATATTGTAAATACACATGTTGACATTGTAAATTTGCTTTAATTATTACAGTTAAAACTACTGTAAGATTGACGGACAAATTTAGAGTGCATGGAACATCTTACACATTTACCATTCTCGATCACCCCTATATAATTTAGGGTAGTAGGTACGTAGAAGGGGCTTTTTCTGTAATACACTGTACTAAAGAGTCAGTTGCAAGTGCACTAGTCTAAGCTCTACACCCACTTCGCGAAACCAGACACTCTTGTCAATTTGACCACGTGCTTCTAGACAAAACAGTTCGTTTTTCCTGTCACGCTCGAAGCAAGAAACTGTTGATTTGTTGTTGCATGCAGGAACAGCATTCCTTCAAATGATGCTGTGCCGTTTACCCTATCCTGACCTTTGTTTTTATTCCAGAAAACCTTCGGTTGACGATGTTGGCAACCCTTCCTCGGTTAATGCTCGGTAAGTAACACATTATTTTTAATTTTTTGACATACGTCAGCAAAGGACCTTATTTGTCAGTTTACAAGATATAAGCATTTTTTTAAATCAGTGCTAAATTTCATAAAAAACAAAAAATAAGCCAAAAATGGTATGGTTCCAACGCACACACTTTCTAGCGAAAATGTACCAATAAGTTTTGAGATTTTAATTTTTATAATCAGTTTATTTTGTGGGATTATGAAAATGTAACACCCCTTGGCCATGATTGCAAAAAAATATTTTTTTCGGGGAAAACCAGTAACGACTTTTTGTTTTGTTTCTTATTTACTATTAACGTAAAAAAATTGAGAAAAATCGTTAAAGCCATTTAAGATAATCGAATTCTTTGGTTTTTGTACATTGGTTCCCTTATTTAGTAAAGTATCTAGAGAAAAACTAAACAATCCTGTAAGAACCTTAAGTTTAAACTTTGGTTTTGATTTGTCAAATGGCATACAGGCCATGCCTTTAAATGGGTGGACCGACGGATGGATGGACGGACGGACGGACGTTGAAAAATCGTTTTATTTTTTAAGATGTATAGACCTTAAAACAATACTTTCTTAGAATCTATTGCTAATGTAATAGGCCGCCTATCGTAGGCGTAGCATGTTTATATGCTAATTAAAAATGAACTGTGATAAAAATTTATTTGAATTTAAGAAATATTTTTCTAAATTTATGATATTTTTAATATTTTTTATTACAATATTTCAACTAGTTAAATGGTCCAACTTCATACTGATAAACAAGGTTCTTTCTGACTTAAGTATACATTTATTTTAATTTTCGCACGTTTTACACAAGTGACACAACATTAGTCTTGTTTATGTATCATTTTGTTTCATAAATTTGCACATAAACAATAACTTACTGTAGCAAAAACCATTTTTTTTATATAAAATATTATACATACTTATTTTTTTTATTGATGACATCAGGGGTGCTCCCATGGCGGGGGTAGGGAGATTGCCAACCCCCCAATCACGCTCGAGTTTGGAAAATCCACTGTTCAGTTAGGAAAATTTACCGTTCAGTTGGTAAAATTGAGTAAATTGATTGGTAGATTTCGGAATTGGGAGAATAGTTGGGAAAATTGAGGGGTACAGTTGGGAAATTGGCCAGTAATCTCCGGCAGGGAAAATTGGAGGACAGTTGGGAAAATGGAAAGTGAAGTACAGTTGGGTATTTTTTTAGAGGTGAGGACCTTTTTATTAGTCATAAAAAAATCAAAAACAAAAACATTTTTTTGTAGGGGTAAAGGCTTTTTTTTTGGAGTTTTAACTTGCCAATTCTGACAATTTAATGTCATTGTAATCGCTAATGTCCCCTTTTACACGTGGGTATTTCCATTGTTACGGGTGGGACACTTTCACGTAGCTTTTCAGTTTTTATTAGTAAACTTCTTGCAAAATAAAAAGTTTTGTGTTCCTTGTGCTTATCAAGCACTGCTTAATTATTTAATAGTACTACACAGTTATGAGAATGAGGTTACAAAAATAGTAACGTTACGGGTGGGGACCTTATAAAGTCTCACCCTTAACGCTATTTTTCCTACGACTTTGTTAGTAGTTAGGGCCTATTTTCCACCCGTTGCCTGTGATAACGGTTGGGAAGTGACAATAATCTGATTTTACATATCTGCTGACAGAAAATAAGTAAACGTCAAACACATAACCTCAAATTGAAAAATTAATTTTTAGACATATTTTGCGTTTTTTTCATGTTTAGGTGTTAGGTCGTAGGTCATGCACTGAAAACTAGGTTCGCGCACTCGGTGCGTAATATATTATTTTCGGTAATAATTTTCCCAATTTCTTTCGTAAAAGGTCCACACATGGTAACGCCTCTGGTTTTTCAATCCACCTCCCCATGTTAAATAACTATATTTACCGAAAATTTGAAGAAAATACTACTTTTTTTAGTAATGCAAAAGATGCTAAAAGTTTAAGAATGAGCGCATATTTTGAATGTATAACGGTAATAAATCGGAATTGGTCCTATAGTAAATTTGACGGCGAATTGAAGGCAGATCAGAGAAGTCGAGAAGAATTGTGTCCATTTAAATAACTACTGGCTATACTTTTAGCGAGTCATGGTCACTGTCACTTCCGATCAACACAACCAGGACAGGGGCGGATTCGAATTTGAAACCCACCCGGTCATTTGATCAAAAAACGACCCTCAACAAAATCGGGTACTTCCGAATGTTGCTTTATCCCTTGTTTCTCGGTCAAAAAGTGGGTTAATGTAAAAAAAGATTATTAGTGTTTGTCCCTGAATTTTTACAGAATTTTTGAAAAAAATTTAGTCGTCGCTCACAGCCATTTTTTTAAAAGATATGTTTCTTAAGCTTTTTAATTTTTTTGTAAGGCCAAAAAAAGTCCAAACCGCCATAAAAATCAGAAAGTTTTCTTTCAAATTGGCGGAGCTGTGCCCTTTTAAGTTCGAAAATGCGATACATTGCTTTATTTTAGGCCTAATGACAAGCACAAAAAAAAATTTTTCATTGTCTTAAAATGTTGTGCGTATAGTCCATAGGTCTCCACATAAAAACCACCATAATTTTTTTTATTGGATATGGGGTATCCAGAAAATAATAATATATATATATTTTTAACATTTTTAAGAGATAAATTCTGTTTTTACGCAATTTAGTTGTAATTTTCAAGGTTTTTTTGTTTTTAGATAAATTCCGAAACATAAATACATAAAATCTGTAGTATTTTTTTATTGGATATATAAGATGTCCAGAAAAAAAAATATTAAAATATATACATCCAATAAAAAAATTACTACAAATTTTATGTTTGTATATATCAGAGTCTAGAGAAAAAAAAAACTTTTTAATTAAATTAAACTGCTAAAAACCGAATTTATCTTTCAAAAACGCTAAAAAAATATATATTCTATTTTTTTTCTATATCCAATAAAAAAAATTATGGTGGTTTTTATGAAGCAATGTTGATCATTTTCGAAACTTAAAAGGGCACAGATCCACCATTTTGAAAGAAACCATTCTGATTTTTTTTTAGGTTATCCATTTACTATCCCTTTATAACGCGCCGTGTTAAAAAATTTAAATAAAAAATCCTTCGGACTTAAAAATAAAAAAGCTAAAGAAACCTATCTTTTTTTAAAAATGGCTGTGATCGACCTCTAGATTTTTTTCAAAAACTCTGAAAAAATTCAGGGATAACCCAATGAACAAATTTAAGGGGTGAGACCTCCAAAATTTTCAATTTGAAAATTTGGTGGGTCACCCTACTGTATACTGTATAGTCGGCAACAAGTCTTCATGTTACATATCATCACATAAATGAAAAATTGAAATCTGAACCCAAAAGTAGCCCATTTTTAAAAAATTTGGCCCCACCGGCCCACTGGGCATCTGCCATGGTGCCATTTGGCCAATCCGCTTCTGAACCAGAATAACCAGACAACCATTATCTGGAACTTTTTCTTCGCAAAATATTTTTTATTTGTCTGTCCACTTGTGATCGAACGATCGGAATGTATAGCAGTTATCAGATACAACAAGCCGTGGAGTTACGCAATGCTTCTCACTGTGTTGTGCACTCTTCGCGATTTTTTTTACACACATTTATATGACGTTATTATTTTATAAATATTTTCGTATTAACCAAGGGTGTAGATAACTTTTTCTATAGGAGGGATAATATCAAGTTGGAGGGGGGGGGGGGTAATATCAAGTAGGGCGAACTTTGTAAAAAGGGGTAGAGGGTCAAAAATGGCGGCCAAAAAGCGTGACATATTTTATGGACATCCCCTAAGTCGTTAGGTGTATAACTTTTAATTTAATTACTCAGTTTTAAATATATTTTTTTTGAAAATTGGTTGAAATTCAGTAGGCGTCTTCTTTTAAAATATCTATTACAGAATTAATACAGATTTTTTCCTGATTAGGTATCTTATTTTTTTAATTTTTCGTAATAGGTTTCGGTAGGACTAGTCCAAACGTATTCCTTTCAAATAAAAAATAATATATATAGAGTTGCTTGAGTGCCTCACATCCTCGTTTTTTTTTTAACTTTTTGCTTTAAGGACTTTTTATGACTAAACCTACGTAAAATTTTCTAGTTTTCAAAGTTAAATATATTAAAAAATATCGAAAAAAGGACGAAATTAGGTCCTTTAGCAACTAAACAATGGTGAAAACCCCATATCGATATATTTATTAAAAACCGATAATTTTCGGATTTTAACCAATCGGAACCAGGTCTAACTCGCTCACACATACATGTTTTATTTATTTTTCCATCATGGACGAGAAAAACTTCGTAGAAATTTTTATTTGAAAGGGCGCTTAAAATTAGCTTTAAGGTTGCGATGAGTATAACAATAAAATGTGGTGCTGTGTAACTATGGCATTTTCATAATATGACAACTATGGCCTTTTTCTTCAACTAATATTCGATCAACTACTTTTTTAACTACAACCACCATGATACAACTTACACAAACATTTTTTCACTTTAATATTTTATTTATTTTATTTATTGTATTTTATTTCAAAATCGATACCTTTGTCTCGACATCTTTACAGAAATACCAGTTATTTATTAATCGCAGCTGAACAAGTAAAATATTGTTGCTAAGAAACAACACTTGCCCTTAAAGTTAAATTTTTAAAAAACTATAAAAAAAAAGATTTTTTTTTAAGTTGTTGACTTATTGTAACAAAAATACTGTCATATTAGGCGAGCTATAACTCAAAATAACAGTTTCATCCTCGTTAAGTTTTTAAAGGATTAGTGTTATAGTGTTTTTCCTCTCATAGAACATAATTTTTCTTGAAAATTTCATGTCGATCGGGTATTTCGTTCTTGAGTTATCGTATACATAAGATTTATGCACTGCGTGCTATTAAAAGTAGGTATAATAAAACAAGGGTTCTCTTTCTAAATGACATAAACGATTAAAAACTTTCTTATAAAATCAATTGTTAATTGGAAAATAATTTTAATACAAATTAATCCTAAAACACGATCCGATCAACACCCTTAATATAAACACAATGATATTAAACCATTTAAGGGGGTTTCTAAGTAAGTTGGATAAACTTATTTAGCCCTAAGGTCTGATTTCAAAGTTGATACTATTTGACAGCAGCCGTGCAATTTAGATCATCGTTCGTGGAACACCATTAATCAAAATATAACCAGTATAGAAAATAATTTGTTACCCTAACACTACCTTATAATATATATGTATTTATGTATAATACACAGATCTTCCATATGATATTGGCAATCTGACAGCATTAATTGTTATTTTAAATCGTCAGTTAGCATTAAAAACCGAAAACTTACAGTAATAATCAACTTGAAATTCATTAGATACTAAATACTGTCAGTTTGAATTGACAATTTGCACAATTTTTGTCAAATTAAAGCATAAATACATACACCGTTGTGGTAAGAAATATGCTTAAAAATGTCCCTTAAAGGGTCTTGGCTTCCTTAAAAACTTCTTAATAAGAAACCATTTAGCGGAAAAGTTCATATAAACGTTTGACTATCAAAAAGTCAAACAAAACTTTTCCTACGACCTAGTTAGTAGTTAGTGCCTATTTCCCACCCGTTGCATATGACAACGATTGGGAAGTGGAAAGTCAGCTGATTTTACATATCTGCTATCAAAAAATTAGTAAACGTCAAACACATAACCTCAAAATGACAAACTAATGTTAGGATAATTTTTGCGTTGTTTTATGTTTAGGTGTTAGGTCGTAGGAAAAATAGTGTACGCACTTCGACGCAAACCAGTTCAGTGCACATCGAGTGCTTCTTTTACTCGGCTGCGAGTACACTCTCGTGCACTAAAAACTAGGTTCGCTTACTGGCTGCGTAATATACTATTGTTTCGGTGCACCCTTCTATATAAGTAACCGAAAAGGTGTCTTTGGTAACTTGTTTTAATATTAACAAAAAGTCCAACTTCGAAGGTTAACAAACCATAAAAAATGCATGTAAACTACCCCTTACATTAATTATTAACGTCATGCAATAAAAACCGCTTACCTATAGGTTAGATATTTTAATTTTGACTCAAAAAACACTCCCTCCGTCTATAATTCCTATAACTGAGTCTAAATTTGAAATATGAAAATCGGATTATATATAGTTTCGGTGTGCAAGATTATAACATTAATAAATACGTTTCGGTCGAAATCGTGTTGTTCTTAAATAAAACGTTAGCTGACCCCTAGAATAAAGCGATATGCTTTAAGCCCTATTTGATTGGAAACCACCGTACAACATTAAAAAGTAAATCTAACATTAAGACCCATGACCAATGTTGGGATTAATATGAATTAATGTGCGTTATGCCCATTGTACTGGGTGAAGCAAATTTTGAAATAAAAATAAATATGTACAGGGTGATACTTTTGAACTTGAATTCCTAGTTTCGAAAATCGCGTTTGAAGCTTTTAAGCCCACACTGTAAAAAATGTTTACTGCAATTTAATTACCGGCTATCGGTACCAGAATTTTAAAATCAAATTGTAAAATTTTTCCGAATTTTAAAATAAATTGTAATTTTAATGATTTAGTTAAATTTCGTATAAAACTCTTAGGATTAATTTATTTTTCTTAATTTTTGATGTACAGTACAGAAGTACCCCGCATCATTTAAATTTTATTGTTTAATTGTTGGCCCTCAAGACGTAAAATTTTGCCTTAAAATGTATTTTTCTCGAAAACATGCCTCCAGTATTACATGAAGAGTACTTTTTAAAGTATTTTTACCATAGAAATCTTACAAACGTACAAAAAGTTACTCAGAAAAAAGTTTGGGGCAAAAAAGGGCCCCGTTTCGCTCGTCCCTGGTAACTACATGAAAATAACATGATGATAGGTCTTATTAAGGTTAGCCTACCTGCAAGACCTTGGTGCCATAGCTCAAGGGGTTTCTGAGTTATTAATAAATCTGAATTTTCTTATTCCTTTTGAAGGGGCGTTTTTAGACATTAAACTCTCTTAATGAATGACCCTGTATAAGCACACTGATATAACATTATAGTCATCAATAGCGTAATTAGGTTATAGAATACAACAATAAATAGTTGTATATGCGTCAACCACTATATATTGCAAAGAATACAACAACAAATAAGCAAACGCGTATTTACAAACGAGTGTAGTTGTTCAATTTACAACAACAAATTGCACGCATTTTATTTTAAATTCACATATTACATGTATGTGCACATAAAAACTTCATATCACATGTAACAACATGTACATACTTATCGTTAGGTATACTTATGCTCATGGAAATTTTTGCCCAAAATGCCTACTTTCAAAATTTTGGTAAAATCAGCTGATTTCCGTCATCTGTATTAATCCTTCCTAAAATACCGGCTCTATAGTACAATAATGTTGTTGTAAAATTAAATGCTATGAAGTTCTTTAGAATACAGGGTAATCAATAACTGCCATGCCAAAATTTAAGAGGTGATTCTGCATTAAAAAATATCAAAAAAAGTTCCTATAAAGGTTGGTTCGCAAATGAACCCTAAGGGAGCTACCGCGCTTTAAAATTCTAATAAAAATAAGGTTTTTAATTAATAACTCTGGTACCCTTTAAGCTAGAGCGACGAGCTTTTGCATGTATACTAGTATTAATAATGGCAATAGGTTTATGTTAACTTTTTTTTTAATTTATCCAGAGGCGTCCCTAGACGGAAAAATGTATTAGGCTTAACACATTTTTGTCCCAAACTTTTTTGTGTACTTTTTTGATTTTTTTTTTAATACGGATTCCTTAAATACATAAAAAATGTCCTACCGTTTAAAAAAATGCAATTAAGAGGAAGTAAGATTTTGTGCCACCAAAAACGTTACTTTTTAATATAACTTTATAATGTTTTAGAATAATCGTAAAAATTGTATTCTATCCCTATTTTTAGATTTTTCTATCAGTGTACGACTCTAAGTACGCAACTTTGATCACCCTGTGCCTAATTTCATAGCACCCTTCTGCAAAATCGAGTTTAAGTGAGATTGGAAGGGCTAAGATCATACTTTGCCGGACTGGGGTCAGCCCACGACGATTCTTTTAAATTTTTCTCCCCCATGGCCTCAGTCAATCATAAAATATAACATATATTTTTATCGATGACATTTCTATGCATTCTAAATGAATTATCTTGTTGGAAAAGCCGACAAATCATTTCTTTGTTTGTTTTGGAAGTTCAGAAAATAATTTTGCGTAAAGTGAAACATTAATACTTATAGATATTTGTATATGCCTTCCGAGATTTTTTAAAATAAAAAAGCCGAGCAAAAGCAAACTTTTCTCGAGAATTTTAGAAATTTTGAAAGACTTTCGAAAATGTGTACAAGGACTTTTATTATTCCTGTCCGATTTTTACCATTAGCCCAGAAAACCAAAATAGCTCGAAACTAGTGCACTAAATGCGAGCAATTTTTATGGTCTAGAAACATCCTTAAAATATCCCCAAATGCACACCACTAGCCCTAATAGTTCGCATTTTTATTCCTATTTTTTTATTCATTTAGATACCTAAAATAGCATGCTATTTTCGACATCTATTATATCGAAAATATCGACCTAAAATAGCACCTGAATAGAATGCTATTTTTAATCCAAATAAGGTTAAAAATAGCATGATATTTATGACCTAAATTAGCTCGAAAATATCATGCTATTTTCTACCTAGTTTAGCAGTATATTTTTGATCTATTTTTTGATAGAAATAAAACAGTTGATATACTTAAAAGCAGGTTATTATTTTTAAACAGGAGGATCAGAATAGGTACAATATATTTGTTTGTGAATCACAACACACTTTAGATAATTTTTGTTGAAAATTTAAATTTTCACATTCACGATTTTCCTCACATTACGTTCACTTTCGCTCTTATTTACACAAATTTTCAATATAATTTTAACTCTCATTTTCACTATGGTTCACTTTTTCACTAATTCTGCTTTCACCACACAGCTCTCTTCTACCACTCCTGTATTCTTCTAATATTTCGTTCTTCCATTTTATGAAACCAAGTTTAGGATGCTGTATACTAGACTCTCAAGCTGGTTTTCTGGGTAGTAATCTCAGTCTAGAACTTTGGTTAAGGAACCTTTGTTCCAAATTTGAAGTTTTTAGCTCAAAGCGTTTCCGAGTTATTATGGTCACAATTTTCCCGCACAGCCCGAAAGACAGATTTAGAGACAGATAGACAGATAGACTGACAGAGAAACTGACAAACTCACAGACCGACCGACGAATTTGTTTTTTGCGGAAATCATAATTTTTGCATATAAAAGTAAATAAAAGTAAAAAAAGCAATGTTTTTTCAAAAAAAAATTATTTACACAATACTTTTCTTGGGGAAAGTAATAAAAATTACGTAATACATCCTAAACATATGGGAAATATTTAAAAATTATAAAAAGTTTTACCAAGCGTACCTACTTATGATTGGTTTATCATTTTTATCGGACTTGGGATCTTGAGGATTTAAATGGCTCATATATTTTATATATCAGAAAACAACCCTGTGTTATCCAAAATACCCTGTATTATCCGAAATTCACATCCTTTTTTCTACTGATTGATTCAAACTCATATGTTTAACCATTTGTCAACTGTCACTATTTAAATTGCATCATTTTTGCTTTTAACCTTTAAAATGCCGAATTTACATATTTTAAATCACCCATTTCATATATGAACCAGTGGACAATGTCATCGTATTTGCATACCTAGTGTACGGTAAATTGTATGGGACAAAACCTTTTTCCTTCCGATTTTTTTTGCATGTATAAATTTTTTATGTTTAAGTTTAAAATAATTAAGGGTAAAAACTATGGTTTAAATTTTCTCTAGTGCAATTTATTTTTTATTATTTTTTTTTTTTTTATAACTGTTATCTACAAAATAGGGGTATTCCACACTACTCTACCATTTTTTCGAATCTATATAAAATATTCAATTACAAATGGCTAGAAAGTTATGATCCTATACATATGTACTTTAAGTTTTATTAAAAATACTAGTTCTAAAGTCACGTACTTTAATATTTAATGACGGACATATAATGCTCCGGTTTTTAACAAAAATTAAAGTACAGTTGTATAGGATAATAACGTCCGATTTCCTATCCATTTGTAACTGAATAATCAGTAAATCCAAACAGAAATTAATTATTATTATTTTATTAATATTTTTCTCTGTGTAGAAATAATTCTAATAAAATATTGGTAATCGTTTATTATTGTTCAGAGTGACATATTTGTAGGCTTTTTAGAGAAATAGCTGTAAATTATATGATTGTGTGGATACAAGGGAACACGAGTCCTGCTACTTTCCTACTCTCGACGTTCATGATTTATTGATGGAGAATATATCACACAGTGTGCTACCAAAACGATTTTTGTTTAGGGATATGCTATTTATTATTTTATACATATTTCTATTCCTGTTTCTATCACTTTTTTTTCTGTCTTAGCAGGCTGGGAAAGCCTTTTATCACACACAGAGAAAAACTAATATGAAATACCTGTGTCGATTATAAAAATACTGAATACACTAAGAAAATAATCGATCCTATTTTTTTCTCTGTATAATACTAATCAAAAATTTTTGTATTATTTACCGATTGTTATTTTACTGAATACTGTAATATACTTTAAACTAGATCAATATCACAACAACAATTTAAAGTATACCATACTATAACTGTGATATAATTTACCAAATGTTACAGTAATTTTTACTGTATTCTAGTATTAATAAACACATGCTGCTTGGTGTTCCAATTGTACCAGCACGTTGTGTTGTGTTAATATGACAGGATATTGTATACAATACTTACATTGTAGTATTTAATATCACAAGTAAAGTATTAAATACCAAATCTCGTGATATAAATAAAAAATATGTATTTAGAAATAACATTTAGTATTAAAACTACAATGACATTTTTTGAGTGTATAATCATACTTGACTAATTTAAATGCAATAGATAGGTTGATCTTGTTTTGACCATTTCTTGACGATTAACTTTTGGTCCCATTTAGCGAGAGGCTCGACGACTAACTTTTTGTCTCATCTTTATGGTTTTGAGAATCGAGAAATCGAGATTTCTCGCCCTGTCTTGTCTCGTTCGGGAAAAAATCAAGACAAGAATGTATCTTAAAAATCAAGACAATACAACAGTCACGTCGTCGAGAGTCCAAACCAAACCAAGAATCAAGACTTCTCAACACTGTAAAAAGTAAACTGACTATTCAGTTACAAATGGATAGGAAATTGGAAGTTATTAGCCTAAACAATTTTATTTTAATTTTTATTAAAAAGCACGCAACATTTCATGTCATTCCTTAAATATTAAAGTACGTAACTTCAGAACTAGTGTTTTTAACAAAAATTAAAGTACATTTGTATAGGATCATAACTCCCTATATATTTGTAACTGAAAATTTAGTTACACATGGATAAAAAGTTATGATCCCATAAAAATAATCCTTAAATTTGGTTAAAAACACCATATTTCTAAACTCACTTACTTTAATATTTAAGGACGGACATAAACTGTTGCGTGTTTAAAAAAAAAATTAAAGTACAATTGTATAGGATAATAACTTCCGATTTCCTATCCATTTGTAACTACATATTCAGTTTACTTTTTATTAGTGAAATCTTAATTTAATTTGTGTACTTTTGTACACCTACCTTTAAAAGGTTTTAGTTAATGATCGACACACATATTATAGAAATAAGGAAGCATTGTGAATAAAACAAACTTGTCAAACCTACTGTGAGGATGTTTCGACGCGTGAAGCGTTGTTTCAGTGTAAAATACTTTTACTGATTAATATTTTTCCAAAATTATTCTCTGTTTAGTTGGCGTATCGAGAAAATTAGTATAAATAGTATAATTATAAAAATTTGAATAAAAATGCAACGGGAATGGGAGTCGATTTAATAAACGAGAAGACGTTATTTTGATAATCGGGAATCTTGTTTTAATTTGTAAAATACTAATTCGCTATAAATATTCATGAAGTTTAAAGTGAGGTACCGGAAGTTGAAAGAAATCTTAAAGTCAATTATTGAGTGACAGTATCATTCTAGCCAAAACAAATCGACGTTTGGCTTCAAGGTGTACGGCCGTCAGAATATTATAGGCGACAACTTGCATTTTTTTACTTTCTCCTAAAGAGAAAGTATTGTGATCGACCTTTTTAGCCTTATTTTCTCATAATTCGTGAAGAAATTTTTAACTTGCCGAGTCATATACATTTCATTTAATACATTCAGATTAAGTTATTTTCATAGTTATACAAAATAATTCTGGGGCCAAGGGGTGAGAACAGTCTTTAAAAAGTGCCTTTAAAATATGCGATACCTAATTTTTTAAAGAAATGAGAATTTATGAAATTACATTTTGATTAAATGAAAATTAAAGAGAGTTTTTAGTGTTGACATATGTCAGATAAAGTTTTTAAAGTCTTTTTTTACCTCTTAGCCTAGTCAATAGTTGTGTAAAACTGTGAAAATAGACTAATATAAATGTAATAAATGTAATTTGTTTGACTCGGTAAGTTAAAAATATATTTTTGTGAACCCCATTTCACCACCTTTTCGAGGCTTCTGGCATCTAAAGGAACCCGATCCAAGACCTGATGATTTGCAAGTAGCTTAATTTGAATGTACTTTAAGACATATATAAAATACAGCTGGGAGCAAATAATGAAATAAAAATGGTCACCAGCTCTTAGACTAAAGGGGGTAATTATATTTAAAAAGTTTTGAACTTTTTTAACGACCCTGCTAAATATGATGCGAATATTTAGACACTTCTACTTGGCTATTTTTATCTACAATTGTCCATAAATATTTCCGGCCCACAAAAAAAAGTTGTCTGTGCTGGGGTTGAGACCCACCTATTCTTATGTATTTTGTAATACTAAACGCAAATCTGTCATAAAAAAGTCACTTCATGGGCTCATTTTTCTTGCTACACTGAAATTGTAGATGAGATTTTGACCATTTTAGACGGTTTTTTTAGTGTAGCGAAAAAATGAGCCTATAAGTTGTCTTTTTTATGGCAGATTCTTGTTCAGCATCCAAAATATATCAGAATAGACAACTTTTTTTTTGTGGGGCTGTGTATTTAGTAAAATATTAAAATTAAGACATAAATAAATTTTTAATTTTTCATTAATTTCTAAATAAAAATCAATAATCATATTTTTGTCTTAAATTTAAAATTTTACTGAATTTTAATGGATTATTTTAGATAATAATTACTTAAATCAACAGTGTCTGTAACAGCAAAAATAAATTATAGAACTTTTAAAAACAAAATATTCAGATTTAAGAATTACGGTCCAAAAATATTAAGTAAAACATAAGTATTAAGACAGAAATTATATTTCATGACTGACATAAAAAGCTGTGTACAATTTCTAGGCCCGTAAGCGAACGAGCTGCTTCAGAATAGAATAGAATAGAATAGAATAGAATAGATAAAATCGATTCTTCATGTTATTCATAATATTATTTTTAGAAACTGCCTTCTATATTCTTCTTACGGCAGTATACCAACCAAGACTGAGGTTGTATCCCATGAGTGTTTGTCTTAATTATTACCAAGGCGAAAGACAACCTAGTCATTAAAATTGAGTCCCTACGGGTCTGGAAAAGTCTGCATCTCATCACACACCTAATCCTGAATTCTGGAATCCCAGTCGTTTGTATTGCCGATCCCAATAACAAACTCACTTGACACAACATTTGTCTTAATGCGGAATATTGCGTCCAATAGGGGTGATCGAATTTTTTCGAAAAGTCGAAAATAATTTGACTAGAATTGTATAAGAAAATAAAATATAACTTTTTCTACGACTCCTTTAGAATATACGTAAATACACACACCTTTCAAACACAGAATGAATCTATTTTAGCTCTAGATACGGTATTAATATTCCGTATCAAGTGTTAGAATGAGAACATGTAGTGCCATCTCTTGTTTAGAAAAGTAAAGAAAACTGTAGCAAAATTAGCAAAAATATATATATTTTACCATGAAATATTGAATAATTTAATGCAATTTAAAGTTTTGCGTTAAAATTACATAAAGTTTATTAGTTTTTCTTAATATTCCACCAGTTTTTTATCAATTTAGTTCAAAAAATAAAAGCTGCTCCATCTATTGTTAAATATTTAAACCTGATATATGTCACAACAATCTGATATAACCTTCAATTTTTGCATTATAATTTGTAAATATGTGCTAAAATTAAATAAAAATTTTTTTTTAAGTACTGATTTGATAAAATTATTAAATAACATTAATTGCTTTATTTAAAAATATGTGTTTTGTTGCATTTACAATGTCGAGTCACAAAAAAAATCGTTTTTAACCTTGTCCGCAGTTTAAAGCCATACAGTGTTTCATATTTGCAGTAGAAGAAAAAGTATAGTCTACAACACGTATGGAATAGTCATTCCGCGCTCGCAGGACCGTCATACTCGCCTGTTGGCTCGTATGACAAACTTTCTGCTCGCGCGGAATGTTGTCTATTCCATACTAGTTATAGAATATACTATTACTACTTAGGATAAAGCAAAATTCTCGGATGACTCAGCCGAGATAAGTAAGAGGGAATTAAAACAAAAAAAAAAACAAAAAGTTTAATTTCTTTAACCACAAACCTCCTGATTCCATTTTGGGAAAAACACGACAAAGAACCCGAATTAAAAAAAATAAATAAAATATGATATCTTTTCTTTTTTTTACACACTATGTAAAAAAATCATTTTTTGTTTAGAAAGTTCTCTCACTAATCCGAGACAGATGTTCTTTAAACTTCACTGAAAAAAATATATGGTTTCGTATTTAACTATTGATTTAGTTGCCCCAACTAGTTCTTTTTCAGTGTTAATTAATAATTCTAAACAAAACTACCCAAATCCATTTTCTCAAAATTAAAATAATACCAGTTTTTTACTTATTTATGGTTTACATGCCTTCCTGCACTCAAAACTTAATTACATCCCATAGCTTTTATCCGATTAACTCACCTCATGTACCTCACAAACCATCTAAATTTGAAGTCTTTATTCCAAACCATCCTAAAGTTATAGTGTTGAGTAGATTTTCGGACAGACCGAAACGTAGTTTTTTTGGACGCTTCTTATCCTTCTACTCGTTTATGGTAACTCCTTCCGAAAGTCACTTTTTTCGTCAAAGTTGAAATTCGATCACCCCTATCACGTCAATACTTTCTTTCAATAAAGTTTACCTATTGATTTATCATGTTTTACTTGTCTCTAACACTAATATCAACACCCCCATATCATCTAATCCCCGTGTTGTTTCTTTTTCCTTCTCTAAAAACACATTAGTCATTTCAAACCTAATAAAACCAACTAAATTAAAAACTTTACAAATGACAGCTATTATTATCCTCAAAAAAAAAAAAAAAAAAAAAAACAAGACGAACATTTTTTTTATTTTAAAATAAGTTAGATTGAAATTGTATGTACTATTGCTTAAAAAATAATTTTCTTATGTTTGCAAATAATTCAAGTTTACAATTATTAATAACTCACTTTTCTTAGGTCTAAAATATTAATCCTCTTAAAACAAATGCATATAAACTTTCTATAAAGAATTACACTTTAAAAAATTGGGATAAAATTATAGTAGAGGAAAGTCGCCTAATTTCGGATACCATTTACAATGTATTCAATATTTAATACTCGGTATTACTTTTTGATATTTTTTTTATATAACCAGATACAACTTATTATAGCGAACCATGATTTATTATAAAAGCAATTTTATTACAGTTTATTTTTTCCAAAAAACACGGTTAAAAAAAATCAGCGCATTTCTGTGCATTTGAAAAAGGGCTCCTAATTTCGGACATATCCGAAAAAAATTTTTCAAGAGTAGATCTGGATCCCATTGCTTATGTTTCTTGTTATTCCTTCACATTTAAGACGTAATTTAATCATTAAGCGATTTTCTACGAAATACTATAGGAACTATAATTTTAGATTCCCAATTTCGAATATCTTAGTATCTTAGGTAATTTTCGTTTTTTCAAAATTGTTTATCTTAGTTTGTTGTATCATTATAAAAAAAATTATTAATGGTTGGTTATCCTGAATAATAATTACCTTGCGGATATCCGAAATTGGGAATCAAATGCACAAAAATGGTCTATCCGAAATTAGGCAACTTTCTGCTTTTTAGATTAGAAATTTGTAGAATGTTTACGTTTTCAAATTGCTTAATTATGAATAGTGGATCAACTTAACTAACATCATAACTTACCCAAGACAGAATCACGAACTTTTATAACGATTATTTATAAAATAAACAAGCATAATAATGCAACTGAGCACAAAACTGCCATTTGCAATATAAACGATTTGTGCTGCCATTTAAAGGGGAGAAGCTCTACCGTTATCATATTACAGGACGGATTTAGTTTGACTTTTGGCTTCACATAAAAGTAGGTTTCTGTTTACCTTTGCAGACAGTATCTTAAATACACTACTATCCGAAATTTGGAAACCATCCGAAATTAGGCGCATTTCCTCTATACCGGGTGTTTCAGGAAGGTGGTTCACCCCCTTAACATTTTTACTTTTTTAGGTAGGATCTTGAAATTTGCAAAAGCTATTATGTATAATTTAAGATTTTTTGACATAAAAATTTTTTGGCACTTCCCGTTTCGCCGGAAATAAATCGAACTTTCGATTTTTAAATGAAACACCCTATATATTTTTACATATCAGAAATCAATTCTGAGAACAAGCAAGTATAACTTGTCAAATTTTGACAGGTCATGTCATGTTTTAGTTAAATCTTCATTTTAAATCTTTTGTGTTTTAATGCCAAGTTCTTCCGAATAAACTATTCATGTGTGGTATCAAAATATTCGCAAGAAAATTCTCTTACATTTTATCCTAATGAGCCACCCTTTTTTCTTATAGACCAAAGTATCATTTTCGAACCTTTAACAGCCCACCACATTTAGAGTTTTGGGAAAAAATCTAAATAGTATTTTTCTGAAGATACTAGACCAACAGTTAAGCGAATAAGCTAATTTAACGCACTCTAGATTTAAAATAAAAATTTAAATAAAAAATGGCCTGTCAAAAATGACAAGTGGCACATTTTTGTTCTCAGAATTGAATTTTAAATCGAAATATGTAAAAATATACAGGGTGTTCCATTTAGAAGTCGAGAGTTCGATTCATTTGGGATGAAACCGGAAGTGCCAAAAAATGTCTAACCTTGTCAAAAAATCCTAAATTATACATAATATAGCTCCTGCAAATTTCACGATCCTACATAAAAAAGTAAAAAAAGTTAAGGGTTGTGAACCACCTTCCTGAAACACCCGGTATACTATTAGGATTTAATTGTTAAATTTATATGATTTAAACAGATTTTTTATTGCTTTATAGAAAATTTAACTCAAGAACGCTTTAAGTTAAATAGTTAAAATCACAGGCCATTTTTAAAACGTTTTATGACTAACATTCATAAGAAAACGAGAAAATAAACACCTTTTTCTGTGTAATGTACACACATATTTTTCCACATTGTGAGAATAACATTTTATTAAGGGTAAATAGGTAAAGGCGAAGCCGGGTTGTTTGTGATGCAGAGGAAGCATAAGTTATTGAAATTGAAGAATTCTTTGAATATTGTGTATGGCATATCGTCATATACGCGACATGTATTTTTTAAACCGCAAGGGGTTAGAAGAATTGATAGTTATTGAGTATATAAATCAAGTGCCAGTTGCCTATTTAAACTGATATGGGACTTAAAATGAAAAACTCTTGTTGCGTACACTTAAAGAAAAATAGTAAATTCAAAAAAGTCATAATTTAAAAGAAAACCAAACCAATATGTTTTTTGCTTTGACAGTCTTTTTTGTTAAATCAATAATATATTTTTTCTACGACTGCTTTAGAATGTAAGCAAATACACACACTTTTCAAACACAGAATGAATCCATTCTAGCTTTAGATACGGTATGAATATTCCGTATCAAGTGTTAGAATGAGCATGTGTAGTTCCATCTCTTGTTTATAAAAGTAAAGAAAACTGTAGCAAAATTAGCAAAAATATATATATTTTACCATGAAATATTGAATAATTTAATGCAATTTAAAGTTTTTCGTTAAAACTACATAAAGTTTATTAGTTTTTCTTAATATTTGACCAGTTTTTTATCAATTTAGTTCAAAAAATTAAAACTGCTCCATCTATTGTTAAATATTTAAACCTGATATCTGTCACAACAATCTGACATAACCTTCAATGTTTGCATTATAATTTGTAAATATGTGCTAAAATTAAATAAAAATATTTTTTAAGTACTGATTTGATAAAATTATTAAATAACATTAATTGCTTTATTTAAAAATATGTGTTTTGTTGCATTTACAATGTCCACTCACAATAAACATGGTTTTTAACCTTGTCCGCAGTTTAAAGCCATACAGCGTTTCATATTTGTAGTCGAAGAAAAATTATAGTCTACAACACGTATGGAATATGCTATTATTGACAATCATACAGTAAAATTTCCTTTTTGTGCACCGTAAAAAGTTGCAAAGTATATCATTCTTATTTACTTTAAAAAAAAATTACATTTTTCTAACCAAGGACAGAAAAGAGCTCTTTTCTAACCTGTTTTGGATTTAAATTCGAACTTATATGATAGATGGCGCGCTAGGATTGTCATTAAGAGCAATATAACGAAACATTTGTTTAAATGTAATTACTTTTGTAATATTTTATGTTTTATATGATTGTAAATAAAAACCTCATAGCAAAATAACATTTCCAACTCTCGATATGCTAATTTGGCCCAGACTTGAGTTGAAAATGCTTCAGTCTTGTTAAAATAAATTGATTTATTTAACCTCAAAAATGTGAAGAAAATTTTATTTTTTTATTATTACCTATTCGTTATTAAAACGTAAAGTTTTTACTAAAAAATGACTTAAAAACAGAAAACTGAAAGTATTTTATGTGCGCTTCGAAAAAAACAGAGAGTAATGTTTCACTATATTTATCAATTATTCACAAGTTTCCTTTTATATTTTCCCACTCTAAACCAAGGGTTCGTACCTCACGGGGACATTATTGTGGTTGCACTTACACATACAAAGCATGTACATGAGAGAACATGCTGTAGTGAATACTCAATTCTCAAAAAATAAACTTCCATAGGATATCACATCAATCATTTTAATATCATCTCCGACTGCATCTATCTCTGTTCTGATGCATAAAACAACTGTTAAAAAATAAACAAGCTGTGGGAGCTTAAAGGTACCTACAAAAAAAGGTCACTACACTGATAAAAATATTTTAAATATTTAAAATTTACCGGGTGTTACAAGACCAAGGTACACCCCTCTTTTTTTCTTTATTTTAAAAGTTAGGGATTTTAAATGTGGAACATCTCTTATTGCCCTAAAACTTTAACTTTTAACATAAAAAGTACATTTAAGTCACTTCGTTTTAACCGGAAATGACACCAACTTTCGGTTTTTAAATGGGACACCCTATATTTTTTTACATATTTCAATTCTACGCTACACAATGCATTGTGAGTACAATGATACCAAAAAAGTGAAATTTTAAATTTTAAAGTTGTTTTTTTAATTTTAATTTTTAGTTTTTAAAATAGGTAGGCCATTATTACTTAAAATTACTCGAAATTATCTAATTCACTAGAAAATCGCACTGCGTTTTATTTATGCTACGGTTTAAATAGATACTAGTCTAATAATGCTTATTTTACTCTTTTAGAGGTCGCCCATTAAATACGTCACACTTTTTTAGGTGATTTTAGACCCCCCCCCTTCCCCATGTCACATATTGTCACAAAGTTTTAACGCCCCCCATGTGACGTCACACTCTAATTCTTCTAAAAAATCTTTGTTCTTGCGGTGGCAGAGAAGCAGTTACTGCTTGAATATTGCTTGTAGACGCTTTTCTTGATGTTAAATAATGAAACAATGTTGCCTTGGTTTTCGTAGCGGCTTGAAGCAAATTTTTGATTTCTCGTTTCGTATATTTTTTCGTTTTTTGAGGTTAAGCCACAGTTTAATAACTTCAATTTGCACAGTTTGTTTTGATTTACCGGGATACGCTCTACCATAAGCTTTATAGAGCTTAAAATTTTGGTTTTCGACATTTTAGTATTTAATTTTTCGTCCTCGAACCGTGAAATTTCACCTTCAAACTTTTCTCGAAAACGGTTAATCCTACAGTATTACAACAAGAGTACCTTTTTTATGTATTTTGACTTGAGGAATCATATTTCAAAAATAAAATTGCAAAAAAGTTACACAGAAAAAAGTTTGGGACAAAAAACTGATAAGGCCCCCCGTTTCGCACACCCCTGGTTTAAATAAGTACGTGAAAATTACATACAAAGATGGGCCTTATTAGGATTAATTCACGTGCAAAACCTCGTTAATATATCTCAAAGGGTTCCTGAGTTATTAAATAAAAACCCATTTTTTTAGCCAAGAGGCGTAGCTCCCTTATGACGCATTTTTAGACATATGTTTATAGGAACTTTTTGTCATATTTTATCATGTAGAGTTACCTGTTAAAATTTCCTACGCTATTTCAAATACACTCTGTATTCAAATCATGTAAATTTTAATTTTCACTATTGCTGTACTTAAAAATTAAGTTAATGTATTAAATATAGTTTATACTTGTGTCCCCCTCGAAGTCTTCTAAATTTTGACTGAATATATAAAACTAATTTTGTTTTTATTTATTTTTTTAAACTTTGAAAAGAAAATGTAATATTGAAAAAGTTTTGGTTATAAATATTGATGTATTTTGGTTTGTTTTTAATATATATTAATGAAATTGGTTTGATACCAAGTGTATGTTATTCGAGGTCTAGTATTATTGAACGAAGTCAAATTGCAATTTGTAACAAATGATACACACTAGAAACCCCGTATAGGATAAATTTATGTAACTATCTGCCCAACGTAGCCCAAAAGTCGTAACAGGACAGCTGGACAAAAACTGGGATGCAAATAAAGTGAAATGGTAGGGGAACTGCAGTTTTGGCGATATCCAAGTTTGTAGCAACGCTGTAAAAAGTAAACTAAATCGTCGGCTTACAAGTAAAAGGCACTAAGTCACTTTTTTGCAAAAATGGGATTTTTATGGCACTGTAATTAATTTTTGATGATCTATGACCTGTACATAGATCATCAAAAATTAATTACAGTGCCATAAAAATCTAAACCGAACTAACTTCTAGGTGGACTGCCAGTTACCCACTATACAAAACGCAACAGTTTGATTTGGAATAAAATTTTATCTGGCAATAGGCACTAAGTCACTTAGTGCACTTAGTGCGTTTTACTTGTAGATTATTTCAAATGTTTCTGCACTAAGCGACTTAGTGTTTGTTTGGCGAAACGTGCATTTTTGTAACAATTATTACAAAAATTAAAAAACAACAGCGAAAGTTAAATTTGTCAATATCTCAAATCCATGTTTTTGGACTTAGTGGTCTTTACTTGTAAGCCGACGAAATATTCAGTTACAAATGGATATGAAATCGAAAGTTATTATCCTATACAATTATTGTACTTTAACTTTTGTTAAAAACACGCAAAATTTCATGTCCGTCTTTAAATATTAAAGTACGTAACTTAAGAACTATAGTGTTTTAAAGGTGTTTGTGTCGTATTATAACTTCCTATCCATTTGTAACTAAATATTTGGCTAAAATTTGGATATTTATTTTTAGTTGACATGTTATCATGAGCGGGGAAGCACTTTTTTTGTTGTTATATTTTCGGCAACATTTTAAGAGATTACGGTCCTTCGTGTACATAGGGCACAGTAAACTTCAAACTGGACGGCCAGTATTGAAGAATCGATTACAGGTTGGGGACACTTATATGGTGAAATAAAAGGGACGTCGGTCAGAGGTCCAAACCTAAACGGTCGTCATTATGTAAACAAGAAGATAACCAAGAGGGCACTTCGACAGAAGGGCACCGTCTTCAGAATTCTAACTTATTGAATCTACTTACTCCTTTATCTTTTTTATTTTTGACCTTAATCGAAATTTTTAGATTTGGGTATATTATATTACTGCTTTTAACAAAAAAAAATACTTTTTCCTATGCAAAAAAGAAACAAAAAAATTAAACAAAAAAGAATATTAGAAAAAACTAAAAAAAAAGAAAAAAAAATCTAAAAAAAAATAAAATAATTTTTAATGTGTAGGTTTATGATTTTGACTTCCTGCAAGAGTTTTTGTAGTAGTAGTAGTGGTAATAAGTTGTAAGTAATACAAAATAATTGTTAGTTTATATATATGGTCTTATTTACCCGTTTTATTTTTTAAATGTCTGTTGAAAAATATGTTCGTAAAAAATCCTACTTAAAAAAAATCACAACAACAACATATTTTTCTGATTCTGATACAATTAATTCAAGCAGAAAAAAAAGATTAAAATAATTTTAAAAAAGACATGAAAATAACCCTCTAAAGAAGGTAAAGAAAAGGGTGTGATTTTTTTCGGTAGCAATAGAATTTTTTAATTATTTCGAGGCTAAAACGTAATAAATTTTACTAATGAAAGCGCACTCTAATAGTATGTAAATAGGAGTAACCAAGTTTACACCCTATCATCACCCAATGTCTTAAAAGTAGTAATTAAAAGGACTTTTACTTATTTTTTTTCTGCGACATGGCAAAGACCCTTGTAATTTGAAAAAAAGGTCGATTTTTTATGTGAATTGTTAATTTATAGAAACAGGAATTGTTTTCAAGCAACTGTATGAGATCATCAGTAATCGGCATAAACTCAGTTATGACTCATCAACGTTGAAAATAAACACAGAAACATAGGTTTGCGGAATAATTTTGCCAAAACATTTCACGACTAATTTGTTACACACAACAATATTGACTATACATATTAATTAAATATGTATATATATCGGTGTTTTTCGAAGAAAAAACCGATATTCGATTTTTATCTTTTAAGAATACGAAAGTTTTTAATTTTTTTTTATCGATAACTTTTTTCCCAACTCGTTTAAATGAAATCATTAAAAAAATCAAGATAAAAAGAAATAAAAATGTAAATATTTCAAACCTCGCGTCAACGCTAGAATCGACGCGGCGCCTATGCGAGCACTGGAAATTCGCCGATGACTGGAGATCATTTATTCCGACTTTTAATTAGGATTTTGCGAGAGTCAAGAAAGAGAACTTCTCGTCTCGATTTTTTCGTCTCGATTGTCAAGAGTATCGATTTTTGAGACAAGAAATAGACTGATCTTGACCATTTCTACACTGATAGAAAAATCTAAAAATAGTACAACCAAACGATGTTGTAACAACTTTGAGGTATATAACACCATTTTTACGATTATTCTAAAACATTATATCGTTTTATTAAATACACTATTAAAATTGTAGATTCATATTATATAATAATACAACAACGTTGTTGTCACTATAATGTTTTTTTGAGGAAGGATGATTAATAAAGATCGCGATAATCAGCTGATTCTAATAAATGTTTTACCAAAATATTGAAAGTAGGCATTTTGGGCTAAAATTTTTATGTGCATAATTATACCCAACGCTAAGCATGTACATATACATGTAATTACATGTGATACATATATAGTTTCTATGTGCACATAAATGAATTTAAAATACATCACGGAACACCCACATTACAGCTCGTCAAGAGACGTGAATATTTAAATATGGACACACCCCCCCAAACTACGCAGATGAATTCACTAGTTGTTACGTACCGCCTATCTTTCTTCCTCCGAATACTTTCTCTTTCCTTCTTGTACGCAGTCTTTCACATTTCCATGTCTCTTCCTACCAGGCTCTGCTAGCCAGCCGGACGGACGGGTCAGCTGAATTGACTACGTTTTGAAGCAAGGATCTTGACGTAGGAAGAAGCAGCAATCCGACCCTGCGGATTTGCAAGCCACGCCTACCTCGCTCTTTGCTTGACAAAGAAAAACCTTATCGCTTAACAGTTTGTTGTTATAAATACCGAACACGCTTACTTTTTTGTTGTTGTATTCTATGCAATATATAGTGGTTGGCTCATATACAACTATTTATTGTTTTATACTATAACCTAATTACGTTATTAATTATTGTTCTATCAGTGTAGACTATTAACTTCTTGTATTATCTAGTGAGATACTCGACCATTAACTTCTTTTATCGTCTCGCGACAGTTTGATTTTCAAGACTCTCGACATTGTGCCGGTCTGGCTGACCTTAGTATCACGGGTGGAAACATCCCCATAGTAGGCCAAACAAATTTTTATTATTGAAAAAGATATTTTATTTTCATAACCTGTGTGTAGAGATCTTACTTAAAACTTTTAATTGGTAGGTGAATGTAAAGTACAACAAAATTCATCAAGAGTCAGTCAAGAAGTCTTGATCCTTGATCAAGAGTCTCTATGCTTGATCAAGAGTCTCGATTCTCGACGATGTGACTCTCGTCTTGTCTTAATTTTTAAATTGGAGTGTTGGCTTGATTTTTTAAAGTAGGCTTTTGTTTTGACAAGATTTGTCGATTCTCGTAAAACTCTATCTATAAAGTCTTAAACAAATTTCAATTAAATCGGCTCAGAAACAAGATATGAGGGAAATTCTAACGCAGGACGTCATTTATTTAATTAAAATTTAATGCTTACATCTTCATTATTTATCCATCGATCTACTTTAAATTTGAGATATATATTTTTAGTATCAATATCTACCAGTCAACCGTCAACTGGGGTGATCTCGGGCGCTGTGGTTGACCTCGGACGGTGTGGGTGACTTCGGACACTTTTTCATAAACCCATCTGAACCAAAGCACGTGTGCACATGTTGTGGGGTTATGTGCACACAACCCCATAACTTGTGCACACGTGCTTTGATTTAGATAATTTTGCGAAAAAAGTCAACCACACCGTCCGGAGTCACCCCAATTGACGGTATGTAAAATTTGGAAATACGTCCATATTACAAATAAAATATTTTTAGAATTTACATAAAATAAAACCTATTGACTTAATGACAAAGTTTGAAATAGGCCATCCAAAGCTTTTTCAACTATATTTTTCCGTAGAAATAAAACTGAAATAATTATTAATTTGACAAATAGTTTTCTTGAAAAAATAGTATTGCCCTTTTATGTAAATGTCTTGTATAAGAATTGGTAGTGTATTAGGAATTCCCTACTTGTAATTCAAAAAGAATACTAACCATTTATTTTTTTTCTTCGTTATTTTTAGTCCATCACATTTTACTCTTTAATTTCAGCCGTCCTGTTTTATTTCTTTCGTTTTGTGAACTTCGTTATACTCTTTACAGCACGAAGTGCTGTAAAGAGTATTTTAGGATAGTAAACCGCTGTACACCTTTAGGAGGAAACCTTCAAAGATTTTCTCCAGATTACCTCCAAAGATTACCTCCAAAGATTACCTCAAAAGATTACCTCCAAAGATTACCTCGCGTTTCTCCGAAAAGGAGGAAATCTTTCAAGATTTCCTTCTTTCCTTACCTAGTTACCATCTAAGATTTCCTCCAGATTACCTCCAATTTGTACACCTGAATTCCTCTGCGGTTTACCCCTCGGGAAAAATCATAATCTATAAGAGAAAGAACCCTATTCTTAAAAAAAAACCCTATACACGGTGTACTTAAAATAGGGTCGATATTTTAAAAGGTGATTCCATTTATCATATTACAACCTAACCTGTGGTTTAACTTAAAATTTACAAATGAAAAATTAAGCATTATTGCATTTTTTTGTAAATTTGCTTATAAGAGATAGTATAATTCAGTATTTCCTTACAGGGATAACTGCTTTAAATCACTTTTTACAGTGTCGCTAAAAAAATCGGTTTTTATTTAATAACTCAGGAACCCTTTGAGATATAGCAACGAGGTTTTGTACGGAAAATAATCTTAATAAGGCTCATCTTCGTATGTTATTTTCATGTACTTATTTTAACCGGGGGTGTGCGAAACGGGGGGCCTTATCAGTTTTTTATGCCAAACTTATCTCAAAATACATTAAAATTTACGGTTGGTTTTCGAGAAAAATTAATTTCACGGTAAATATGGAGCTACTTTCTTGTTTTCTAATTGAGTATAAATTTTGGAATTTTGAAAAATTATATTGACATGACATATTGACATATTGACATATTGATATATTGACATATTGACATTGATAGATAAGATGACATTTAATGAAAATCAGTTTTCAACAAGACCATTTTAAGTGTAGTCAAATTCTCTGTTCGCAAGTGTAAACAATATTTTTGGAAAAATGTGACTCATTTGTGTTTAAAACCAAATATAGCCAATGTGTTTTTTTTGAAAATTACACCAAATTGTTTCCTTTTTTTTACAAAAAAATATACAATAACCTGTTAAATTAAATCAGTTAAATAAAACTGCTTTTACAGAATATTACTTTTTTCCAAGGTAAAGATTTAAAACGCTTTTTTCCTTTCCTGAAAAGTTTATAAAAGTGGTAACCTATATTTGCTTTTAAACGCGAACTTTTCAAATGTTCAGATAGATATGGTTTTAAGCCTGATCTCATAAGATCTGTTAGATCTGCCAAAAACAGTTTTTCCCCAGGGGTCACTTTCCAGTTCTAGTCGGGTCCCATTAGATCTAATCTTTTTTTCCGGGAGTATAAAAGTGCGTGCACGAGCTCAAAAAAACATATTTTGGGAAGTAAACCGATAAAAAATGCAATATACTATCCACTGTAAAAAGTATACTATGGAATGCGAAGCATTGCATATCTTCACGGCTTGTTTAAATTCAACAAATTATGTAGCAGCTTTTCATTCAGAACTAATTCCCCTAATATCGTGCTTAATGTCTCAGAAATATGTCGGGTAAAAAAAATAACAGAATCTCGATTGTTTCGAATAATCTTTCATTATCTTCGTTGAATTCTTGGTTTGTCTTACACGGCGTAACAACATTTTTGCATTCAAGATTAATAAATATTATAAATATTAGGGTTTGTCCCCGGAAACCGTGAAGGCCGTTATTAATTTACCCGAGGAATGTCTTACGCTAATAAAAAAAATTGAAAAGATTTTTATTGTTTTTTTAAGTTTCTCTACGTTTTATATACAAAAAAAATGATTTCCTATTGGTCTGCCCATGTCTTCTTGTCTGTCTGTCTGTCCGAAAAACTTGTGACCACGATAACTCGAGAACGCTGAGCGTCTTTAACTCAAATTTGAAAAATAGGTTTCTTATTCAAAGTTTTCGGCTGGGATTTTAGAAAAAATCGGAGTGGGGCAAGGGGTTCAAAGGGGATAAAAAACATTTTTTCAAAAAAAGACCTTTAAAAAATACATATTTTTTTTCAATTTTTTTTTATAAAGGGTCCTTATATTAATAGTTCCTATACATTTGATAATAACTTTTGTATGTTTTATAATATGTAAACATGCAAAAATTATTATCAAATTTATAGGAAGTGTTAATATACGAACCCTTATATTATAAATACGAAATAATAACATGTGTAGTATTTCTCCGGACAAAACTGCCTTCTTCCGGACAAAACTCTTTTTCCGGACAAAACTATTTTTAGTTGTATTTTTCCAAATATACCCTGCTTTACTGTAGGAGAAAAAGCTGAAGCTTTGTAAAGCAGTGTTATCTGTTTTGTTATTATCTAAGAATGCCTTCTCCACGCGACTTGCAGCATACCAATTTGATCAGCGTATGTCTATTATTATGAATATTCTACCGTCTTATCATATCCGATACGGTTGCGCTTAGTTTTCCTTAAATTTATATGCTAAATTCTGCTCCAATCAAATATTCTATTTGCAAATCTCTCCCGGAATCAGTATAATCAATATAACTTATAAACAGTACCCGGCATATTTCCAGTTGTAGTCCAGTCTTCCGGTCAATAAAAGAGGCTTTAACTAAAAATAATTCAGGGAGTTTAGATTTTTGGTTTATTGGGTAGGGTTTAGGGCCTCAAATAAAAAAACAATTTTGCGACGTTGAACTCGATTTGGTACTGTCAGTTTTTTGACGTAATTTTCACAGAAAACGGATTTTTAAAATATCTCTAAAACGTTGCAATATACGTTTTTAGATTCATTTTTTTTTTCGAAAAACCAAAATTGTTCTTTATCGTCGGTTAGGCATGCCCCTTAGAAAATTTTGGGTGAAAATTAAAAAAATTGGCATTTTCTTTTTAATATACGTAAAATTAATTGAATCACCATTGTATTAAGCATAAAAAAGCCTTCCTAACCAAGTCATAAAAAAAATCTAAAACCCTACAGTGTAACGTTTAAGGCGGTGCCTCGAATTAGCTATAAGTCATACAAAAAAATTCATAACACAAAAAATGTTGGAGATTTGGTGCTCTTTATTTTCATATCAAACGTTTTTTGTCCTAGGATGCACCGATCTTGAGATATTTTAAAAAGTCCGGTTTTCGTGAAAAATACGTTAAAAAAATGACAGTTCCAAATCGAGTTCAATGTCGCAAAAAAATTTATTTGCGGCCTTAAACCCTACCCAATAAACTAAAAACTAAACTCCCTGAATTATTTCCAGGTAAAGCCTCTTTTATTAACTTGAAGACTGGACTATAACTGAAAATACGGCGGGTACTGCTTATACACCAAATTATTTACGGCATATTATATGACGAAATATTTAATAATTCTGCAAAGACAAAATAATGTATTGCCCAAAAAGATTATCATAAAATCAAACATTCAAAAAATTGATTTTACAGAAAAAACTTTTATTTTAAGCGTCAAATAATGAGGAATTAACGTTCCTCAATTGCTATGATAGACTTATTAATAAGAGAAGCAACAGCGGCGCCAAAGTATACTTCAATAAAGTGTTTTTAGGGCCAATTGCACCAACGATGGTTTGGAGATAATCCCAGAACAAAAATTGGTGTAAATGGCCCTTAGTGTGTTAGCTTGGTAATTTTAACGTTATTGTTTAAAATTCATTGCAACATTTTTTGGTTTGATAAAGGAAATCAACAAACAATAAAATCTATATTATAATATAACCAATTCATACATTAATACAAGAAATTTAAAGCATTGATGCAGTGAACAATATGTTTATGATGCTATTATTTATCGGTTGAAAACACAGGCTCACAAAAATAAAACTTTAACTACTCCTAACCAGATTATTTTTTTCGTGTTATAGACTATATTTTTTCTTGTACTGCCAACATGAAACCTGCAGCCATCCAAAGTCCAAAGACAATGTTCCTTGTCACTAGACTTTGTAAATGCAACAAAACACATATTTTCTTATAAAGAACTTAATAATATTATTATAATATTAAATAATTTTATCAAATAAGTATTTAAAAATATTTTTATTGAATTTTACCACCTATTTAAAAATCATAATGCAAAAAGGTTATGTCAAATTGTTGTGACAGATATTATGGTTTAAATAATCAACAATAGATTTTGCTAATTTTGTTACAGTTTACTTTTATAGACAAGAGATGGCACCACTTGTACTCATTCTAATACTTAATACGGAATAGTCATACCGTATCTAGAGCTAGAATGGGTTCATTGTATGTTTAAAAAGTGTATGCCTTGATTCTAAACCAGTTAGAAAAACACGATTTAAAAACCGATTTTTTTTCGAGGGTTTTTTTATTACAGTGTAAAAGTTTTGACGCCAAACGAACGAGTAATCTCTGAATTTTATGAGAAAAAAACGACATACAATTTATCTGCACTGTAAAAAATTAGACAGACTAGGCTTTTAATTAATAAAATTTACAACAACAGTTCAAGATAATTAAAAATACTACATTTCGAGGCAAAAAATAGAGCGACTCACCCTACCTTTGGGCTTAGTGTCGAAATAAGGAGGGGCTGATTTCTCATCAACTTTCGTTATTATTCTTTTTATTGCCAGTGTAACCTCAAAAAAAAATTCCCACTTTATACTCCTATAAAAAGTACAATTAGATAAAATAATTAAAACAACAGGTTTTTATTATTCCCAAATCTACCCTCGCATCTTAAAATTCCTACAGGAACAATGGGAATAAATAAAATAACTACAGGGTTGCAAAGGAGTCGAGAAATGGATCTTCTCGTCTTGATTATAGCGGTAAGACATATGTTGATCCAGTCTTGTCCACTTTTTGACAATAAACTCTATCACGTCAGAATCTTGATTTTCAAGACTCACGACATTCTGCAGGGTTGATTAACCTTAGAATCACGCTTCGAAACATCCCACAGTGGGCCAGATAAGTTTTTTTTATTGGCAATGATTTTTTATTTTCATAACTTCAGTGTCGAGAACTTACTTAAAACTTTTAGGTGTAACTTGATCAGAAAGTGCAAAAATTTATTCAAGTCGTGAAGTCCAAATTCTTGATTAAGAGTAGTTTTATTTAACGTTTTATGTGATTCATATTGTTTTTCTATTATAAATAATAAGAAAATTACGGCGAAAATCAAAATTTAACCGCCCTTTTACCCCCTTCCCCCCAACCTATTTTGCTGCAAATACGAATTCGTCCAAGATAATATAAAAATACATCTGTAAACCAAATTTCAAGCGGCCAGCTCAAAGCGTTAAGCGTTAAGCGTTAAGTTATTGTGTATACAAAAAGACAGACAGACAGACCGACAGACCGACAGACCGACAGACCGACAGACCGACAGACCGACAGACCGACCGACCGATCGACCCACCGATAGACAGACATATATATATTTTTTGATTATTATTTATTTTGATTTTTCTCGACGTTTTAGGAAAAAATAAGATGAGAAAGTAAAAGTGGCTTGTCTCCTACGAAACCCTTTTTATTTTGTCCTATAACTAGGGAACGATTTGAGCTAAGACCCTAGGTTTTTAACCTGTAACCTAGGAACTGTACGTAAACCTATGGATGGTCTGTAGAAGCAAAACATACTTGCCAACATGTCTCTCTGTGTATATTAAAAAACAAACAGTTTAACATAAAAAAATCTTTATTTGATTAAAATATTATTAATTAATCATGTTGTTTTACCTTTATAAGGATAATATTTATTAGGTATTGAAAGAATTAATTAATTATAATTTATAATAAGATTAAACAATTAATGTTTACATAAAAAATCCCTACAGCTGTGTAATTAATTAATAAACACATATTTTTTATACACACATAATTTAATAACATTTATTTACATACACTGTAAAAAACTGAGAGAATTTCTGTCCACATCAATTTTTGGTGTGAACAACAACTTCTAAAGCAAAATTTATTATGCGTTTTATGAACATTCCGTTAATAGTTTTCAGAAAAGTAAAATATTTGAAAACATCTAGAAATTATTATCAATACATGCTAAAAATGGGAGTTTTACCCCATTCTTACCCCCTTACCCCTATTGGTTTACCCCCAAAATCTAATCAGCTATTTGAAAGATGATAAGAAACAATATTCAAAAAACCGCTTGTCGATATCTTTTGTAGAAATAAAGTTATAGAGTTTACAGATAGACAGATAGACATACGGACGTAATTTTTGACTGATTTCGAATCAAGAAGGTCTAAAACGACAAAAAAAAAATGTTTGTAGATCAATACTGACAAAAAAATTCTGATTATAGTTTATTTATTTTATGTAAGCGAGTTCAGCATTGAGTATACTATTCGGAACCCTAGATGTTCAATTATGCCCAATTATATCCATAGATTACATCTTTGCTTCACATTGGTAATCCCAAAGAAGTTGTAAAAGACTAGTCTATATACTGGAATTCCTGTAAGGGGGTGTGATATTATTCGGGGGTGTGGGGCCGGAAATTGCCTAAATGGACGTTCGAAAATAGATATTGAATTATTTATTTTTAATGTTATTACTACCACATAGAATATCTACACACAAAAAAATACTATATTGTTTTACTAAGAGGAAAAGTGAAGCTTTTTTTACTAGTCTGTAGAATTTACACTAAACTACAGACGAGTAAAAAAAGTACTTTTCCTCTGAGTGAAACTTTTTTCTTCATAAATATTATTTTTGATATTAATTTTTCATTTAATTTATTCAATAATAAAGTATGCTTGTATTCAATAACTAACGTTTCAAGATGTTGCAAATAGGCAAGATCGTTCAGTATTTGCTACTATAACAAATTAAGAAATTTTATTTGTAACAAATTGCACCTAATAATGCACCTAATAATTATAAAGTGTGTAAAGGTTATTCCTTTGCACTTAAAAAAAAACTTACTTGGCGTTATTTATGGACATTCCCTTAAAATTGACCATATCCCATTTTCATTGTTGATGTACCCGATAATGAGTTTACTTAAGCTTTCGATTGGTCTATAAAAATATTGTGTTATATTGTGGTGTTGTTTTTATCGAGTAAAAAGGTGGTAAGAATATTATTTTATACAGTAAATTAAATAATATGGTTTTCGAGGTCCCTTATGCGGTAATATTAAGAAAATATCATTTCTATACGGCAGAGGATCGTAAGCAAAAAAGAAAATAAATAAAGGAAAACATCTTAAATACGCTCTTTCTGTCCGGAAGAAAACTCCATCCATTTTCCAGGCGGAAACATACGCCATAAAAATTTGTTCTCAAGAATGCCTGAATAAGGCAAAAGAGGGCAATTAATATGCATATTCTCGGATAGCCAAGCAGCTTTAAAGGCACTAAACTCATGTACATTTGGGTCAAAGCTTCCCTGGGAATGCTACGAAACCCTCAAACAACTGGCAGAAACCAACAAGGTTTCCTTGATGTTGGTGCCAGGACACGAGGGTGTTGAAGGCAATGAGGCTGCGGACTCTCTCGCGAGAGAGGGAGCATGCGCTCAATTTATTGGCCCTGAACCTTTCTGTGTCTTTAACAAAAGCCATCAGGTAGAGGCAATTAAGAGATGGGAAACCAAAATCAAAACTCGATATTGGAAAGACCAAAACTTAAGACAGGCCAAAATATTCATAAAATATGAACCTAAACGAACAAGAAAGTTACTCGATCTCAGCAAGGTGGACCTAAAGACCTATACAGGGCTGTTAACCGGACACTGCCCGTTAAGATATCATCTTAAAAAAATGGGAAAATCTGAAATCGATTTGCCGTCTATGCTCAGAAGCACCAGAAACGGCCGAACACATTATGTGCTTCTGCGAAAGCATTGCTCGCAAAAGGCTACAATATCTAGAACAGGTATACCCAAGACCTGCAGATATATCCCAAGTAGCCCCCAAAAAACTCTTAGGCTTCTTTGAAAGCCTAAAGTTTGATGTGGACTAAATTGCAAAGGGGATTCACAATAGATCTCATTGGTCGCAGTGATTTGAAAGGCAGTAACATGCCTCACAACCCCACTTATATTGTATTGTATTGTATTGTATTCTGTCCAGAATTGCTGCTGATTGCGAGACAAGGTACGAGGCTCGCAGAAAGACGAGTAGAGCAAAGAAATAGTTTTGGTCATGGCGCACACCATATTTTTTTTAATGTAAGTGGGTGAGCCAATTATTGCCATGTTCCTAATATTGCCACCCCCTCTTAAACTAGTTAGTTCGTCCTCAGTGTTATAGATGACACTGCCAGTATATCTGTAATATCGAAAATATGATGTATCTGTATCCAGTTGGTAATGGCTTACACAAAAACGAATTTCGTGTTTTGTGCTCTTCCACTATAAAAACTTGTAAAATAGTTATTATTTGACATCACTTTATTATCTAATAAAGGTTGATTTACCCTATCAGTTACCCTAAACTCACTAAGAATTTACCAATGAAATGAAATGTGTCAAATAATTTGGACATTTCATTGGTTAGTTTCTGGTTAAAGCATTAATAAGTCTTCTAGGTATATTCGATAAAGAAACTGGCTATTTATACGTCTGACGTAACATAACCTAACTCTATGGTTTAGGTCGGTTTTTTCGTCTGTTTGACGTTTTTGATGCCGAAAGGGTTTTTGCGAAACGGAGTTATTTTTGTTTTACTTTTTGTACTTGCGGTTGGTTACTTTATTTAAAAAAATACATACATGTCAAATTGATATCCTCTTTTTTTTAGTTGTGGGTTAAAAAATAAGTTTATAGGTTAAAGTATATACGATGTTTTGACGTATAAAGGGCGATATGTCCGATAATAAAAATAATAAAAATAATTCCGATAAGTTGGCAAAGATCCCGTAGAGTTGTTTAAAATCAGCAATAAAAAAACACATTGTTACCACTAAGAATATAGTGAATATCGTATCTAAGAAAATAGACTGTACAATTTGAAATTGAAATGACGCCATCAGTTTCGGGGCTTATTGTTCCGTAATAGGGCATTTGCGCTTTGATGTGTTGGACCTTTCAGGATACACACAGAAAAAGAATATCCCAAATTAAACATATTTATTTATTAATAATAATTAAACAAGTCTTAAAGTTTTTTTTTTTATAAAATACAATTAAACATTTTCTGCCAAAAGGTTCATTGCACTAATTTTTCACAATATTAGATTTTTTTTTTAATTTTTATGACCGACTAACATCCAGCTCGTAGGACCACCAGATATTAAGACACAGAAAAAATCTTAAAAAGTATTTGTGATAATTGTGTTATATACTTGTTGCAAGTATAAAATCAAGAATTTGTTTCAAGTTCAATTTGTACTTGTTTCCAACAAATTAATATTAGTACTATTTTTCATTATTTTTAGCATTTTAAATACTCAGAATAAATAACTACTTGCCATTTTATAGTTAAGTTTCTTTAAAACTAAATACAAGAAATTTTAGTATTCAAACCAAGAACTTTTCAACTTCAGTCAAGCAAAACATTGGATTTAAGTACTTAACGGATATTACCACTTTAAATAAATTAAAGCTACTTTAAATAAATTAAAATTAAAAAAAATGTTAAAATAAAAAAGATAAAAACAAAAAGCCCTACTAAAAAATGAGAAATTTTTAGAAGTATGTAAATTAAATTTTTGGAAAACAATATTTTTATTGTCGTAATAAGATGTGCACATATGAACCATATTTCCCTAAAATGGTATATTCTTTCTCTGCGAATAAGACATTTACAGTTTGATGGTATTGGACCTTTTAGGGTATACTGATCCGATCTGCACTCAATCCAAGTAGTATACCTAACCAATATTGGATCAATCAACTATAACATCTAATTCCCATCATTGGATTCTATTGACTTCTTTAATATCAAATCCATTTATACGTTTTTCTTTTATTCATTATTCAGTCATACTAGTTTATACACGATAAAAATACTGCTGATAATAAAACAATACTTCCCCTAGAACTTGTACAAAAAAAAACGTATGAAAACCTAAATTCTGAAAAAAGTTTTTACCAGAAGATAGATAAGAAATAAAGTTTTTATGTTTTTTTTTGTTGATAATTTTTTTCCGGACAAACCGACAGACAATAAAAATTGTTCAAAGTTTTTACTAGCGCAGAACTTTTCCTCTTTTTACTTTATTCTAAAGAGAGAAAACCTTTCTTCTCAGAAAAAGTATTTTGTCGGTCTGTCGGTCTGTCGGTCTGTCAATCTGTCTCTTTCGATCTGTCGGTCTGTAGGTCTTTCGACCCTTTTAACCTAAAGGGTCCTTAAACTTTTTGTTGTTTATATAAATGAGATTCGGGGATTGCATATGGATAATGTAGGTGGTGGTTAAAAAAGCTTAAATTTCGGGTTTTTTTGTCGTCAAAATGATACCTTTTTTTGTTCTCAAAACTTTTTATACATATATTTTTATTTTTATTTTCAAAATTTTTAGCTAATAAACTAATAACTTAATTTGGTAACCTTTAATTAATGTTTGCGCCATTTTATAGGTTATTGTTGTTATAAATTATAAAATATAATAAGTCCTGGGAGTATCTTAGGTTTATTGTCTTAATGTGAACGACAGATTGGACACGTTCGTAATATATATCATTGATGTAAGAAAGGACGAGCAACAGCCGTTTCTACTAGAATTTTAGTTGTAGCCAAACCAAATGAAGGGTACCGGCTAAAAAGACACTAAGTCAACTATTTTAGAACTAGTGAAAATTTTTAAGTTGTCAGAAAAAAACATAATACGTCTTTTAAAATTGCTATTCTAAATGACTTTGATATAATCTGAATTTGACTGTAATAATTTCCTTATACAGGGTTATTCAGAAATAAGTTCGAGAAATTTAAGAGGTGATTCTACGATAAAAAATACGAAAAAAAGTTCCTATAAAGGTTGGTCCGAAAATGAGCCCTAAGGGAGCTGCGACCCTTCGAAGATGGACATATTGAATGGGGAACAAAAAAAGCAACAATACAATTTTAATGCTGCTGGGCGATTCTTCATTTAACACTAAGCAAAAAAGTATTCTTCACCAAGACACCTAAATTTAATATTAAAGGAGTAATATCCTTTTAAAAAGTAACATTTTTAGTGGCACAATATGTTATTTCCTCTTAATTGCATTTTTTTTTTTTGAAAACGGTTGCTCCTACAGTGTTACACTGCTCCTACAGTGTTACACTGTATGACATTTTTTAAGTATTTTTACCAAAATCCCAAAAAATATACATAAAAAAGTTTGGGTAAATATGTGAGGCACATTCCTCACATATTTTGTCCGTCTATGCACGCCTTAGGATAAATTAAAAAAAAATAATTAAAGGTATGTATTAAACCATTAAAACCGTTTTTTTTTTAAGTATTACTAAATATCCGCCTTTTTGACCTTAACCCTTCACATTATAGTTACTCAAACCTAACTTTGGATTAAATGTTGGGACCTAATAACAATTTATACGGTGGTTGTCATAAATTTGAACGTTAATAACTTACGACATTATAAAAACAAAAGATTAATTTAGTCCAGTCAAATAATAAATGTCCACGGGCTGATATTTTAAAGGGTAATAGTGGATGATAACAAAACACTCCTGTTAGTTTTTCACTGGGTGATTTGCCTAAATGGTGTCCGCTATCTTGAATTTTAGTGGTGAGTTGCTTAATATGCATCTTAAGATAAAAATACATATAACCAATTTTGTTATGGAGGAAATTTCCAACAATTTTTGTTTGGATCATTTTTTTAATATATTAATAACAATCGAGTTAATTTAAAAATAGCCATGTTGGAAGTGAAATAGTTTTTTACATTTTTTGGCCAAATTATTCATCGGACGATAAAAGTGGTAAGGTAAATAGCAAACTTGTAGCTCTTGAAATTTTCTATAAGTTTCATATATTATTAATTTTCATAGGTACTTTGGTACGGTTACAAAGGGTGTAACTTGACTTTCACCGCCCACTGTAACAGTAACAAAATACTTTTTAATGAAAATTTATATTACATAAAACTTATAGAGAATTTAAAAGAGATACAAGTTTGCTCATAAACACTTTTATCCTCCGATAAATAATTTGACTGAAACATAAAAACAACAATATAATTTTTCGTTATTTGATTGGACTAATTCTGTCACTTTTGTAATTTTAAACGAAAATTTCATACGTAAGTTTTTGACTGAATATTTTTTATGATAGTAGATAGAGATTGAAGATGGATTTTTTATTTGTATTTATTTAAGATACTTAGGTTTAGTGGAAATTAGTTTTATCTTTGCTGTAAATTTTTCTTAAATTAAAAATAGTTTGCTCCCATTATAAATATTTTAACAAAAAAAGTTATTATATTAAAAAATGAGTTATTATGTTTTACAGTAACAACGTTATTAGTTTTAGATTATTTTACGAAAAAAATCATATCTGGATAATAAAATCTTGTAATATTTCATAAAAAAAAAGATAAAAACAAAATAATCCTTGGGAAAAAACTTAATCTAAAATAAGTTGCGGTGTAGGTACTATAAAATTGTTGTTATAAATATCACCAGCGTTTTGTTTTGAGAAAGCTCACTGAATCATTTTACATGCTGAATCCATAAGCAACTCGTCTAGGGTAAGAATTAGGATTTTGACATTTTGGAAATTGGGGAATTTTTATAATATTTAGGTACCCAGTAAAAGAAAAAAATGTTCTTTTGTCAAAAATAAATTAGTCTTAAAAATTTGGCTTAAAGTTAATTGCCTACTGTAGTAGATTAATATAAACGTCAGTTTACCATAAAAACATTTTTTTTATGATTTTTTTTCCAATTTTAATGATAAAAAGTTTTAATTAAGACAAAAATTTGATTTTTATGTCAGATATATTGGCCTTATTGTAAAAAATAATTTTGACTTTGTATTTGTAATCGACCTTGAAACGTATAGCAATTTTTATCATAATCAAAATTTTGATATTTATGTTCCGCACATTGTATCCAAATGTAGCCATTCTGAAAATAATTTTGACTTTTGATTTGTAATCAGAAACCTCCAAAACTCCTGTATTTCAATTTTTGTGAAACATAATTAATATGTTGATACATATTTATGTCCGCCATATTTTATCCGCCATACTCTAAAAAATAAATTTGAATATAGATTTGTAACAACAGTCATTTTTTACAGTTGTCAAAAAATTGAAAAACGTATTTTTTGTCAAATCTGAAAGAGCATATTTTCTTATGGGATTTTTTGGGCTGAAACGCCACTGCTACCAACTAAAAAATACATAATGTAACTGCGGAGATGTGGGCAGATAACTTTGATTAGTTTACTCACTTGCCGGCTTCAAGATGTGATCAGGTGGGCTTCAGAATACTATAATAAGGAAGAAGTTTGTTAACTCATATGCGACTCATGCCAGAAAAGGTCTTTAAATATAACAACTTCTTATCAAAATTAGACTTTGGATTTTTTTTTTATGTTTTACCATAAACGCTTAAATGCATAACTTTAGGGAGTTGTTGATATATTTTTTTAAATGTACTTTTTTTTAACTTTAAACTTAAAAAACAATATTTGAGGGAAAGGGTAATACTTTGGGGATAGGTAAAAAGAGATGGTAACATTTTCTTAGATGTTTTTTCATAAAGAAAATGTTCTTTTTCAACTTAAAAATAAATTCTAGATCAGTTTTTGCCTTCTCGGGGACCCACGCGTTTAGTAGTCCAGAGTCCGCAGCCTTTTATTCTATCCCTGAAAGTACGCTACTATACAGGGTGTAACAAAAAAGTTGGGCTGGCTATACATAGCCATATTGTACTCACTGAAACAATGAAAAAAAAAATATTGGCCTACAAGATAAAGATGTGTTACTATACCAAGAGTGTATTAAAGTAGTATCTCAACTAAAACTTAAAGTGGCCATAACTCAGAAAAAGAGCATTTTAGACAATATGTGTATAGTCCTCCGCATGAAAGAAAGTCTCCGACGTAAGGGGGAGGAATCATTCGCGATCTCTTCTTTCCGTCAAGAGCGTTATAAGGCGTGCGTGCCTACATCGGGCCTCCAACTTGCACAGACATTCCAAACATATTTCCCGTAGCCACGGATCCGTGCGTCAAACTATATATGAACGTTTTTGATTGTTTCGTTGAGTACAATATGGCTATGTATAGCCAGCCCACCTTTTTTGTTACATGCTGAATGTAACTTCATGCTGATAAACAAGGTCCTTTCTGACATATGTATACTTGTGCTATACAGACTGTTTAACTCCAAGATGACCCCGTAACTACATTGAAATAATCATAGTTTTTTATATAATTTTACATTCTCACAACAATGAATGAAAAGTCAGCATACACAGTAAAAAAAATGTATGATACGTTTGTTAATATTGACAAAAATCCACTTTCACTGATTTTAAAAGACAATTATATTTTTTAACAATTAGTACCTATTGTTTAAGGTTTTATGGCAGTTGAGAAACGGACCTTCTCGTCTCGATTGTCGAATATCTCGATTGTAGAAAAAGAGTTTGTTCTTGTCTTGACGATTTCCCGACGATTAAAGTCTAACTTCTTGTCTCGTCTTACCGTGGTCACGCGTCGAAACATCTCTGCAGAACAGAGAAGTTTTTATCATTGACAAAGATTACACAGGACCACAAAAAAAATAAAGTTGTTTTTTTTATAAACCAGACTATATTTCTTCTACGTATTTTTGGGCGCTGAAAACGAATATGGCAATGAAAAAAAATTCTTTACCCTCAGAATCTTGAGATATAGCGCACAATGGTTTTTTTTGTATGCATTCAAGGTCAAAAAAAATCCCCATGATTAAAAAAAAAATGCAAATATTGCTAAATAAAAATGATTTATGAGATTTCTTGCAGATTTCAAATATCTACCCTAGTTAATTTTTTTGAGGGCCACAAACTCCAAATATGCTACTTTTTTTCGTGTTTTTCCTATATATTTCATTAAAAATTTTATATAAATAATATAAATACAGCCAAAAATTTATATATGTAATACTAAAATTACATTTATTTTTTTATCTCCAGTGGTGGAGAGTCTTGGGTGGGTTTAACCTTGCACATGTCAATAGATATATCATAAAATTGTCTGATATCCTCAACCAGACTGGTTTTCACAAGTTTTTTTTTAAAGTGATTTAAACAAATTTAACAATAAAAGACCGATCCCTAATTTGTTTCAAAACCACATGCACAGTGGAAAATTTTTATCATATCTCAAGATTTTCAGGGTCAAGATTTTTTTATTGCCATATTAGTTTTCAGCACCCAAAAATCAGTAGAAAAAATATAGTTGGATTTATGAAAAACTAACTATTTTTTTTGTGGTCCTATATTATTTATTTCCATAAATTGTGTGTGGGTAGATATGAAAAGTATTAAAATCAAGAGTGTCTCGAAGTTTTTATTCTTGACAAAGTCTCAAGTCTCGACGACGTGACTCTCGTCTGGTCTTAATTCTTTAAATTACACGCTTGTCTTGCTTTTTTCTGGAAATTGAGACAAGACAAGACATCTCGGTTTTTTGATTATCGTAAAACCAACGAACTTATAACTCTTCTCTCTAGAATAGACATTTCATTCGTAAAAACTGACAAAAACGTAGCCAATATATACATTCGTCTGTCTTACTCGCACAGCTTTGTTCTAACAGAGACAACAATAACAGTTACTGGTTCTTGTTATTGTTCAGGCCTGATTATACCTACTATTTGTTTACAAACAAACCGAGATGTTGGCGATACTTTATATTAACGGTATGCGTATTCTAGAGAGAAGAGTTATTAGTTGGTTGCGTAAAACCCTGCTCTTGGTTCATTCAACAAAAAATCTTTAAGGAAACGTTCAGAAGTAAAAATTCGAATTCAATTTCCAGTCAATTGAACTCCCAAGTAGTAATTTTATGATTGTAAATAAATATATTTTTTCCTTCACCCCTGAATTTACACTAAAAAACAAGCTGTCAAGTTACATATTGCTTCGCATTTATACTGTATATTCTTCGTAAGAATTCTCTTATTTATTTGGAACCAACTCTTTAACTAAAAAAAACATCTGCTTAGAGCAACCAGATCAACCAAATCAATATTGAATACGAAACAACTATTTTTCTGGTTGCTGCAGTCAGGCAAGAGCAGCAAAACAACTTGTTGTGGTTACCATAAACAAAACTTAGGATTTTAAGGATCTGATAAGCACAACAATTTGTACAGATAAAATTTTGAAATTTGTTACCTATAATGTACTTAACGAACCTCAACTTTTGACAAAATAAAATAATAAAACAACATTTTGCTACTTCCTGTTTTACCGGAAATTCTGCCAATTTTAATCTGCACACTTCTCTGAAAACATTGACATCACATAATTGACATTTCAAATGTCAAATTTTATTTGAATTTTCTTTTAGTTTTTTAACTAGGTGGTCCATGACATCCTTAATTAACCCAAATGGACAACAGAAATACTAAAAAAAATAAGTTGTCTTAATTTGTACAATTCTTTAAATTAGGAGGTTTTAAGCGATTTTTGAATTTGCTACCCATAGTAAAATTTAAACGTGCAAGAGATGTGGAATCGATCCATGTGCTTACTTCTTATGTGGAATCGACAATTACCTTTTTTTTTCGTTTTGACAATTTTAGTTTTTAATTAAAAATTAAAATTGGTAATTATTAGACTTAGTATCAGTGTTTTCAGAAAAGTATGCAGATATCAAAAATGTAAGGCTGTCTCACTTAAAATGTGAAAGTTGGTAGCACTTCCGATAAAACAGGAAGAAGCAAAATGTTGTTTTATGTGTCAAAAGTTGAGGTTCCTTAAGTATATTATAGGTACCAAATTTCAAAATTTCATCTGTACAAATATATAAGTTAAGGGGGGTGTATATATGTTCTGTGACGCTCGCTATACTATTATTTTGTTATCTTGCAATTTGATAAGTATTGAGCAGTTCATTCCGTATGTTTTAAAGCTATTCCTCCTGTTTTAATTTGTTTTTTTTTGAAAAATTTATGAAGCTGTGATTTTGGACAAATAGACGGACAATTATTCAGAACTCGAATAAAAGTATTTTGGTGCATTCTTTTTGCTTTTAGTGTGAAAAACTCGATACATTTTTAAGGAGTTAGGAAATTTTCAGAAAACCAATGAAACTCTTTCAACTTTATAGCTGCAAAGATTGTAGTAAGTGGCGAATATGTCAAATGGTGCAGGAAAATCGAGCTAATCTAAAATTAGCATGTGGAAAACTTTTATTGGCATATTTAAATTGGTTGCAAATTGCATACTACTAAGATCCTGGCCCTTTGAACGCTCTCGAGAATCTCCATAAAAGAATTAGCAAAATTGCTACTTGCAGCTTTGCTCACCCCCTTGTTCTTACACAATGTCTTTTAACCCGATAAAAAAACTGCTGCTAAGCGTTACTTTCTCCTAAAATTAATGCATTTTAAAAATTACACTTAAATTATATCTAAATTATATTTTTTTTATAAGGTGGATGAACCAATTATTGACATGTAAAACATTTAATTTTTACTGCATTCAAATTTATTTGTAATCACTTGAAACTTTACTACATCAACAATAAACATATCTCTATTCTAATGGATAAAAAATAAACAGAAAAGATTGCATACTCACAATATTAGGATCCCATGTCCCAAATATTGCCAGAGTACTGGCAATTATAGTAAAGAACAAATTAAAAAACCAACAAGAAAATATTTGGGCCCTTAAATAACAATTTGTCATTTTTATTAAGCTCCACGCACTCTTTATGTACGTATCGATTTAGAACTCTCTGATTTCTTCGTTACTTCTTTTTCTGGTTGTTTTCCGTTTCTTTTTTAAGTGAAACACAAAATGGGCCAAGAAAGTGTATGTTTGTGCCTAGCTTATTACGATGCTACCCAGCTTAATTTTAAAAATTTTATAGTGGAAGGACACAAAACACGAACTGCGTTTTTGTGTACTCCCTTACCAACTGAATACAGATACATTATGTCTACAGGTATCTTTTAGATATAACAGATATACTGGCAGTGTCATCTATGACACAGAGGACGAACTAACAAGTTTAACACACTCGCTGCCGACGCACAGCGGTATAGAATGTAGCGGTTGCATTCAAAATTGATTTCCCGCTTTATTAGTAGAGATGGAAAACTGAATTTAATTTTATTTTGTAGAGGAATGTTTAAGCTTTAAAACGATGTATTGAAAAGTTATTTTGCCTAACACGTTGGCTGCCCTTTATAAATTGTATAGTGCCCCCAAACCCAACAAATGACGCCACGTATGCGTCATCGGCAGCGAACGTGTTGAGAGGGGGTGGCAATATTAGAAACATGTCAATAATTTAAATATAGTCTGGTTAATAGTATTTAAACTTTTTTTTACCGACGTGATTTATAAGAAAATAATATTTCTTTTTCTAGTCACATATGCTAAGGAAAGCAAAATAAAATTTTCTAAGAATATGTTTTCGGTGAATAATAAAGACAGTGTTATTAATATACGATCAAAATTTATTTTGAGCCTTTTATTCATAAACAAGCATGAAATGAACTAGTTTATAACCATGAAGTGTTCATTTCATCCCTTTCTTTTTGTTCTTAGTTAAAGAGACCACGTTTCATAAGGGGTTTGGACGGTCTCTCCTGGGGGTTTACCCAGGAGAAACCGAAATTTTAACAAACAATTTAAAATTCAATACTAGTTACACAATTTAATTAAAAAGTAAGAATAAAGTTAGGCCCTTGTTTGCGGCAAGAAAAAAAGTCGATTTTTTTATGAAACTTTACACTATGAGATTTTTGGGGTCGCTAAACACAAATCCTGTGTCAATTTTTATAAATTAAAAATGGCGGATCTAGTACGGCGGACATAATTTTAAAAATTTGAGCTGTTTTTACAAAAATTGGTATTGGGGGATGTTTTGGGTCTCTGAAACTTAATCTAAGGTTAAAATGATAAAACTCAACATGGTTGATACAATATGGCGGATGTTATATAATATTACCATACTAGTTTCGAAATATTGTTGGTTATTGAACCATATTCCATCTTCAGTGGTCTACAAAGGTTAAAAATAAGATAGTAGATACATGTTACAATATGAGAGATGTAGGTTATGTTACAGTAACAAATAAAGAAATTAAAATAGACTGTTTAATTTTTTTATAGGCCTAATAGTTTGCAAAATATAGTAGCCCAAAAATTGAAGTAAAAAAATAGGCTAGCCTATTTATTATTATTTCCAGCTGCAATATTGTCCTTATTTCGACATAATTATGTCAAGTAAGAGTGATACCTACTACCGATTTCACGCAAAAAACTCATACGCCAAAAATGGCGTTAATCTCGTATGAAACTTGTACTCTTCAGTTGTAATTTACCTTTACCTTTTTTTATTTATCTTAATATAAAATCCAATTTTCTTATTATTTAGGCTTTGACTCAGCACAATCATTAACTCGCACACCAAATATTAACCATAATAAACAGGTTAACCGTTTTACTAGTAAATCAGAGACACTCTTCTTTCATATCCTTAAGAGTTTTTTATTCGATTGATTCTAAAAGCGTCACTTTTTGTTTATGTTTTGCGGGTGAAAAGTTGGAATTTTTGGCCCTAGGGACAAAAAGTTTTTTAGCCCGCTAACTAAAACTTGTTAATTTTAAGCTGTTTTAAATAAGATGCTTTTTTATTGTAATATTTATAAAGAAATATGACGTTTTCGTCACTTTTGGTCTTGAACTATGTGTTCTTTTTGACAAGATACAAGTATTATAATTATTTCATATAAATAAATATTTATAACATAACCTCAAAGCATATGGTTAACCTCTTAATCTGTATTCATGGACTAAAATGAATCACAACACACAAAATTTGTATTGTAAATTTCAATATTTATAACATTTATAGAACGGTTTTAGAAGTATTAATATTTTTAAAACAAACACATTTTAACACAAATTAATCAAAAAATAAGCTAATTTGAAAATGAAATCGCACGCCAAAGGAACGATTAATAGCTGTTTGACAGTGGGCTAGGCGCAGTAGTGTTTCCTGCTGTACGTTATTAATAATTTTAGGACTAATAGCCCCGTATTCTTCGTGTTTTGTCGTTTTAAGGTCTTCCATTTTTTTTTTATAAGCCCTTTAATAAATTAGGCTTTATCAAAAACCGTTAGAAAGCTTATAAAATTACCTTTACAACAATGTATTACAAGGGATTTGAAAAAAAAGTTGTGTAGGGTGGGTGCAAGGGGGTGAAAATTTTGCTTTTTTTACGACAAAATTTAAAATAAAAATCGACCTGTCCGTTTTGTTTTTAACTTGTAACTGAAAAGTTAATCGGGTGATACCAGACTTAATTTACGCACTATATGGAAGTGCGTAGGTTATTTTATGTTTTGTGCACAGAAAACAATATTATCTTAAATCAAGAATGTATGATTTGGATATAACGAAGAGAATATATTCTCGTTTAAAGCAAAATTGTGCTTTAAATATAAAAGGATAAAAATATATTATGCTTGAAAGAAGAATATATTCCCAAATATGAAAGTATAAGAATATGGTATGCATAAAAGAATATATTCTCTTCGTTATATACAAATCACCATATTCTTAATTTAAGACAATGTTCTTCTGTGTGAACTTGAAACAATTATTTTAATTTTTAAAAATTAGTTATTTTTTACATATATCAACTTGATGTTATCAAATAATGTTATACTTGCAACAAGTATCTAACACAAGGATCACAAATAGTTCCTATTAGAAGATTTTTTTCTCTGTGTGTAGTGTAATATTTGACGATTATGAAAATTTGAATAAAATTCTTCCAGCTAGAGCTGTGAATAGTATAATAAGGGTGTTAAAGTCGCGATTAAAGAGTGGAAAGGGATGGATATGTGGAACAGGACAGACCGCAAGTGTATAATTTTATGATGGTTAGGTAGTTAAGTTAAGACCAAAAAATGATCATATATTACGAGGAGAGTTAAGGGTGTGCTAATCCGTGACGTCTATAATGTCTTAGTGTCATTTGGCGACCAACTAAGAGATTTCTGAGTGCAAAGTCTTGTTAACTTTCCGAGTTACTTCTCTAGCTTATAATCCGTACAGGCGCGAAGGGCGTAGCGGGGTCATGGTCGCGAATTTGTGTTCCGCTGCATAGGCGTATAAAGGGGGTGCACACGAATAGCTGCAGCTCTCCAAATTTGGGGGGCTTCAGCCTTCAGCTAGCTAAGAAACCTATAGATGTAATAACAATAATAATAAATTTTTTTTATAAATAACATCAATCATAGAGCCATGTAAGGGTATATCAACAGGCTCGCATAACAACATAGTACATAACAATGCGATGCCGTGATTGGCTTGATGTGCCGCCATGTATCTTGTAAGCCAATCACGACATGGCATTCTTAGGTTTTATGTTCTTATGCAAGCTTCTGAATAGGCCTTAATATAACTATAAGAATAAAACATTTATGCATAACCAACGTGAACATGAAACTAGTCAACAAAGAGAAGATACGGGAAATACAAAAATTTACATTAAAAACGTTGTAGGTAGGTAGGTAGACGATTAAAAAAAATAAATAAATAAAATTTAAAACATTTAAACTTGTACATTTAAAAATTCGGTCACTAAATATGGTTCAAAACTAATCAGGAACGTTAAAATTTGTTGTTTGAAACTCCCATAAGTAGAAGCCAATTTAAAAATACTCTATATACTTTCCATAAAAAATTAAACAAAAACAAAAAATATAAATAAAAGTTGTAAAACAATGAAGAAACTAAATTTAAAAAAAAATTAATTAAAAAAAAATCCCAGATAAGAGAAACTACAGTCCTAATTTTACTTTTTAGCTTAAATATTTCTCGACAAACCAAGACATTTTTTCTTTCCTCGTTTCTCTCGTCGTGACGAACTCCACGAAAAAATGCTTAACCCGAGTTTGTTTGTTTGTTTGTTTGTTTAACCTCGTACTATTCTACTTAATTAAGCATCCCCTAAGTCCAGGACTTGTGTGGGCTAGTAGTAGAGGGAACCATACTGACTTTCGAACCAGTTTCTAGGGAGTGTCCGTTTCACTTATTGCCTTCGCCAAATTTTAATTATTAATTAACTGAAAAAGGCAAATCGGCGCCAGTGAGAATCGAACTCACGATAGTAGACTTGCTATGCATACGCGCTAGCCACTACGCTATGCCTCCCATAAAGAGTCGATTTGTATATTTGTTTGTGTGTCCGTCCAGAAAATTTGTGATCACTATTATTTATGAATGACTTGAGCTATAAACTATAGTGTAATCACCCAAAATTCTCAGCTTGTTTTTTTTATTTTTCTTGTTAATTTTTCTCGATTTGTTTGTTATAACTTTTACTCCAATTTTTTACCTGAAATTTATTTTTTAACATTTCTTGTATTTTTAAAAAATAAACTATATGGATATTATTTTGGTACCAACAGTAGTTTTTGATTTAACCACTACTTAAGCATCCCGAAATAAAACTCTGGGTACCCCTATGTCTCTCAGTACAAGCATCACTCACCGCCTATTTATTCCCGAAAGTTGAAGCCATTCCGCTAATCTCAAATCTAAGAAGTACATCTTACGAGTATGAATAGAAGTAATTAGCTCATTTAATAGCGGAAACTGTTTAGCCGGGGCATTACAAGTTTAGAAGTTGCACAAAGTAAAGATGGTAAACGAGTGTCGAGAGACAGTAATGCTCTCATCCACCTTGAAAGTCGCTCGTAAAAGACGTTAACAACACTTACGACGCTGCCCTTCTTGCGTCGCGACGCTGGCCCGACCATCACACAGTGTCCAGAAATATGAACGTCGCCGGTCAAAAATTTGAAATTCTTTATATGGATTGTTTGTAAGAGAGAAAGTGTTTGTGTTCGTTTAATGAAGAATGGTCCAGTGGTTTCGATTTTTTTTAGAGACTTTGTCCTTTATTGTAATGATTCAGAGTTGGCAACCCTACCCCCAAACTCTACCTTCCTCACTATTTATAAGGTACAGACATGTGCGCTTCAGGCTTTTTGGAAAATCAAAGTAAACGCCAACAACACAAAAGGCATTCTAATCTCTAGGATTAGAAGAGGCCCACCTCAACCCATTCAGATAAATGGCCAAGCCATTAACTGGGAAAACTATGCCAAATACCTTGGCATTACTACTAAAAAGTCCAAAAACCTTACGTGGGATCAGTACGTCAAAAACACCCATCAAACAGCCAATTGCCTCCTCTCCAAACTCTACCCCCTAATAGGTAGAAAGAGCCCCATATCCATCAAAAACAAACCAAAAAGTCGAAACCAAACCCTAAAGCCGGTACTCCTCTACGGAGCCCCAGCCTGGAACAAAATCACCCTTGACAAAAAGCTCTCAGCCAAACTTCAGGCCTTCCAAAACAAGGCACTCAGAATATGCCTCGATGCCCCCTGGTTTATGAGGAACAACCAAGTGCACAGAGATCTCGACATGCCCCTCCTAAAAACGGAAATCATCCGTTACAGCAAGTCAATTTAGATCACCAAATCCCCCTCATCTCAAACTTTCTCGATTACGATCACGAAATCCACTACACTCACAAAAAGATCAAATATGTCCTCAATCAGTAATGGTACCCACCAATTCAAGACAGATGCATTCCCAGCATCAGTGAGCTAGTCTCACTCCTCCCGCACCTCCCTTCCCTCCCTATTTCATCCCTCCTCATCCCTCTAAAGATCCAAACAAACTACTGATGATGCTTCAGGCTTAGTTGACTTCGGTACGTCCAGAGGTAGAATAGTGCTGGGGTACAGAAGCACAACTGGGTATAAAATAAGCATCTTTTAACATGGGTAGGGTTTAAGCGTTAAGATAATTTAAGTATTTTGACCGCAGATGTCCAACATTTTTAACACTGTGTATCATTTGGTAATGATGCACAGACCTCAAATCGCTCTTAAAAATGTTATTAGCCAGCCTAGGCCCGAGCCTGGTCCCCAGGGCCTTCCTGGCAATCGAACTTCCACTTTTATAGCCGCTGCTACCGCTTCAATGCATTTTCTATGCAGAGCCGCAGCCTCTCTTTGCCAATCCATTTCATTCCCAATCCTCCTAAACTTACCATTTCAATAAAATACACAAATTATTCACCAATTTATAGAATAATCTAATTTTCGCATAAAAATACAAATTCAATAATATATCGATCGCCACACACTGAGAAAAAAATATATATTTACACACAACTCACATAAGGATTAGGAGATTTTTTCGGTAAAAATTAGGTACACTGTAAAAAGTAAACTGAATATTCAGTTACAAATGGATAGGAAATCGGAAGTTGTTATCCTATATAATTGTACTTTAATTTTTGTTAAAAACAAGCAAAATTTCATGTCCGACCTTAAACATTAAAGTACGTGACTTTAGAACTATAGTTTTAATTTAATTTTTGTTAAAAACTCTATAGTGTTTTTAACGAAAATTAAAGTAAATTTGTATACGATCATAACTTCTTATCCATTTGTAACTAAATATTCAATTACAAATGGATAGGAAGTTATGATCCTATAGTTTAAAGTCACGTACTTTAATTTTTAAGGACGGACATGAAATGATGCGTGTTTTTAACAAAAATTAAAGTACAATCGTATAGGATAATAACTTCCGATTTCCTATTCATTTGTAACTGAATATTCAGTTTACTTTTTACAGTGTAGGGTTTTACGAGAATCAAAAAATCGAGAGTTCTCGTATTAGCTTGTCTCGAGAAGATAGGCAATTTTAAAAATCAAGGCAAGACGGGACTCATATCACCAAGAGTCGAGACTCTTGATTAAGATTTGGGAATTATCGGCTTTTAATTAAATTTTTATACTTTTCATTCAACTACCACCTTAAAGTTTTAAGTATACTTATGACTTATATGTAGATAACTTATAAGTTCTACATACAAGTTACCGATATAAAGAATCATTGTTAATAATGGGAGGCATAGCGTAGTGGCTAGCGCGTATGCATAGCAAGTCTACTATCGTGAGTTCGATTCTCACTGGCGCCGATTTGCCTTTTTCAGTTAATTAATAATTGAAATTTGGCGAAGGCGATAAGTGAAACGGACACTCCCTAGAAACTGGTTCGAAAGTCAGTCTAAGCCGGTGGTTCCCTCTACTACTAGCCCACACAAGTCCTGGACTTAGGGGATGATTAATTAAGTAGAATAGTACGAGGTTAAACAAACATGTAAACATGTAATTTCATTTAATTTAATAAAAAGTTATCTGACCTACTGCGGGGATGTTTCGATGCGAGATATTTAGGCCATCTGCCAACTGACTGAATGTCTAGTTATTTTGTAAGGGAAAACACTGTTTTATCTTTGCGGCAATAATTCTTTCGTCCAAAAATAGACCTAGATCATATAGTATGATCTATGATAATAAAAATTTCAATTTCACGCTGTTTATCTGCTATATAAATCATAATAGCTCTGAGAATTAGATTTGTCAAATGTAATTGATCGTATGCGAATTTAAACATACTGTAAACATTGCAATGCTTCGCAGTCCATATAATACTCCTGTGTGTATGTATAAATATTTATCAGGGGCGTATTTAGGCCGCCACGGAAAAACTTCAAAAAAGAAGACTAAAAAAGGTCTCACCTATAAAAAAGCTTAAAATGGTCCTTACCCCTGAACAAAAACTTTACTCCTGACAGAAATAGACCAAATAGAATGGCAATTTGGCAGCCCCTCGGTTAGATGATTTGGCTGCCCCTTACAAACAACCGCCCCTAAAATATATAGTAATAAAATACATCATTTTATTTAACCAATAAAAAACTTTTATTCAGATTTTTTTTTCTTAATTAACTTAATTTTTTTATTTATTTGTAATTTTTTTAATTTCATGACGATCAAGCATCTTTTTTCCGCAATTGGGACTATTTTATTTAGTATTAACGATAACTAAAAGGACCCCCTGCAAAAAAATTCAGTTTAAAAAAGGCCATCACCTCTAAAAAAATACAACCAACGAGTAATTTGGTACTTTCCTGCAAAAAAAAAGGTCACCACCTCTAAAAACAACCAGCGCTGTGCATTTTTCCAACTACAAAACGGTTCAGGATACAAAAAACGTCATCACCTTCCAAACCCTATCCAAAAAAGTACTAATTTGGCGCTCCTCGTCAACAACCGGCCAATTTGCTTGGTATAAAAAAATTCTCAGATAAAAATTAAATTTTCTGGGAAATTAAAATACACTGTAAAAAGTAAACTGAATGTTCAGTTACACATGGATAGGAAATCGGAAGTTATTATCCAATACAATAGTACTTTAATTTTTGCTAAAAACACGCAATATTTCATGTCCTTTCTTAAATATTAAAGTACGTGACTTTATAGTGTTTTTAACAAAAATTAAAGGATGTTAGGATTATAGGAGCAACTTCCTATTCATTTGTAACCAATTATTTAGTTACAAACGGATAGGAAATGATAATCCTATAAAAATGTACTTTATAGTTTTAAAGTCACGTACTTTAATATTTAAGGACGGACATGAAATGTTGCGGGTTTTTTACAAAAATTAAAGAAAAATTGTATAGAATAATTACTTCCGATTTCCTATCCACTGAATATTCAGTTTCCTTTTTACAGTTTAATATAATACTCTTTTGGCTGAAGAGACACGAAGAGTAGCTACAATAAGTCGACGATTCAAGATAAAGATATGCATGTTGACAAATAAGAAGTTGGTTTTATCTGACATATGTTTAGTTTTAGTATCGGTAGCGAGAGGTCAGTGCATTTTTCATTCATATCTCTACAAATGACAAATATTTTGATGCATTTTCATATAAATTACATCGTATTTTTGGGCCTCGAAAGTAGGGTGGCCAAGGGATTGGCAAGACGCGTCTGCGGAGGCAGTTAGTCATACCGACGATGATTTATGAAGGCCAGCATATTGCCCTGTTCACTTTGGACGCCGTCGTCATCGATTCCCCTTACATTTTTTGACCAATTTTAACATAACACATTCTAACTATTACTTTTTCACTAATCTTTAATTACACTGCATGACAATAAATTTTTATCAAATATAATCTTAGCAGTTATTAAGGGGACATATATAACTGACGTCACGCTAATTTTGGCTATTTTTATTATCTTCATCATGTATCTTTGTAAACTAACTTAAGTGAAAAGTAAGTTTTCGTGATTCCAATCCCGAAATCATGAAATCCCAAAAAAATCAAAAAAAGTTTGGGATCCCGATCCCGAAACTTTAAACATATAGTAACTGTATAAAAAGTATTACCAACTCGAAAAAACGTCGAATGTTTCTTTATAAAATTAATTAAAAAAACTAAATGGGTTTACTTTTGGGATTTTAGGACTTTTTGAGAGTCCTGAACAAAAAAATCTTCGGGATATCTCAAAATTTCGGGATACCGATAGAATTCCCACTCACTACCTACATGCCTGACAATATACAGATACCCAAAAAGGCTCTAGAAATTCATCCAATTTGCGTTACGTCATTTATGGATGGTTATTATGGCTAAAAATAGGTTAAGACACCCCTTTGAGTGTTATATCTAATCATGGTTTAACTACATTTTACAGTAGGTCACAACTAAGGTTTCACCGTGAAACTTTCACGCGAATCGATTAATCGAGACAACTGTGTAAGTCAAGACAAGACGAGAGACACGTTATTGAGAGTTGAAACTCTTGATCAAGAGTCGAGCGAGGAGTCGAGATTTCTTGACTGTTCAATAAATGTTTGTACTTTTCACCACTTAAAAGTTTGAAGTAAGTTCCCTGAACATAAGTTATGTAAACAAAGTATTATAGACAATATTAAACGCTTATCTAGCCTACTGTGGAGATGTTTCGACAATAAGACAGTTCATCGGTTCAACACGCGCGTTATCGGCATTCTATATTACCGCACTATAGATATACCACTTTAATGTAATATACCGCGAGATAGTTTTTTTCTCCATTCCTTCCCTCATCCATGCAACATCAGCACCGTGGATCCAGAGGAGTCTAGCTACGACGGAGAAGAAATGTCACCCACAAACATGTACATGTTTTTTTGCCCTCCTTCATTAGTTCACCGCAATCACCCCAAATTGTTCACCCGCTTTCCATATCAACCCTACAAAATATCGAAGGTCTTGCAAATCAAGAATCTCGCGAGACGGGGCAAGTTAATCTTCGAAAAATGTTCAAGACAAGATCAACCTATTTCTTATGTGACAAATATCCGAACTGGTTAAGTCGTTGGATTCATTATAATAATAATTATTATTAGACCTTTACTTAGCACGTTAGCTCACGTAGGTTCAATTCTCACCCGCGCCTATAACCTTTTTCAGTTAATTAATAACTGAAATTTGGCGGTAAAACAGATATGTCCCCTAAAAACTGTTTCGAAAGTCAGTTAAAGCCGGTAGTTCCATTAACTACTAGCCTACACAAGTCCTGGCTTAATTAAGTAGTATAGTACGAGGTTAACCAAATATGTAATGTAAACTTGTCATCTCGAAAATCGAGACTTTTTACAGTGTAACTCTAATCATAACATCTACCCAAGTTAGGAACTAATCTTAAAGAAAAATAAATGCCACTCTGATTAAAATAATAAGTGTAGACCCCTAATATGAGATTTGATTACATGATGTAAAATTTGGTTCAGGATATTGGTATGAAATTTGCATGTTAACTACATTCTATCTTGATATATCGACAGACGTAGGGATGGATTTTGGGTTGTATGTTGAGATCGGAGAATGAGGTATCCTGTCAACTTTGACAATCTAGACCACAAGAAGATATAATCATATGCACAACTCCCCTATGATTATAGCTGCGATGATGCTAATCTTTAAAGAAAATTTTATGAACAGATGCACGCGTGCATCTCATCAAAAATGTACTATGTTCCCAACCAGCATTCTTTGTAAATTTTACCTAAATAACTAGAACCGCTACCATTCATGAGTTTTTATTACGTAGATCCCACTTACTACATAACTTTAAACACAATTAAATATATTTTTATTGGTAACAGAATAGTAAATTCTACCAAGAATATTACTTTTATCCTTTTTTTATTAAATAGGAAAAAATTTTACTTATTTAAAAGGCGTTTCAGCACCTAGTTTTATAAGTTTTATAACAAGTGTTTTTAATCGAATTCTAGACAACACTATTTAAAAAAAATATCCCTAAAAAATACCCTAGTTAATATAAAAAAATATATTAAAAACATTTTTTTTTTTGTGAAAAAGGAAAAATGTTTGGTTTTTCGAATAACAAAAAAAAAAATCAAAAAATTAAAACTGTTTTTTACTACCTAAGTGCTAGGTTGCATATTATCTACCGTTGTCAATTCTTGTTTATCATGATAACCAATAAAATCAGTGAACTCATTTTTATTGACCGTTGAAAAGCGTTTTTTAATGACAATGGTCAATAATGAAAAAAATTTAAGACAAATACTAACTTTATTCAATTTATTTGTCAAACTGACTGCTATGTCAAAATAATTTTTAAACTATACCACTATACTATATTTTTAAATGATATTTGGAGTTAACAGCTTAAGGTCGTAGAAAAAATATATGCACCACGTATGCGAACTGTCTTATGTATTCTTGACTGATTTTTTGCCTCTACTCCGTCTTAGCAAAAAAACTTCAGTCTCGAAATCTAAAGACTTAGTTCGCATACTAGGTTCATAACTATTTTATCTCTTTGAACTCCCTGCCTCACCCCGAATTTTACCAAAAACTAGAACCTAGAACTTCGGATAAGGAACCTACGGCCCAAATTTGACTGGCTCAAAGCGTTCTAAAGTTATTGTGCACAAAAATTTTCTCAGGCTAACCGACAAACAGATTTTGTTTTCGCAGAAATCAGCTTTTTTCATATAAAACGCCAAGAAGCGTAGAAAAATTTTACTAACCCAGAGAGGTTAAAAAAATATGACCAATATTTGTGACCGTAGATCATGAATCTAATACTCACCTACTACGGCGCCTTTTATGCCGAAGTAATTTATATAATTTATGGAGAATGTATGTACAAAGTTTACTTTGTAAGAGGGCCAAAATGAAATTCGTTTTCTTGATTCATATTTAATTAAGTTTTTGACAGTATTTTTTTCACATCTCGTTGTTTTTTGGATGTAGGTAGATTTGAATATAAAGTAGCTAATTATATACGCCTTGTTTTCCCGGACAACATTTGCTATTTCACGTGAAGGTCATTATGACATCATTTAATGATTTTCGCTGAGTTCATGAACGCATACAGATGACTCCTCATTGTGAAGTCATTACGAGATCATGTCATGAAGATCTAGCAGCGGTCTACGGAATGCGCATGCGCAAACTTTAAATTAACCGCGAAATTTAAAATTTAAAAAAAAAGAAAGGAAATTTTCTTAATTACCCTGCTTAAAAAGATCACACGCGCCTTTTTGCTCATATCTTGAAGACGCGAAGAGATATCAAAAAAATAAAGAAAAAATTTACCCCCCTGGATCCCCACACAAGTCCATTTTCAACAACTTGAGGACACCGGGATGTTCCCACTGGGAACTTCCCAGTGGGAATGTTCCCCAAGATGACTAAAGGAACTAGTTCCTCAAGGCTAATGCCTCCAGATATCTACGGTTCACCATACCTATCCGATAATGTGGATCGAATTAGCTGACCAGAAAGTTAATTACTAGTTATTAATAGTAGTATATCCTTATAAAGACAGCTGCCTTTTAATACTAGTATTCCTAGAAGGCGACTTTATTCGTTTAAAAAGTTTAGTTAGTGGTAGGAAATAACATGTGGCGCCACCTATAGCATAACGCTTTCAAGTGCACTGAAATTGAAACATTACAGAAGTCTGTACTATTCGACAATCGTTCTCAATCGGGTCCCCGGCAACATTTGCTATTTCACGTGGAAGTCATTATGACATCATTTAATGATTTAACGTTAAATTTATACACCTCATGACAAACTCATAACAAACTCATAACATGATTACAAAATCATTAGAACTTGAAAATCATAACATGATGCTCTCATGAGGCCTCATGAGTTTATGGATGTTGTCCGGGTTATAACAAATCGACTGATCTCTTTAAGAAGGACGTATGTCAAAATTTCTTGGTTTCCGATTTTTTGTTTGGACTCATCATAACTATTTTACCCATAAATAACAGTTCCTATAGGCTAGTTCGTCTAAACGTGATAGTGACTTATGCTTTAAGCAACCTCACGCTTCACGCTTCCTTACCCGCAACGTTTATAATTGGTCTCCCTCTGCCCATACTTTCAATATTAGTCACTATCACGTTTAAATGCATCATACTTTAAATGGTACTTTTTTTTTTTGGTAAAAATTGGGGTGAGGCAAGGAGGACAAAATTGGTTAAAATTATTTTTTTTTTACGAAAGCTGACTTAATACTGGTCGTAAGACAAAGAACTTTTCTTCGAAAAATTAAATTTAATTCTCAAAAGAGTTTTTTAAATTTTTAAATATATTTTTTTGGCTACTTATATAATTTTTAAGTGAATGTTCACAAGCTCGTATAAGAACATAATACATACCAATTCGATGCCGTGAATGGCTTGATGTGCCGCCATGTATCTTGTAAGCCAATCACGGCATCGCATTCTTATGTTTTATGTTCTTATGCAAGCTTCTGAATAGGCCTTAAAGTGGAAGTCGCGCATATGTCGTAACCACCTAAAAACAGTTTAATAAGCACAAAGATATGTTAAATATAGTATATGATAAGTTTATATGATTACAGCCACCCACATTAATTAGTAAAAGTGTTACTGTTAAAGTACACGGAAAGAAATTAGTGGGCTCTGCGCTATACATTATAAGATATTTGGCAACAGTGGCAAATTATAGTGATTTAAGCTATAGATTATAAGGGACACAATAACTAATAATGTTAAAAATAAATTGGAAACGATTATATATATTACAGACTTGATTATATTTATTACAGGCACTATTATAAATTTACAGAAATTTTATTATATTATAAAAATTATTAGCACGGACAATAATTAAATCTATTTAAGCTATAAATGCCATACTATTTGTTATATTTTATTATTCACTAAACAATTAAAGTATTTCATATAAATTTTTACACTGACTGCCATAATTGTAAGAGAAAGCCTTGTATTTATATAATAAGCGATTATAATTTGCTTGGTATGTGTGTTATAGCGCTCCTAGCTATAATTTTTTTTTCCGTGTAACAAACATGTTTATTAATTGAAGTGAACTTTAAACTATTAAGAAGGTACTGAACTTAACCTTAACTAGATTAACAAGCCTGAAGATGTGTATTGTTTCGCGTTTTACTGTATGCTCTTCACAGTGGATGATATATTGCGTTTTCTATCAATAATCTTTTTAAACTATGATTTCTTTGGGCTCAAGTGCGCACTTTTTTATTGCTTGCCCATTTTGAAGGTTTTAAAATTTTTGAGAAGCCTTGTATTCGTGCAAAACTACAAATTTTTTGTTTGACGTTTTATGTCGATATAAATCAATTTCGAGTAAGAAAAAAAATTGTCGGTGGGTCGATCAGTCGGTCGGTCGGTCGGTCTGTCCGGGAAATCTTGTAAGCACGATAATTAAGAACGCTTTAAGCTAGAGACTTAAAATTTGGCATAGGGGTATGCTACCAAAAGCTCTTGTTTGGGATTGTTTTTGGTGAACATTAGTGTGCGGCAAGGGGGGCAAATGGGGAAAAATACATTTTCTTTACAAAAAATTGAAAATGGCTATATAGGGGTTTTTAAGGTTGCTGAAATTGAATCTGAAAATAAAAATTTACCCCTCGCGGGGGTAAGGGGGTAAATATTTTTAAATATTTTAAATATTTTCGTCAAAATTGGTATATAGGGGTTTTTGGTTCAACGAATCTGAATCTGATAATAAATTTGGATATTGGGGTTTTTAAGGTTGCTGAAAGTGAATCTGATAATAAAAATCCATTTCACGCTCGGAGGTAAAAAATGGGAAAGCTCTTTTACTGGGTAGTGTATTTTGCTTTCCCATTTTGAAAATTTTCAAATTTTCGGAAAGCCTTGTACAAGGCTACTAACTAGTTAGAGCTACAAAGAGTATAATAACTGAGATGCGTAATCAGAAGCTATTAAGGTTATAATAATCAAAGATTAAATAAAAAATTTGTCTTATAGACTGTAAAAAAAAATCAGTGAATTTGCCATAATCAGTCTAAAGGGAATTTCTCTGTAAAATTAATTAAAGTCCCATGGGGGGTGGTGCCATCTTTTAATCATTCATAAGTTGGGGAAATCCTATTTCGTGTTGGGAAAACCGCATTTCGTTCTAGAGCTGAGAAATTATGGGGGAGGGTTAGCTGGTGTTGATGCTGGTGCTGGTGCGTTATGTCAATGTTAATGGTATTGGACAATATAGTGAAAGTGCGTTTTATAGGGAGAGGGGTCAAAATTTCCCAAAAAGTGCGTTAAGTAATACTAATAGTATATTCTTATTTTAGGTATATATGTGAGTGGTGGGGCGAAAAGGTATATTAGCAAAAAAAATCGATTTATGTTTTTTTACGTTAATGAACATAGAAATGGACAATGCATTGAAAACCGCAAAAATAAAAAATCGTTTTTTTTTTGCTAATATACCTTTTCGCTGCACCACTCACATATATTCTTATTTTAAGATTCATATTCTTAATTAAGCATACAATCCCTGAAATAAAACTAATTATCAAGTTACTTGAGAAAAACAGAGATTTCATGAACGGCTTATCACCAATTTATATTTTAATTGTATCGATTTTACTTTATTTGGTAAATAGAATTCCCAAATGGTCAGTATTTATGAAGGTTTACTGTTTCAAAAGCTTTTTCCGAACGATTCTTAAAGGATAACATTCTTATCGCAAGATAATATTTTAACAAAAAAAATCTTTCCCCTTCTATGTTTTTTAAATTTACCAGACCCTACCGACTTATACTGCTAATAGATGCTGTCGACGTCACTGAAGTTTCCCCAAAATTTTTTGAGAAATATTGCTTTTTTACGTTTCTAGACGTTTTATTAGCAAATAGGTGATTTCGAGATTTTTTGTCTTGTCTCGATTTCGAGAAAAAATCAAGATAATAGTGTAATTAAAAAAAAAACAGACAAGACGAGAGTTACGTCGTCGAGAGTAGAGACTCTTGATCAAGATTCGAGATATATTGACTCTTGATTAAATTTACATTCTCTTCATTTTCCTACCTTAAAATTTTGGGCACCTATGTTATCTACTTTCAAGTCATGGAAACAAAGAATCATTGTCAATAATAAAAACTTGTCCAGTCTATTGTGAGATTGTTTTGACGCTTGATAATAAGCTCAACCAACCCTGAGAGACAAGACAAGGAGTTACTCGTCGAGACTTTCGCTAGACAAGAAAGTTGATTGTCGAGAAATGGCCAAGACAGGATCAACCTATTTTTTGTCTTGAAAATCGATACTTTCGAGAATCAAGAGAAGTCCCATTTCTCGACCCTCGTGAAACCCTACTCTGTATGTTTGTTTATTTAACTGTCTGTCTGTCGATAGGTCTGTCTGTCTGGGATTTTTTTTTCGTACAATAACTTAAGAACGCTTTGACTAAAGATTTTTTTTCGTATAAAATTATGAGGTCACGCCGAAACTAACTAAAGACTTTAATTTTTTACCACTGGTTTATTACCAATATTTATTTTAAAATCGGGGTGGGGTAAGGGGGTATAAAAGAGTAAAAATATTTTTTTTGAACACCTTTTTCTCTATATAAAATTTTGAGGTCATCATTGCCAATATAGAAAGACTGATAATGTATATAGCTAAATTTTTGAATTTAAATATCTCGGCCCAGAGCACCAAATTGTAAGTGTGAGACACTGCTTTGAAAAAAATGTCTTTTATAGTTTTACTATGTACCTTACAAAAAGGATGTAAGCTCCCGACTGATATTTTAACAATATGTTTTAGACTGGGGGTAGAGGGCTGAAACCGTTACGACTGAAACCGTTACGAAAAAGTGTCCCAAAATTATGTGACGCTTACCTTATCAACAAAGCTCTCGACTGGGATCATTGTTGTGATCCAAAATTATGTGACGATCCCAGCCGAGAACTTTAAATTTATGTGACGCTTACGGTATTAAGAAATATGCAAGTAAAGTGTCTCGTAACTGGAGGCTTAAAACATATTAATGTTATCACAGTTTTGCTTTACTTGTACAGTAGAACGTATTTTTTATATATTTTATCTTATTATCAGGTTTGTCTTTAGAATCTAAAGATCGGATGTTTGTAATTTGTAAAATATACCGAGCCGGGTGATTTTTATTAGTAGTCAAAAGGTGCCAGGAATGTGAGTAATAAATATAAAAAGCACGCGAAAGTATTTGCCCCAGTAGAGAGTAAGGAAGGTAGTGAAAATCTCATTAAATTTTTGCATGGAAAATCGTATTCAACTAAAGTCGTTCGCTTCGTATTTTGTGAGATGGTGTGAGAAGAATAAAAATGAAAAAGTCGCGAAGATGGTTCGCATTTCGTAGAACACTCTTTACAGTAAATAATATATATCGACAAATAAGTTTAACTACCATTGAAGTCAAAATAATGGAAAAAGTTATTGCTGATACAATGATTTCGTTCCTGATGGATAATCACATCTTACCAAAACAGGAACATGGGTTTTTGCCCGGAAGATCAACAACCATCAACCTTCTACAGTGCCTTAACGATTGAACTCGACTATTAGATAAAAACATTCCGATCAATGTAATATACCTGGACTTCACTAAAGCATTCGATAAAGTTCCTCGCAAGCGGCTTATAAAGAAACTAAAAAAATACGGAATTCGAGGACCGCTTTTAAAATGGATAGCTGATTTCTTAAGCAATCGTTTCTTTAAAGTTAAAGTTGGTAATTCACATTCAAGTCAATATCCTGTACTAAGTGGTGTACCCCAAGGTTCTGTTTTGGGGCCATTACTATTTCTCATTTACACGGCTGATTTGCCAGCTTTGCTTCAATCCTCTATGTATGCCGATGATACGAAATTTGATGGAAATCCTCTTTTAGAACATGGTCGACTACAAAAAGATTTGGAAACTGTTTCCAAATGGGTCTCAGATTGATTAATCCCCTTAAATGAGTCCAAGTGTTAAGTTCTACATATAGGAAAAATAATCCTTGGCTTAAATATGTGCTAAATAATATGAACCTAAATAAAGTGAATAAACATTGGACTTAGGTGTAATTATAACAAAGGACCTAACTTGGTCGGAACATATTACAAACATCTGCAACAGTGCTAAGAAAAAATTGTTTCTCTTTAAAAAAGTGTTTGCTAAACCCTCAAACGAAACTGCTCTGTGCCTTTATAAAACCTATGTGCGGCCAAACAGAATATTGTGGTGCAGTGTGGTTTCCAGTTCTTTAGAGGGACAAGGATCAAATATAGGCAGTTCAAAGAAGTGCAACTCGGCTACCGTACGGAAGGGCTCGACCACCGTATGAAAATTGTCTTCAGATTTGGAATATAAACTCGCAAATGGCGATTTCTCCCGTTAGATTAGACAGGGACAAAAGTTCTACCCAAAAAGGATAGAAGACATATATACACTCCCACTTCCACCCAACCAAACAAATTCTGTATTTGTTCTTTGTCGAACAAATACAATATTTACTTGGCCGAACGAAAAGAGTAACTATATTATTTTTATTACAGAAATTACTAGCGCCATCTAAATTTTAGTAGAATTATCTTATTCTACAGATTCACATTAGCTATGTTCGTTCGTGCCGTTCAGTGCTACACTTTCCGGTCAACCAAATAAATACTGTATTTGTTGTATGAAAAAAAAATACAGTATTTATTTGGTTGGCTGGAAAGTGTAGCACAAATGAGATAGAGATAGGGTAGACGTCTTTTGTTTCATAATTCTAGTTGTAGAGAGCTCCATTGACAGACTGGCTCGAGGTGATCACAACTTACCGTATTTTGCATGATACTTTTACCACCGATCTCAGTAACCTCTTTGATATTAATGTTTAATTAATTAAAATTTGCGTGGCCATAATCTAGTTATGCGAGCCTCTGGCTAGGCCTTAACTTAACGTTGGCAATATTCTTACCTACGTTATGTTCTGTGAATAAAGCGCTCAAAAAATTACATAATTTATCATGTAAAAATACATATTTAAAACTTAAAAATAGAGTAACAAGTTATGTAAAGAAACATAATATATTATGTAAATTTTAAAAATATAGCAATATAAAATTTTACATGAGTGGACCTTATATATTTTTTTATTAATTTAAAATTGTTATTTAGGTGTAACCTGAAAATTCTGAAAATATGAGAGTAATCAAACTTCTCTAAGGGTCCTAATTAGGCCCTAAAATTCGTAAATTACCAATAAATCAAATAAATATATTTGAAAATTTTCTGTAATTTTGTATAATTGGGCTTAAAACCTTATTTTTTCCTTTTAAGCATAAAAAATTATGTGCCAAATTTCAAAATGATCAAATGATTCTAACCCGTGCCGAAAATCCGCCAAAGTTGCCCCTAACACTAAAATTTACGAATTTCTACCATAAATTTAAAACGACCTAAGCTCCTAAATAAGCCACTTTGATGAGCCCTTATTTGGATTTTCGGCACGGGTTATAATCTTTTGATCATTTTGAAATTTGCACATAATTTTGTATGCTCAAAAGGAAAAAAAATAAATTTCAAGGCCTTTGTTTTATCACTCTCATATTTTCAGAATTGTTTAGTTACACCTAAATGAAAATTTTAAGATAATAAAAACATATAAGGTCCACCCTAGTGTACTACTCTTCTCGCTGTGAAGAGTATAAATAGAATGAATGAAGATAGGGTCATATAATTAGAACACGCGTGTGGAAATACTTCTTTTATTGCAATGTCATGACCAAATTTCATTTACCACAATGTCTTTATTACTTATTATCCACGAATATTTGAATAAAATCTCGAAAAAAAAAATCCACACACACAGAGAAATGATTTTCAGTTTTTCTATTTTCGATTTATTTTTTATTTTCGTTGTTTTAAAAATGGTTTTTACTCCCTTTAACAATACTGTAAAAAGTAATCTGAATATTCAGTTACAAATTAATAGAAAATCGAAAGTAATTATCCTATATCTACATTTGTAGCTTAATTTTTGTACTTTAATATTTTAGAACAAGCATGAAATGTTTATGTTTTTAACAAAAATGTAAGTTCAATTGTATATAATAATATTTGTAACTGAATATTCAGTTTACTTTTTACAGTATTGTCAAAGGAGGTAAAAACTATTTTCAAAACAACAAAAATAAAAAATAAATCGAAAATAGAAAAACTGAAAAAGGAAAATTATTTTTTAATATTAGGAACCATCTCTCGCTATTTTTATTTTTTTTTACTTGACCCCTCGTTAGACTTCGTCACGCTAGCCAATACTGTAAGAACGTGCCGCTGTGAATGAGGACCCCTTTAAATTTTAAATATCAACCAATTTTAGTGTGATGTCACGTTTCGTCTGATACCTGCTTTTAATTTAGGAGAAATAGAATAAATTTTATTTAATTTATTAAGGATATGGCAAAGAAAGCAGTACTTACAGTACTGTGCTAAAATATGGGTTGATTCAGAAGGGGGGCCTAACATTTAAGGGGTAAGGGTATGTTCAAGTAATACCTAACGCACTTTTTAAAGAATTTTTAACCCCTCCCCTTATAACGCACTTTTCCTAAATTTTTCTATACCATAAATATTGACGTATCGCTCGTGCTAACCCCCTCCCCAGGTGCGTTGTGAAACATAAAAGATTACGAGAAAAGTAGTTTTGAAAATGACCCCTAAGAAAGCTACAGGTACTTTTTATTTAAATGTTTATTTGTTCTGTTTGTTTTTGCTTTTATCTGCTAATATGTTGACTTTAACTCAGTTGGAAGCTGGTATCGCATGAAATCAGGCCAATTTTAGCACGATTCATCTAAAAAACACTTTAAACTTTTCCGTAAAACTTTTTATAAAAATAGGAGCGGGAGCTACCACCTTTTAAAGATAGCTCTTTTGAAAGGCACTCAGGAATTTTCCAGATTTTTTTATAGATTGTAGGTTCAAGCCCTAAAATTTTGAATGTTATTTCTGAGTTACCCTGTGTAAATTAAATAATAGCAAAATTTAAAAAATATATATCAAACATTTATTTTTTCTATTTTTATGTTTTTTTTTTTTATTTTGACAGCCACTTACAGTAATCTAAAATTTTAATTACATTTTGGTTTATTAACATTTATCAATATTAATTGCGTAATTCGTTTAGGCCTAAATTGAACCTCAATGGTTCAGACTGTGTGGTCTGAATTTATAGGTCATTTTAATTCTATACCAATTTGAATCTGTTACCAATATACAGGGTGATAAATTATAATTATCACTGATAATATAAGACTTAGAAAAAGAAATAAAGAAAAAAGTTATTAAAAGTTATTAAAGTTAGAAATAAAAACATAAAAAAAGTCAAACAAAATACATATTTAAATAAATATCTTTCCCAATTAATATATTTGAAAGAAAAATCTTGGCATTGGGGGTAAATTTAATTTACCCCCTTTCAAAAAAATATGATTTTAATTTTTATTTGATGACTCGGGGCCATATATTAACGATTTCCGCTAACTTTAAATATTTTTCATATCTCGCTTCTTTTTTTCTTACGATGGCCTAGACACCTTAAGTTTTAGAAAACACTTGGTTGACTAAAACTAAAATGTAAAAATTTTAACCCTTGTTCCAGTTCTTATCGGATTTCTTACTACCCCCATTTCCCTACAATGTTTTGCAATCATAATAATACAAACAAAAGGATAAAAAAACACATAAAAGTTTTTTTTTATAATTTTGCTTGAAAGGCAAAGTTAACTTGTAAAATTATAAGTTAACTTTGCTAACCTTTTCATGTTGGAGAGTAAAACCCCATAAATATTATATTAAATATTTAATCTCACGCAGTTATTGTCTTTGGGAACGTTCAAGTATTACGTAACGCTCCTAGGGGGGGCATTTTGGAGTGTTACGCCCATGTTAATGGTGTAGGAAAATAGCGTTACAGGGGGGGGGTACTTGAACGTTTCCTTTGTAAAAAATGTGAAAATGAGCGTTGTTGAAAAGAAGAAAATAATTCTAAATGACGAATGCTCTTTTCCGATCAATAGTAATTTTCTCATAGATGATTGGGTACAGTAATAAAATCTTATTTTGATAATAGTATGCAGTACGTAAAAGAAAAAAATTATGATTATTTAATTTAATTATTCTTGGTTGACTAAAACTAAAATGTAATAATATTAACCCTGTTTCCAGTTCTTGTCAGATTTCTCACTACACCCCTTTCCGTTCAATATTTTACAGTAATAATATTACAAGTAAAAAATAAAACATTTTTACAAGTTAACTTTGTTGATCTTTTCATATTGTAGACTAAAACTCTATAAATAATATATTGAATATTTAATCTCACGGAGTTACTTAGTAAAAAATGTGAAAATGAGCTTTGTTGAAAATAAAGAAAATAATTCGTAAATGACGAATGCTATTTCCCGATCAATAGTAATTTTCTCATAGATGATTGGGTACAGGAATAAAATCTTATTTTGATAATAGTATGCATTAAGTAGAAGAAAAAAATTATGATTATTTAATTTAATTTTTGGTTGACTAAAACTAAAATGTAATAATATTAACCCTGTTTCCAGTTCTTGTCAGGTTTCTCACTACACCCCTTTCCGTTCAATATTTTACAGTAATAATATTACAAGTAAAAAATAAAACATTTTTACAAGTTAACTTTGTTGATCTTTTCATATCCTAGACTAAAACTCTATAAATAATATATTGAATATTTAATATCACCGAGTTACTTAGTAAAAAATGTGAAAATGAGCTTTGTTGAAAATAAAGAACATAATTCTTAAATGACGACTGCTATTTCCCGATCAATAGTAATTTTCTCATAGATGATTGGGCATAGGAATAAAATCTTATTTTGATAATAGTATGCAGTAGGTAGAAAAAAATTATGATTATTTAATTTATTTCTTGGTTGACTAAAACTAAAATGTAATAATTTTAACCCTCCTTCCAGTTCTTGTCAGGTTTCTCACTACACCCCTTTCCGTTCAATATTTTACAGTAATAATATTAGAAGTAAACTAATAAAACATTTTTACAAGTTAACTTTGCTGGCCTTTTCATATCCTAGACTAAAACCCTATAAATTATATATTGAATATTTAATCTCACGGAGTTACTGTCTTAGTAAAAAATGTGAAAATGAGCTTTGTTGAAAATAAAGAAAATAATTCGTAAATGACGAATGCTATTTCCCGATCAATAGTAATTTTCTCATAGATGATTGGGCACAGGAATAAAATCTTATTTTGATAATAGTATGCAGTAGGTAGAAGAAAAAAATGATGATTATTCAATTGAATTCTTGGTTGACTAAAACTACTTGCCGACTGAAAGTCAATTTAATTTATGGCTCCAAATTATATGGTCCGGCCATGTAATGGTTGACAGAGAAGACCATGCGATGGATGGTAAAGTAGCGGTATCAGAGTTGATTATATAGCGGCATATTCACCATGCCGATGGAGGTGTATGAGTTTCAGCTGGTGTCAACTGAAGAGTATTCTAAAACCGATTACGATAAACCTAATTTCCATATCGCATTCGTAATTGAAACTGACAGCTCAAGACAGTCCCATTACGGGACTCATTATGGAAGTCCCAGAGCTATTAGAGACAAGCCATCCAACAAAAACTTCAAAAATCTTTTGCTAAAAAAATTAAAAACGGCAAATTTATTCACTTGGTTTGGACTTTGTATTGAAAGTTCAGAAGCTGGCAAAGGGTATTGTATTTGGGGCTAAATCGCCTGCAACTATAAGATTTTACCTGCTTATAGATACATAAAAAATAAATACTTAGCCAAAATTTCAGCCCTTTTTAAATCCCGGAACATACTTTAATTAATTATTTTAATTAAGAATTTTGACATATGTCAATACATGCTTTGGCAACATTGTTCAAATGTGAAGTCTCATGTCATGTCAAAATAAAAATAACTTTTGAATGGTGCATTGTTGTCATGTTTACAATTTAATTTTAATTTTTAATAATAAAAAAATAAACTTAGTTAACGGTTTTTCATCATTTATTTTCATTAATTTTCACTTTTTTAAACAAAAACATATTGCTCTTATTTAGTCCAAAACTCGCCTTTAAAGCGATATCATTCTTTACCCCTCACATTAAAAATAAAGTTTATTTTTTAATTTTTTCCATAGAAAATAAAACAGTGAAAAAAGTGCGATTTTTTTTAATTTTTTTGTCGTAATTTTCATTTAAAATTAGTTTAAAAGAAAGTTACGTTTTCATGAAACTAATCATTTATGTAACAAAAATTGTTTGAAATTTTGGCAAAAATTTCCATTTCCAACACTATTTTAACTTAAAAAAAAATCGTTTAAAAAAAACATAAAAGGTGGGGTAATTAGAAAACTTTATAAGCTTTAAAATAATGCGTTACACGACACACTTTCATTAAAAGTATCCCTCACGCCCCTCCGCCTACTTTTTAAAAGCTAAAAATATTAAATATATTCCAAAAGATAGTTGAAGTTGTCTTCTTGTTCCAAATTTGAAGTTTTTATCTCAACTTGGTCAAAAGTTTAGAGGGGGGCTGGCTTTTGAATCCCGCTATATAGTTACTGTCTTAGTAAAAAATGTGAAAATGAGCTTTGTTGAAAATAAAGAAAATAATTCGTAAATGACGAATGCTATTTCCCGATCAATAGTAATTTTCTCATAGATGATTGGGCACAGGAATAAAATCTTATTTTGATAATAGTATGCAGTAGGTAGAAGAAAAAAATGATGATTATTCAATTGAATTCTTGGTTGACTAAAACTACTTGCCGACTGAAAGTCAATTTAATTTATGGCTCCAAATTATATGGTCCGGCCATGTAATGGTTGACAGAGAAGACCATGCGATGGATGGTAAAGTAGCGGTATCAGAGTTGATTATATAGCGGCATATTCACCATGCCGATGGAGGTGTATGAGTTTCAGCTGGTGTCAACTGAAGAGTATTCTAAAACCGATTACGATAAACCTAATTTCCATATCGCATTCGTAATTGAAACTGACAGCTCAAGACAGTCCCATTACGGGACTCATTATGGAAGTCCCAGAGCTATTAGAGACAAGCCATCCAACAAAAACTTCAAAAATCTTTTGCTAAAAAAATTAAAAACGGCAAATTTATTCACTTGGTTTGGACTTTGTATTGAAAGTTCAGAAGCTGGCAAAGGGTATTGTATTTGGGGCTAAATCGCCTGCAACTATAAGATTTTACCTGCTTATAGATACATAAAAAATAAATACTTAGCCAAAATTTCAGCCCTTTTTAAATCCCGGAACATACTTTAATTAATTATTTTAATTAAGAATTTTGACATATGTCAATACATGCTTTGGCAACATTGTTCAAATGTGAAGTCTCATGTCATGTCAAAATAAAAATAACTTTTGAATGGTGCATTGTTGTCATGTTTACAATTTAATTTTAATTTTTAATAATAAAAAAATAAACTTAGTTAACGGTTTTTCATCATTTATTTTCATTAATTTTCACTTTTTTAAACAAAAACATATTGCTCTTATTTAGTCCAAAACTCGCCTTTAAAGCGATATCATTCTTTACCCCTCACATTAAAAATAAAGTTTATTTTTTAATTTTTTCCATAGAAAATAAAACAGTGAAAAAAGTGCGATTTTTTTTAATTTTTTTGTCGTAATTTTCATTTAAAATTAGTTTAAAAGAAAGTTACGTTTTCATGAAACTAATCATTTATGTAACAAAAATTGTTTGAAATTTTGGCAAAAATTTCCATTTCCAACACTATTTTAACTTAAAAAAAAATCGTTTAAAAAAAACATAAAAGGTGGGGTAATTAGAAAACTTTATAAGCTTTAAAATAATGCGTTACACGACACACTTTCATTAAAAGTATCCCTCACGCCCCTCCGCCTACTTTTTAAAAGCTAAAAATATTAAATATATTCCAAAAGATAGTTGAAGTTGTCTTCTTGTTCCAAATTTGAAGTTTTTATCTCAACTTGGTCAAAAGTTTAGAGGGGGGCTGGCTTTTGAATCCCGCTATATAGTCATGGTCACTTACAAAATGTAGACTAAGCTTTTGATGCCTCATTGCTCAATACGTTTAATTAGACTCTAAAGGGGAACAAAATTATGCATTCAAGTTGTTGGCTTCTTTCAGTGTTGTTTCCAAAAAAGTCAGAACACCTTATAAATATTAACTAAAAACTCATAACAGTGTAATAATGATTTTCCCCAAAAATCCATCATACTTGAAACAGCGATATGGGTTAAAAATTTATGTATGCGTGTAGTTATGTTTATTTAAGAGGTAATAAATCCAAAAACTATTGACACGCTATAAATCTATTTTAAAGTCATTGTGTTATATATTTGTGGGGTTAGAAAAAAAGTGTTCGAGTATAAAAATGATTGCTTGTCAGGTTTAAGATGTCCTAACACCCCTAAACAGGAATGCAATGCAAGCATATGTATATCAGTGCCAATTCAAACGCTTAAAAAATAAGAACGAAACAAAGCACACACACTGAAAAATAGTATATTGCTTTACTAAGTGGAAAAGTGAAGCTTTTTTTTACTAGTAGAATTTACGGATGACGCGAAGCAGAGTCCGGAAACTACAGACGAGTAAAAAAAGCACTTTTCCTCTGAGTGAAACAACTATTTTTTCTTCAAGCATCCTATATATATATATTTTTAAATAACCTTCCTTAGCTCATTTTAAATTTTTTTGTTTGTTTGTTTGTTTAACCTCGTACTATTCTACTTAATTAAGCATCCCCTAAGTCCAGGACTTGTGTGGGCTAGTAGTAGAGGGAACCACCGGCTTATACTGACTTTCGAACCAGTTTCTAGGTAGTGTCCGTTTCACTTATCGCCTTCGACAAATTTCAATTATTTTAACTGAAAAAGGCAAATCGGCGCCAGTGAGAATCGAACTCACGATAGTAGACTTGCTATGCATACGCGCTAGCCACTACGCTATGCCTCCCAATTTTCGTAGGTTAAATCGTACACTTTTCGCGATTTCGATAGTAGCATTTGCAATTTCGGAGAGATTTGTAGGTGTATAAACCATATATTCTTCTTCAATCATTTTTAATCAATTTCACACAAGGTTTTTGCACAGAATCTCGAGTCAACCACCTGTTTACATAATAAACAAACAAGTTTGAAGTATGGCTGTCATCAAAGTCAAAGAGTGCTGCCGCGAGTGGTGGTTTTGCTAACTAACTTTTTTTACGGCGTACAACAATGAACTCATTTTTTTACTGTAAAAAAAAATAGATCACTTCTAAATAGTGTGTTCAGTTATAAAATATGAACATTTTAGTACGCTTGAAGACAGATTTTTTGAAATTAATGAATTTACTCAAATTGAATTTTCTATTCGACCATATACAGGGTGTCCCATTAACTTTCCTACAGGCATTATCTTGAAAACTGGAAACAACAACAAAAATCTAAAAAGTAGATCAATTAGATACTTTCAGTAAGCGTTCTATTTGTGTAATCGGTAAGGTTTTAAAACTCACCCCCTAACCCCCAGCAACCCCAACTTTGAAATCTTAAATAGCAATATGGGTCATGTGATGATTATTTAAAAGGTATTTTTATTTTAATTAAAATTAATTTATAATTTTTAAACGAAGCCCCCTTTCCATTAAAAACCCCTAATGGGGGTGTGAGTTTAACACCAAATTTAAAAAAACTTCTTATTACAAACAAATTATCGTAAAATTGCGGAAACACATAACACATAAAGCAGCTGATTTATTTTAAATTTTGATATGTAGGCGCTGCTGCCAATTCTACTTTCAAATAATTATAATCGAGAAAGAGGTTGACTGCCAGAGTGGTCGTAATACTAGCTAAGGCCTATCCAGAAGCTTGCAAAAGAACATAAAACATAAGAATGCTATGCTGTGATTGGCGTACAAGATACATGGCGGCACATCAAGCCAATCACGGCATCGCATTGTTATGTACTATGCTCTGATGCGAGCCTGTGGATAAGCCCTTAGGTTCTTTTAAATCTTATGCTGCTTGTCGAAAAAAAACAAAACAATATTTTGCGTTATCGTTAAATTACGTTTCTAATCGTTAAAAAAGGACAAAACGAAATTTTACCTTTAAGCTCGTTTACGTTTTTAGTCCCTTTAAGCAGTATTCCATAAATACTGAATATGTAGCAATAAATCGAAAATCCTGTAGGATAAATTCCCAGGGTGGTCGTCTATATGCATGTAAAGGAGTTGCAGCAGGATTCTGTTTTTAGTCAAGCAGGGTTGAAAATGTGGAACACTTCAAACAAATTGTTCGCAACAAAATAAATAGGTAACAAATAAGATAATTATGCTATTACAATTTCCAATATATTACCCATATTACCTTACTAAATGTTGCTTTTGCCTTTATTATTTACCATTTCATTTTTTTTCCTAATGTGTTATCAAAATTAATAGGGAGCCCTAACTACGGTTTGTGTAGCACAACAAGTCCAAACTTATTTGGGGCTCTCCATGATTCCGTACAAGTTGAAAAAGTAAGTAATAATAATTATAATTTATATTTACATTCCTTATGAAGACTTTTAGCCTTATTTGCATTTAGTATGGACAGAAATAAATGGTTTACCCAGTTACTAACACTTAACTAACTAAGAATTTGACCAATGAAAAGTCATAATTATTTGACCTATTTAATTTCATTGGTTAAAACCTTAGTGAGTTTGCTGTTAATGATTGGGTAAATCATTCTTAAGATTTGATTTTTTAAAAGCGCTCAGTAAGTAAAATGTAAGCCATCATCAGATAAAACTTTTAAAGAGATGCCCTGACCTATTTAAGTTTTTAGACAACCTATTTTTGTATACTTACTACTTTTGGTATTTGGTAAAATGTAAGCCATCATCAGGTAAAACTTTAAAGAGATGCCCTGACCTATTTAAGTTTTGAGACAACCTATTTTTGTATACTTTCTTTTTACTTCTTTTGGTATTTGGTAAAATGTAAGCCATCATCAGATAAAACTTTAAAGAGATGCCCTGACCTATTTAAGTTTTTAGACAACCTATTTTTGTATACTTTCTTTTTACTTCTTTTGGTATTTGGTAAAATGTAAGCCATCATCAGATAAAACTTTAAAGAGATGCCCAGACCTATTTAAGTTTTTAGACAACCTATTTTTGTATACCTACTACTTCTTTTGGTATTTGGTAAAATGTAAGTCATCATCAGATAAAACTTTAAAGAGATACCCTGACCTGTTGAAGTTTTTAGACAACCTATTTTTGTATACCTACTAGTTCTTTTGGTATTTTTTAGATACCGAGGTAGATACAAACTTTTAGGCTTGGAGTTGAATACAACATTTAAACTACTACTTTTAAAAATATATATTTATTTAAAAAACAACTTGACTAAGTAATCAGTGTAATGACTTAAAATTTTCACCTAGCGCTTTCGTTATATAAACATCATCAGGGCAAGGCCTTGTCAGGGCTTCCTACATCAATGCAACAGTTGAACATATATGTATATAACTAAACAATTTACATTAAACATATATGTATATAACTAAACAATTTACATTACTTAGTCAAGTTGTTTTTTATTATTTCAACACTGTGTACTGTCACAAACCCAAATTTATATATTTATTTATCTTTAGTTATACAGGAACCTCCATTTGAAGGTAGTTTGTACCGAACACTGTTTCAAATTATAACAATAAAAGATAGTATAGGGTCAACTAATATATCAATCACCTGTCATAGAACTAAAACATTATAAATGTACGTAAATCTGTGAAAATAAACAGATTACTGCAAATTTAAATAATTACCTACCATTAAATCTTAAATACACATCATTTATTTTATTAGAGTTGAAATGAACATGGTTTATTAAAGTTAAGTACTTCAAATGACTACTTCTGAAAACATTTAGTCAGGTACTAATTTGCAGTTAGGGATTTAACCATATATATTTTTTTAATTAGTTAAATATGAGCCATTATCAGATATAATTTTCAAATGAGTACCTATCTTATTATTGATACAATTATTTTTTACATGACAATATTTAGTCCGTACTTTTAAATTTAAAAATGTTTTGTTGCTTGGGGGCAAAACTACTAGTGTTAATAATAAATTTTTGATATGTTTTTAAAATGTGGCGTAAATGTGTTAAAAAAGAAAATTGCCCTCTTTTTGAATAAACAAGTATATACTATTATCCGTGCCTGAAATATACTGCAGTGACTCATTTGAAAAAGTGTGCTAAAAAGCAAGGATCGTACCGATTCCGGTGCGGTTCGCGTAACTCCGCCTGAGGGAAATCCCTTATACGAGAGCAGCATAATACGTTTTAGGCATTAGTCACTGCGTTCTAATTCAGACACGGAGAATATTAAATCCTAAATGAACTCTACTTATTTTAAAATTGAAATGAACTTGGATTATTACATTTACTTTAAATGACTACATATAAACACATTTTGTTAGTCCCCAATTTTTATTTGAAATCTACTTTTATAAGCAGAGAACAAGATATGTTAGTTTTTGCATTTTTTAATTAGAAAAAACTTCAGACTTTAGTACTCTGAGATTTACTTGTCTCTCCCCTGGAGTCAAAAAATTGCAAAAATACAAATAAAAATATTTTACCCGCTTAGGAAGCATCCTATAGGTTACTTCATATTCACAAATAAATATTCTGTATTTTTGCAGTTTTTTGATTCCAGAAAAGAGACAATTGAATGGAATACCAAATATTTACCCGAAAATATGTACTTATATAAGTCACCTCTCCTTGGCGAATTAAAACATAAATGTGCGAAAATGAAGAAAATTGCCCTCTATTTAAATAAGTAAGTACATACTATTAAATCTTAAATGTACACCATTTATTTTAAAGTTGAAATGAACATGGATTATTACATTTACTTCAAATGACTACATATGAAAACATTTAGTCAGTGTCTAATTTGCATTTAGGGTGTTATTCCTGCTGTCAGTCAGCGCTATCAGCAGAAACGCCCTTCGTTTTTGTCACACATCATACTTCATATTCGCTAAATGAAGACTACAACTTTCATAAGGAGAAATACTTAAAATACGTAGCGTACTTATGGAGAGGGGGGTATCGCTAAGCTTTGCGATGCGTTATTACATTACATTACATTTTTGTTTAACCTCGTACTATTCTACTTCATATTCGCTAAATGAAGACTACAACTTTCATAAGGAGAAATACTTAAAATACGTAGCGTACTTATGGAGAGGGGTATCGCTAAGCGTTACGATGCGTTATTACATTACATTACATTTTTGTTTAACCTCGTACTATTCTACTTAATTAAGCATCCCCTAAGTCCAGGACTTGTGTGGGCTAGTCGTAGAGGGAATCACCGGCTTTAATTGACTCTCGAACCAATTTATAGGGAGAGTCTGCTTCGCTTACGCCTTCGCCAAATTTCAATTATTAATTAACTGAAAAAGACAAATCGGCGCCGGTGAGAATCGAACTCACGCTATTTTGGGTAGTAAACTCTTCAAGTACGACGCGGTAGTCCACTACACCAATCCTCCTTATAAGGGGGAGGGGGAAGAAGAGACTAATGTAGCGTTACGTAACGCTCTTTATTATTTATAAGGGAATAAAAGCGGTTTGTTTTTTACCCAAAAAAAAAAATTAATGGGGTCTTGGATGATAGCATTACGTATTTATGGGAGGTAAGTCTTCAAAATTTAGAAAATTTTGCATTACGTATGTAAAGTATGACCTCAAAGGGTTAAGCGTCATTTTTGGCATATTTTGTATGGAATCGGTAGCAGGACTCGTACTTGATCTACTTAACCTCAAAATAACGACGGTTCCGTAAAAAATAAATCAAATTTTTGTTCTTCCTGAAAAATCGAGTTTTACCCCTTATGAATATTGCTCTTCGACTGGGCTTTCATTAATTTGTGCAATGAAGGCAACACAATTAGCAATATGTTGCCAATTATTCATTCTATTCCACCCCCTACCGTTTGCGCTTTAACTCACTATGGTTTATGTTATGCCGCCCTTTCATGTAATGTTCATTTGAATCTTATTGTTCCAAAGGCCGAGAAACAAACTTGAAAAATATACAATAAAAACACTTTTCCCTTTAGTCCATACAAAAGGTTAAAAAAATGTTTCAAACATTTTTTTTTCAACTGAAAAAGTATACATTTATTTATCAAAAAACAAAAAAAAATAGTTTTTTTTTTATTTTCCGCCTTTCCAACCCGATTTTTACCAAACCCAGTTCTAACCAAGAACTTTGGATAAGGACTGTGTTCCAAATTTGAAGTTTTTTGCTCAAATCATTCACAAGTTAATGTGGTCACGAATTTTTCCCGGTCAGACCGACAAATAAATTGACCGAAGACACACCGAAAGACCGAAAGACAGACCTGCAGACAGACCGACAGAACAGAACAATTTTAAAGGGTCCTTGAGTTACTAGTATTGTGCTCACAAATTTTCCCACTGTAATAAAATAGTAATTACACATAATTCTGCATGTAAATGTGATTCAATGCAAGTACATGTAAAATTTACTAGATTTTACATGTAATATTACAATTGTGCCTGTAATTTTACAATTTTGCATGTAATTTTAAAATTTTATATGCATATTACACGTAAAATTACATGTAAAATCTAGTAAATTTTACAGAGTTCACTATAAAAAATAAATATGTAAATTTCCATGCTAAATCATAGGTAATGTGTTGCCATGCAGAGATAAGTAAAAGTTACAAGATTTTACATGTAATTTTACGATTATATATGTAAATTACATGTAATATTACATAAAATTGTAAAATTACTATTTTATATTAATATTACATCTAAATTATATTTAATATTCATATAAAATTGTAAAATTACATATAAAATCTCGTAAATTTTACTTGTACGTACATGACAACACATTACCTATAATTCTATTTATCTTTTACAATGCAGACCGACAGACCAATCGACATAAACATCCCATCGCGTTGCTGTAGTCGGGTAAAAACAGAGCGGAAAGGTCTTCCCTTTCTTGAAAATGAAATTAAGAAAATATGCATTTGAAATTTAAACTTTGTCAGATTTTGGAACCGGAGGATTTATTTTATGCCTCCCTATGTACATACATACATACATAATCTAAGTACAAGCGACACATTAGGATCTCTTATACAAATTGTTCTACCCTTAAAAAGACAAGAGATGAGTTTTAGACAATTTCTTTAGGAGTTTGTCTGAATTAGTTATGATTTTACCGCCAGTTTTTAGCATTTACTATTTACCCCTCATTTTTTAAATTTATGTGAACCTTAATACATTTTTATTACCTATTTTAAAATTACCCCATACATGTAAACATTTTTATTTGAAAAGCACTGGAACAAAAATTCTGCTTTAAATAGTTATAACTATTTGTTTATTCATAAATGAATGAAAAATATATAAAAATTTTAATTTAAAGATATATGCGTTAAATTAAAAATTAATAAATTAAAAAAGTCCAAACGTGTATTTGTGTTACACATATTGTGTACCTATATACAATTGAGAGTGCGTCAATAGTATAATAAAACGAGTATTTTATACTATTTTTTTATTTGAGTGGTTTTTATAAAAAAAACAAACATATGCATTTGGGGAAATTTGTACTTTTCAAATGATTGGCAAAACTGTAATAAACGTTTTTTTCTATAGTTCTAAAAACAATAAACGATGTTCGTTTGTCCTGTTGCCAAACAAAGAAAAAACAAATTTGTATGCTCATGGGCGCTCATTAAAAATATAATGCAAAAGTGTGCACTATTAGATATGCCATCCTGTATAAAATTTTAAAATACATTAAAAAAATTACTATATTATTTTTTACAGTGTATGTAGAATTATTTTCCGTAACCCCCATCTGTGGATCCCCCTTGGCAGTATTTAATGGCTTTTAAGTCAAGTCGCGATTGATCTTGGGCCCTTCTAGCGTATCCCTCTACCGAGGGATCCCGAGACCTTTCGTTTAGATGTCTCGCCACTAGGTGGTATACCTGTCGGGTTTCAGATCTTGTTTCAGGAGCTTTTTCAACAAAACGTATTATCACTTAGATAAGGTCGTTACATGTCATGCTTCTCGTACCATAGTATACTCTTCAAACTTGATGATACAAACATATTTTTTCGAAATCAAAATGATTTTTTCAATTTTTTTTCTTATTTTTTTTCCAAAAAAGGTTTTTCATTTATTTTTGAAAAAAAAATATATATATTTTATAAAATATATCAGTGATATAATATCATCGATACTATATTACTTTATTAAGTGTCATACTACACACAGAAAAATATCCTAATATATTCAATATATTATTTATTTAAAGTACCTATTTCTAAAACTTGTGACCGTGCGGTCCAAAAGTCACCTCCCCCCTCTTAACTATTGAACGAGTTGAAATATCGACTTCAAAGCAGCACCTATATAAGACAACTATACTTAATATTTTCAGCTCTTAAAATGTAGGCACGTGGCATGGGAGGGATTTTTTTTAATTGGTAAGGGGGGTGTGTAATACATCATTTTAACCTTATAAAATTCTGTATTTAGCTATATGCTTCTTATTATTTTTTTCTTGGGTGTAAAATAGGGTAGAAAATGGGTATTTTCGTCAAAATTTCTTAAAAAAAAATCAAACAATTTTTATAAAATTAGTTATTTTATGTTGCAAAAACGTAAATTATACTTTAAAACTAATTTTATTTAATATAATTCAAAATTTACAAAAAAAACTCAAAAAAAAATTGAAAAATTAAAACCTTAAAAAAAGTTTAAAAAATAAATAAATATATAGTTAAATAAAGAATTTTATAAGCTTTAAAGTTATGTACACACGACCCCCTTTCCATTTAAAAAGTCTCCCCCCATGCCCCCCTTTCCACGTTTTAAGAGCTGAAAATATTAAATATATGCGAAAAGATATCTTGGGTTTAAGTGTTTTAAATTTGAAGTCGATATCTTCAAAAGTTCAAAAGTTAAGAGGGGGGTGACTTTTGGACCGCACGGTATACTTTTTGCAAGTATAAAAATACACATGTTTAAATAATTTTAAAAAATTCAGTAATTTGTTTTAAGTTCAATTACTTGGTACTTGTTTCCAAGAACTTAGTATTAGTACTATTTTTTATTATTTTTAGTATTTTAAATACTTAGTGTAAATATCTACTTGTCATCTTTCATTTAAGTTTCTTAAAATCAGTACAATAAATTGTATTATTTAAACCATTCACTTTTACTTGATTCAAGTTCTAACCTCTTGGAGCAAGTAAAATAAGTACAAGAGTTAAACTGCATTTAAGCAAAACATTTTTTTTGAAGTACATGTTGGTGGATATAGAAAGTTTTGAGCTACTTGGTTCTAGTAATCATTTCTCATTTATACACAATAAGTACCGGGTGACCCATTTACAACGAAACATCTTATAAATAACTCTTGAGATATTTATCTAATATAACTATAACTACTTATATTTTATAATTATACAAAAAAATACATATTTTTTTTGTTAATACTTGTAGTATTTTATCGACAGCAAAATTTATGAGTATTTAAAAAAACCTAGGTTCACATAATTAGAAATTATTAGGCATGAAATAAAAATTGGCTTTATTTTATTAGTAAATAAACCGCACTTGTTCATGCATATTATTTTAATAGAATAAAAATTTAGAAAATTAACTTTTGTAAAACTGTTTATGCAAAATTTTTCATTCATTATTTCTTTTTGTTTTAGATCGTCGCCAAGTTGGGATAGCAGGTATAAAAAACTCTTATATAATTAACATAACTATACAGTAAGGTGGCCCTTAAAATATAGATTTTCAGGGACGCCCCTAAATATGTTTTAAATTGTATTAAAATAATGTGTAACAAATTTCAGGTCGATAGGTCAACGAGCACTTGCTGCATCGAGCCCTATAAAATAAAAAAATAAACTATCTACAAAATATTTGTGCACCGACTTCCGTATGACTTAAAATTTTCGATCTTTAAGGTAAGATTTCTGGGACTTCTGAAAATTCTTCGAAATCTTATCGAAGATTACCGAGATTTTCGAGATTTTTATCAAAATTATTCAGATTTTTGAAAGATTTTTTAAAGAATTCACCCCTCGAAAATTTTTAAAAAATTGTATATATTTTTTGAATATATTTTTTATTCTAAGCATCTTTTATTCTTTGGATTTTTTCAATAGGACTTACCGTTTGGCTTCCAAACCCTTAAAATATGTTTTGTGCCTCCGTTTTTAGGGCTTGATGGGGCACCTCTCAAGGTTAGCCTGAAGTATGGTACAGCTCTTACACAATTTTAAACAAATTTAGGTGGTGCCCCTAAAAATAACTTTTTTTAAGGACCACTATACAGGGTTATTTTTTAAAATGAATCAGCACCTCTTACCTTTAATTTTTTATTATGAAACATGTGTTTCATTGAAAAACCTTTCGTCGTAAAAGATAATTTACCAGGTGAGCAACTTTTCTAAAAGTTGTCACTTCAGAGATCACCCCAACATTAATTGTTTTACATAGATCACCCTTTATTATTTAGTTTTGGTATCATTGGATAACGAATATAATTTTACAGAAAATAGTATATTAAAATACTAGTTTTATAAGAGGCGTCCAGATTTAAAAAAAAAACACTTGCACAAGTTCAGTTCTATTTTATGATTACTATGCTTAAAAAATCAAATGTCTAATTCTTTAAATAAAAAAAAGATAGAGGTGCTCTAACATAAAAAACATCCTTGTATATATGTGGCTGTGGCTTGGTTCTAAAAGGGCCAATGTCACTGTGTCAATAGCAGCGTTTTCAAAATATTACATCAGGGTTGACGTGAAAACGCTGCTATTGACAAAGTGACATTGGACCTTTTAGAACCAAGCCACAGATATAATCATTTTAAAAATACTTTACTCGTTCATCGATCTCTTAAAAAAATCACAAAATGTACATATGTAACTAACAAATAATTTGTATCACCCGGTGTTCTGTTTTCTTACACAATTCGTCTGAAAGGCAAAATCATAACAAAAATTGTACACAAAACTGACCTTGTGGCATGAATCCCTATCGTTATGTGTTAAAAAAATCTATCGGTTAGTTTTTTTTTTAAATCAATTTTTTTAACTTTATCGAAAAATGGAAAAAATTGAAAATTAAAAAAACTCCTCTATGTAAGAGGACTTTCAGAATGGTATTAAGTAGTTGTTCTTACAAAATATTCTACGTTGCATCCTAGACTGTTAATAGAATTATTCTATAACTTTTTGAAAAAAATGAGGTCAAAGAGAAACACACTTTAAAAAGTTCATTTGACATGTCAATACTATAAAGTCGAATCAATTTTCATTTAATCAAAATATAATTTCATAAATTCTCATTTCTTTAAAAAAAAAGAGTATCACTTAGATTAGATTAGATTAGATTAGATTAGATTAGATTCTTAAAGACTGTTCTTACCCCTAGTCCCCAGAATTGTTGTGCATAACTTTGAAAATAGCTTAATCTTAATGTAATAAATGTAATGTACATATATGACTAGGCAAGTGAAAAATTGATTTTTTGGTAGCTCATTGCCACAGTTTTAGCACCCAAAGGAACCGGATCCGGAGCCTAGCAATTTGAAAATGGCTTCTTTTGAATGTAGTTTAAGACGTATATAAAATACAGCCGGGAAAAAATAATGAAATAAAAATGGTCACCAGCTTTCCGACTATCCGTAGAAAACTTAGTAGCTTCCCCATGGGATTAAGAAAACGTTCTCATTCCAATCTTAAAAATAAACGTTTTCCTCAGTTTCACCTATATGATTTATCTGCAAAGAAAAGTCAGCGGTTTTCCTAGTTTTTTTTTTAGAATATACTGAAAATGCAAATAGCGACATAAAACTAAATCGCAACGATATACTTTGATCTTCATTTGTAGAAAATAAGAAGTGTATATGGTGTATATCCTCCTGAGAAAATGTCAGCCTATGTCATAAAACTTCAGATTGAGTTTTAAGGCAACCTATTTACCTGTGAACGCTGTCTGAATTTATAATCAATAAAAAATATAAGGGAAACTCTTTTTTTACCATATTTTATCATAAGAATAAGCTCAACAAAGCTCTTTGTTTTATTGTCGGCAACTAAACTTTTAACAACATATTTTTATCACTTTTATATGAAGAAAACCTTATAAAACATAAGCTTCATTTATACAGTATAATACAGTAGCCAGGTGAATTTAAAAATACTATTAAAAGGCATATAACATTTTATTGTTTATGTTTTTATCTTGTTTTCGTAATAAAAGAAGAGTAAAAGTTGTTTTTTAAAAGATTGGATCTTTACATATCAGCAGTAACAAAAAGACAATGTAGTACTGTATCTATATAAATTTGTTTTTTTTTTATTTATTTATTGTGGAATACATGGTCATATAATAGTTTTTTTTTATTTTATTGATTAACATGAATTCAAATACTTTTTTCCACAAAATACTCCAAACAAAGTTTCTTAAAGCGGCGTAGTTCATATTTAATTTGTAATTCTAATTAGACTTAAAGGAGTTCCCCAAGGACCAATAACGGGCCCGTTACTATTTAAAATTTATTCTAACGACTGTGTGGTCAACAGTAAAGATAAAATTTTAAGGTTGGCATATTAAAATAAATGTTAAGTACGATTTAAAAATGTGTGTCCACGAATGCAACGAACCCCAAATGATAAGCCTAAGGCGTAGCGCGGTGAAGGAGGTTGCTCCCTTGTGGCTAATACGTATACATATTTAAAATGACAGTAGTGTTTTAAACCGTTGGTAATTTAAAATTGTCGCGAAAAATCGCACGTCTGAGGAAAATAAAATCAACCCTTTTGTATTTCTTACATTCAAGACGTTATTGAGTGTGAAATTAAAGGTTTGTTTTAACCCTTTTCAAAATTCAGACTATGACATGCATTTAAAAGTTCATTTTACATCTTGTTTTGCGTCTTATTAAAGGGTTAGATGTGCATATCTTATTTTTAAATGGAAAATTACCAAAATAAATACATTTAAATTCTAAATTAGCTCAGTTAATTCTACACTTTAATCTCCATTACTTTTATTGCCGCAGAATAAAACAAACTTAAAGAGTACAAGTTTCATAATAGGTTAAACGCCATTGACTCGACTTCTCAGGAGGAATAAAAAATATATTTATTTATAAATGTAAATTGCAATAAATGCACATGGGCTGATATTTTAAAGGGTAGTAGTGGATGGTAACAGAACACTCTGAATCTTGAATTTTAGTAGTAAGTCCGGTTATCTCGTTAAATATGCATCTTACAATAAAAATACATATAACCAATTTTGTTAAGGAGCAAATTTTCAACAATTTTTGTTTAAATCGTTTTTTTCATTATAATAATTACAATTAATATTAAAAAATAGCCATGTTGGGGGTAGCATTGGTTGTTTCGATTTTTTAGCCAAATTATTCATCGTAGGATAAAAGTAAAAAAAAAATAAACTTGTAGCTCTTAAAATTCTCTATGAGTTTCATACAGGGTGATGCATAACTGGCATGCCAAAATTTAAGAGGTGATTCTAGATCCAAAAATATAAAAAAAGTTCCTATAAAGGTTGGTCCGGAAATGAGCCCTAAGGGATCTAGGGCCCTTTAAAATTGTAATAAAAATAAGGTTTTTAATTAATAACTCGGGTACCGTTTAAGCTAGAGCGGCGAGCTTTTGCATGAATGCTAGTATTAATAAGGGCAATAAGTTTATGTTAATTTATTTTTTTAATTTATCCAGAGGCGTGCCCAGACGGACAAAATTTATGAGGCTTAAAACATTTTTTCCCCAAACTTTTCTATGTGTATGTTTTTTGGATTTGTTGTAAAAAATATAAATTTCTAGAGTAAAAATACATATAAAATATCATATAGTGTAACACTGTAGGAGCAACCGTTATCAAAAAAAAAATGCAATTAAGAGGAAGTAACATTTTGTGCCACCAAAAACGTTACTTTTTAAAAGGCTATTACTCCTTTAATATTAAATTTAGGTGTTTTGGTGTATAATACTTTTTTGCTCAGTTTTAAATGAAGAATCACCCTGCAGCATTAAAATTTTATTGGTGCTTTTTTTTGTTCCCCATTCAATACGTCATTTTCGAAGGGCCGTAGCTCCCTTAGGGCTCATTTCCGGACCAACCTTTATAGAAACTTTTTTTCATATTTTTGGATGTAAAATCACCTCTTAAATTTCGGTACGCAAGTTCTGGAACAGGCTGTATATTATGAATTTTTATAGTTCTTTTGATACGGTTATAGAGGGTGCATCTCGCCCTCTGGAACCGTACCAAATCCTTATGAAAATTTGTAATATATGAAACTTATAGAGAATTTCAAGATCTACAAGTTTGCTAAATTATCCTCCAATAAATAATTTGGCTAAAAATCGAAAACAACAATTTCATCCACCACACGGCCATTTTTGAATATTTATAACTCGATTGTTATTATTATATTAAAAAAATAATCCAAACAAAAATTCCCCCCTTAACAATATTGTTAATATGCATTTTTATCGTAAGATGCATATTTAGCGAGACAACCGCACTTACCCCTAAAATTCAAGATAGCGGACAACCCTTACGCAAATCAACCGGTGGAAAGCTAACAGGAGTGTTCTGTTACCATCCACTACTACCCTTTAAAATATCAGCCCTTGTGTATTTATTGCAATTTCAACTGGATCTAATTTTAAATTAAAAATTAAGAATGTTAGAAGCAATATGAACCGAGTAATTTTAAAAATTATAACAATTTTCGATAACTCTGTCAATAATATCTAACAAAATGGTTCTTTTTGAGAGGCCTAGTACTTTGCAAGATATAGCAGCTCAAAAATTTTACAGTAGAAAAAAAGGCCGCACAATATTGGTATCGATCACGCAAAAAACTCATATCGTAATAGTAATAGTCCAAACACTTAAAGCGCTTTTGAAAGTTGTACTCTTGAATTAATATCTATTTAACAAAACTATATAACTCGAAATAACTTGAAAAATATGACTACGCTGTGTATTTTGATCTTAATAAGCCAACGTATACATGTCACGATTTTGTAAGAAGCCTCGTAAGAAGCTTTAAGTAATATATTTTTAACGAGCATTAACAAAACTAAAATCTGGACAGAGATATGCATTAAAGAACCAAAACTAATTAAACGAAACTAATGTTTTAAACAAAAACATATTTTTCTCATTTAGCCCAAGACTCAGATTTAAAACCATATCTTTCTTTGATTAGCTTATTTTTAGGCAAAGTTACTTTAAAAATAAATATGCATTCAGATTTGCCTATTTTATTCGATTTTGGAATAAAATTACCTTTTTTAAATTAATTTTGTCATGTTGATAGTATTAACATGACAATATTAACTTAATTCATTAACTCGAGAGAATAAAGTTACCATAGCTATTTTACAATGTCATTATTTGACAATATTGCTATAAGTCTAAGAACTACCTATCTAAATAACCTTATTTTCTCCAGTTAACAAACTTATTATTTAGGTGATAAAATTACTAATAGAACGTGTCTTTTATTGAAAAATTTAATAAAATAGGCAGATTTTAATCAATAACTTACGTTTAGGGTAACTTTGTTCTAAAAATAAACCGATTAAATTTTAATGTTTTTGGAATAAAAAATTAATTTTAAGACTATGTAAGGAAATTTAAAATAAAAAAAGGATTTTTGAAATTGCTCTTATCGTTGCTGAGATAAAGCTCTAAGTATTCAAGTTTCGATCACCCTTTAGAACTGTGATCTTAGTCTTTCGAACTATCAATGTTTGTTGATTTGGCATAATTGAAACACCTCACCATAGTGATATTTGTATCACCAGTGAATTTTAGCTCCACCAATAACCTTTAACCCTTTCAAATCCTTCTTATTTAGTTTTTTCTTGCGTATTTGGGTCCAATAGTCTTTAAAAATATAAATATTCACTTACCGTAGTATAGAGGAAGTAGTATGTTGTTATGTGAACATGCATATCGAGGTTAAAATCAGATAGCTCCTACGTGAGTATCATCTTCTTAGTAGGTACATTTATTCCGCCCTCACCCCTTCAAAAAACTATTTAAAATGTTCCCTTGGGCTGTTTTCTTATAATAATTTACAAGGAATATTTTTAAATAAAATACATACTCACGCCAAAAGGCCTTGTTTATTGAATAAATGTTATTATTATTATTAATTTTTATTGACGCAGTTTTTGGTTTCCATTTCTTGTGCTCTGAACGTTAACTGCAGTTTTCTTGAAAACGGTTGCCTATACATTGTTACATAAAGAACACATTTTTTTTGTATTTATTTATTTTTATTATATTTAATTGAGAAAATGTAAAAAAAGGTACATACAGGGAAGTTTGGGGCAAAAAAGTGACGCCCCACATTTTGTTCGCCCCTGATTAGAATTACCAGATAAAAACAATATAGCATGTTAGCCTTTGTCAATATTTGGACACTTGCAAACAATAGGGTAGTAGTAGTACTTCATAGGGTTCTAGAAACATTAAATTAAAACTCTTTTTCAGACGTACCCTTAGGAGGACCGTAGATCTCTCAGCGCTCATTTCCAGATAAACCTTTATGGGAACTTTTTCATATTTTTGGATTTAGAAGTACCCCTTAAATGTTTGTAACCTATTACTGAACCATCCTGTTTAAATTAGCAACCTACAGAAAAATTTTTAACAATAATCAACATTGATGTGATTATGTGATGTTTTAATTCTTCATAATATGTATTTTCTATACGTTTGATAATACATAGCTCCTTTATGTTTATAAATGAGTACAGGGCCGGTTTTACCGAATTTTCCGCCCAAGTGAACATACTGTATTTGACAGTTCTTTAACAACATGTCATTGGTAACTATTAAAATTTACATGATAGGTTTAAAAAAAATAGGTTAAATCAGATAACCCCTTTGTCACTAGCACAGTAGTAGATAACGTTCCGCCCTCCAAAGAAAGAAATTGATGACCAAAACATGAAAAAGTTCATCCATGAGCAAACTTAAATCTTAAACACTTACTTGCTGACCAAAAAAAGGTCGTCAAGTAAACATTTTCCGCCTCTAAAATTTGCAGCCTTGGGAAAGTGCGTAAATACCAAAAATTATGCCTGCTAAATAAACTTTTGGTAATGATTTTAGCAATCTTCTAAATTGTATTTGACAAGGCCATGCTCGGCGTGAGTCTACAAATTTTACAGTAGATGTTTCCTGTCACATACTGCTTACTTTTTATTGTTACAAATTGGATACTTCTGTATGCAAATATTATTACCTTTTTTCCCAAATCCCCATTAAAAATAAAATGCCTTATAGCTTTATAAATGCAACGCTGATTTATTTTTAAACGTCATTTTATAACCGTCATGCATCACCACAGTGAATAAAATACTTTCTTTTATTAGTCTCATACCCACTTCACAATAAAAATATTTAACATATATATAGTATGTTTATAAAATAAATATACCGGGTGAGTTTTATTTATGTCCACCCCAAAAATAAAGATTAATCTTTATTCGATAGAAACGAAACTTTTTAAATGGAACACCCTTTATTTTTTACATTTTTGAATTTAGCCGATAATTCTATGTATAAAAACTGTTTTTTCGAGGTTTTATTACTTTATTTTTTTTTCGTTTTCGTTTTTATGGTATATAAACGAGATATGCATAATTTACCTTTTTACTGACTTAATCTTAAAAGTACATCATAAATTTGGCATAAGAAAAATAGCGGAAAATACTCAGGAGAAAACCCATTTTTATTGTCTCTAATTCGCTGCCACATCAAATTTTTATTTTAATATTAGTATTTATATTTTTTAAGCTTGAATAGGTAAAAACAAGGTAAATTATGTAAATCTCGTTTTAATACGATAAAAACAAAAACGAAAAAAAAAAAAGTAAAAAAAAGCAATCAATTTTTTATACATAGAATTTTCGGCTAAATTCAAAATTGTAAAAAGATAGAGGGTGTTCCAGCAAAACATAACGTTGTTCTGATATGCTTTACTGTAATAACAACTGTAATTATTAACAAATATTGCCTGGGGTTCCAAATAGGCAAAAACTTTTAGTATTTACTAGGGTAACGGATTTTCAGTGTGCTAATAAAAATTATACAAAAAAAAAATGAAAAAAAAAATCCCCAGAAAAGATTAATCGAAAACTCAAAAAAGGCACTTTAATCCGCAGTCTTTTTCGCTAAAATTTTTCATAAACACATTCATTAGACAATTTTAGTGCTGATAATTAATTACTTGCTTAAAGTTATTTGGTACTAACCCTTGCAATATGTATAATAAGCATACCCCGGATATTTGGTATTGATTACGAGGGTCGCGCAAATGTTACATATAAAAAAAAGTTTTTAAGGATTAATGGCACACTTTCTTAACCATCCCGTGATAGTTATTATTCATGGCGTAACTTGACTATGTTAAACAGGTATTATGACACGGGGAATTATCTATACTTTTAGTATTACAAAAGATTTATAACTATATAAATATCAAAGGTAAAACAACAAAAAACTATATTATGTATATTTTACAAAATATTTACATGTAAGTGTTCTAAAACTAAATGTACCCATATTTTTAAACATAATTAATTAATATTACTGTTGAAAATAAAAATATATCATCAAGATTTTCTCCATGTTTTCGGCTATTAAGCTTCGTCTTCTTTTACCAAAAGTATATTTATAATCTGAAAATGAACGTTCTATGTCTACCGAAGTACATAAGTAGAGCATAATTAAAGAATGTATGATTTCTTAATGCATTTATTAGTATTTAGATTTGGTTTAGAAAACTCAACTTCTTTGCCATTAAAAAGGTCTACTATTGAACATTGTGGAAAATTCGGGATAACATAACATACGCAATCTTTAAACCAGAAACATTTTTGGTTTCATCTATGCTAAAAATATTTTTGTCTTGTACTAAAATTTTGGATTTTATATCCTCGAAAGCCTTTGGTAAATAGTTTTTTCTCTTTGTGGGCTTGCTTGGCAACTTTACAACTTCCAATTTTCTATAAACCCTGAGGATTTTCAATTTTCATCGACGGAATGTTACAACTGGCTTACTAAATCAAAATAAAATATTTTTGTATACCATTATTTTGATGATAAGTGCTTTGAAATATTGCATTTCTAAGACAAACCTATATCTTTTTCGCACGTTCAACAATAAAGTACCTTAAGATTAAATTGCTGCTCGGGAAAAACTTATTTATAATAAATTAAAAATTTGTGTCATTATACTCAGTAAGTGTCACCCATGTCAGAATGTTCATAAAAAATTTAACTTCCGCGCGCCCCTCGTAATCAATACCAAATATCCGGGTACTAATAATAAGAAATGCAGTATTTTCAATATTAGTACAATAACACATTTCATGACAAATAATAATAATAATAATAATAATAATAATAATAATAATAATAATAATAATAATAATAATAATAATAATAATAATAATAATAATAATAATAATAATAATAATAATAATAATAATAATAATAATAATAATAATAATTTTGGTAATCAACAAGGGTGTGATATATTATTTTACATAGACTTGGAACTGCTGAATCCGAATCTGTATGCAGAATTTACCTCTCCCTTCTTAGTCTAAGAGCTGGTTACCATTTTTAATTCATTATTTTCTCCCAGCTGTATTTTATATATGTCTTAAAGTACATTCAAATTAGAATATGTGCAAATTGCCAGGTCCTGGATCGGGTTCCTTTGGATGCTAGAAGCCTCGAAAATGTGGTGAAATGGGTTCCCCGAAAAATATGTTTTTAACTTACCGAGTCAAACAAATTACATTTATTACATTTAGATTAGTCTATTTTGACATTTTTACACAATTATTTAGGAGGCTAAAGGTTAAAAAAAGACTTTAAAAACTTTATCTGACATTTGTCAGTACTAAAACCTCGAAATAATTTTCATTTAATCAAAATATCATTTTATAAATTCTCATTTCTTTAAAAAAATAATTATCACATAATGCAAAGGCACTTTTTAAAGACTGTTCTTACGCCTTGGCCATAGAATTATTGTGTATAACTATGAAAATAGCTTAATATATATATGACTCGGCGTTAAAAATAGATTTTTTGGTAGCTCATTACCCTAGCTTTTGGAGCTTCTAGCACCCAAAGGAACCAGATCCGGAGTCTAGCAATTTGAAAATAGCTTAATCTGAAAGTACTTTAAGACATATATAAAAGATAGCCGGGAGCAAATAATGAAAAAAAAAAAATGGTCACCAGCTCTCCGACTATCTGGTTTTCGAGAAAAACTCTATCAAAATGATAAAAAAATTATTTTTGTGCTCATTTTTAGCGTTTTTGTGGTTATTTTTCTAAAAAACCTCCCAAGATCAATTAATTTCTTGTCTCGAAAATCAAGTGTCTCGACGATCGAGAGGAAAAGTTTCGTTTTCGACTCTATTTACTGACATGTTTAGGAAATATTGAAATTATTCCATATTTTATACGTGATGGGGTGAACCCTTTACATGTGTAAATGTACGTAATGAATATACATACACTGAAGATAATAAGGGTGTAATTTTGCATAAATTATGTCTGCTAAGATCATACTTTGTTACATGTCATTTAGTTCTATCTCTTCTTTACTACGCTGCTCTACAATGGAAAAATGCAGTACAGTCACACTGGCTGCGAATAGCAGTAAGAGATACTTTAGAACTACTTGTGTTACTTGTGATGAAAGTGGTATCTCGAAATAATTCTTTTTTTGGACATATTTTCATATTAACAGAAAAATAATTAATAACCCATTACGTAATGCTTAAAAGTAGCTTTTTAGAAATCCATTTTTTTTTCTTGTCTTGGCTCGGTTTCGAGAAAAATTGAGACAATTGAAAAATCAGTGTCAATGTCAGGAAATCAAGAAAAATTTTAATTTCGGACTTTTTGTGCTTTCTTCCTTTTCTTTCAGTGGGGCACTACACTTATGAGTCCCAAAGATAATTTAAATCTACAAAACACAACGTTATCTCAACGTATTATACTAAAATGCAAATCATTTCATAAAATGTCAACCATTTATGTTACATATTTTATATAAGGTATATGAGAATCACGGCAGAAAAGGGGTTTCCATTACAATTTAGATTTTACTTTACCCCGAGCCTCGGGCCCAAGAGATAAATATAGGACAGTCTTGACAACCTGAAATATTTTTTGACATTTCACAAAAAAAAAATTTTTTTCGAAAAAATTTTTATTGTGTCTTAACCAAGTAAAGAAGAAACTATCAGTTTTCTAACTCGTCATGGTACTATTAACAATCTTGTTTATAAAATAAAAAAAGTCCAGAGTAAACGCTGTAGATTCTGCAATTATGATAAACAAACTGCATCCCACATTTTGAGATAATGTCCTGTTTTCTCACAGAAAAGACTGCGATTTTTAGGTTCGCCATCAGTGCAACCCAGCGATTTAGTCGATCTTTCATTGGGGCAGATCATCATTTTAGACGAGTCGGAAAATTTTGAAAGGAAGTCAGCTTTTTTTTAGTTATGATCTTTTTTTGGGACATTTTTTTTTTCGTCACTCGCCAAATTTTACCTGCACACTCCCCTCGACAAAAACTTTGGAACGTCCCTAAGGGAACGTTCAAGTATTACGTAACGCAAAATTTACCAAAATTCATACACTTCATACCTCGGTTCTCGCGTTATTCAAGGCTGTACAGATTTCATATTTTGGCTACCCCCCTAACACATCCCCTATTGGGGTAGCCAAAATATGAAATCTCCCTGTTGAAAATGACGGGTCTGGGCGGGTATAAATGGTGCACAAACCGTACTTGAGCGGATGAGATTCACCCGCTGAAGTACGGTTTGTGCACCATTTATACCCGCCCAGACCCGTAATTTTCAATAGGGCTATAATAACCCGAGAACCGGGGTATGAAGTGTATGAATTTTGGTACAATTTGCGTTACGTAATACTTGAACGTTCCCTAACTTCATATCGAAAGTAAGGCTCTTTTTCGGATTAAGTATATGTATATGCCGTCAATTCCTTTATGACTCTATAAAATTATTAAGCTTAAATTACTTAATGTTTCAATTTCAATTTTGGGTTTTGGGGATCTCTGGTATGTAATTATTGAGTCGAGATTCATAAAGATAAAGTAAGGATAATTTAAGCACAAAACTTTAACTATAATATTGTGTACAAATTGTATTTATCTGGAGGGCTGAAAATACAAACAGACCAAGTAACACAATATTTATTTTTTAGAAACCGGCCTCAAAGTTTTTAGTTTCCTATAAGAGTACCAAGGACACGTGTCTTTCGATATTTTCAAAGCCATATTCTCTTGTTTCAAGGCTAGCATTTTTTTGAACCGAAGTCAATGTCCTTGAATGAAAAGCACAGGTTTTTGAAAGAAGATCATGCAAGGACATTGACTTTGGTTTTATTAGTAAATAAACCACTTTTACTTGATTTAACTTTAAGCCGTTTGGTCTAAGTAATATACGTATATTACCAGGGTCGTAGCTATGGGGGGATGGGGGGCGGAGGAGCTTCCCCCACCTTTTTTGAAAAGTTGCATATTTCATTGATCCAAAACAAAAGTTGCGTATTTTATGGATTCAAAATACAAAAGTTGCATATTTCACGAAAAGGTGGGGACCTTTTTTTTAGTCATAAACTTTTTGGTCGAAGAAAAAAGTTGCATATTTTAGGGATTTAGAGAAAAGTTGTATACATCAGGGATTCAAAATACAAAAGTTGCATATTTCACGCTTTGGGGTAAATTTTTTTTTAACTGTACAAATTCTCACGGACAAAGCTTTTTTGGAGGTGAGGAACTTTTTGTTAGTCATTAAGTTTCTTTTAGAAGAAAAAAGTTGGATTTTTAGGCTAAAAAAGTTTTAATTTTTGACCTTCTCCCCCCCCCCCCCCCTCACGAAATCTTCTTCGGTACGGCCCTATTACACTTGTTTCTAGTAATAATTTTTCTGTGTGCATGTAAAGTTTTACATGTATATCAAAACACAAAAATATGGACTTGGTCTGTCTGTATACTCAGCCCTCCTTTTGTGTAAATAGTCAAATTCTGTTGCCCTACAGTTCATATAAAAAATGCAAACAAAAAAATTACATTCTGATTTTTTTTTTCAAAAATCTGTTTTTTTTTGCAAAAGATTAATCCTACTTATCTCCGTTATTCCTGTATTGGTTTACTAAATTTTAAGATATAGCCTTTTAGTACAAATATCCACACTGTGGATATTTGGATTCCACAGGTATTAAAAATTCGAAAAAATTTCAATGTCAACGTCCCTATTTTAATAAATTATTTTCTTCTTAGCGCAAAAATAACTGTACATTTTTATCTCAAACATATTTTGAAAGAAAATTCTGTCACCCCACAAATGATGTATATATTAACAGTATATTTCAAGATTTATAATATGGTTTACTGCAACAGTGGGTTAAGTCCATAAAAACTAAATTTAAATTTAGCTGTTTTAAGTTTTTTTTATAGTAATACATTTTTCGCAAAACATTGATTTCCTCAAAAAAAAAAAATAATAATAATAATTGGTCTGTAAGTATGACGATTTTTGTATTCTCTAAACGTAGAACAGCACAAATTGTTGAGGTACACCAACATTTTTTTTTCAGCAAATAACTTTTATTTAAAAGATCAATCGTATCAAATTTGGAAAAAAATACCCAAAAACAAAAAAAAATATAGGGGGCGAAGAAAATTGCGATAAACTTTTTTTTACAGGAAAAGTTACTTTTATTATAAGAATCACTGGTACCAAATTGGAAAAATAACCCCAAAAAATAAATATGTGGTTATAGGGCGCTAAACTTTTAAGAAATCGAGTTATTTTAAAAGAAAAACTAAGAAAAACCACCTGAGCAACCCTCTAAAAACCTTTGAAATGTTTAAAGTTTAGTTTGGATCTGTCAAAATTTATGGCCTGTAGGCCTCTGGACTGACAGACCAACAGACGAAAGGACGGACGAACATTACAAACTAGCTTTTTTGGAATTGTATAGACCTTAAAACGGATAAATACATCAAAATGTAAAAGATGGACTTGGTTCACTTTAGTAGTAAACTCTCCATTTAATTTAAATCAAGGGTGCATTTTTTCAAAGAAGGACAAGCAATAAGAAAGTGCAGTGTTTTTATTCTGTTGATCTGATAGTGACACTTTTGACAAATATAATGAGTTTATACATCACGCGTAGGTACTACCAGGTAGTCAAAAGAAAGGACCTTATCTTATTGTTGCCACAATATCATAATTTCATCTTATATCCAGTTGTAATTTGCAAAACATAAATATGTATTTTTATCCGTTTAAATCTCTTTTTATCTGAAAATCAAATTTGGAAATTGATGTACTTAATTTGGTTCCCAGCAATCCATTTGAAACGGTTTTTCCTAAGAATATGTTTTATATCACATAGGGTTAAATAAATTGTCAACAATTAAAAAATTTCTCGCCTGCTGTGGGGTTTTTCGTCGCGTGATACTAAGTTTAACCAGTCACAGAATGGCGAAACCCCAGAAGTTAATCGTCTACACATGGTCAAGACAAGACAAACCTATTTTTTGTCTTGAAAATGGAGATTTTCGACAACTGAGATGAGAAGTTCCGTTGTTTTTCGTCTCTTGAAACCATATGTGATAGAGCAATATCTCAAAACATTTTTTTTATTAAAATTTAATAGCGAGGGCACTACATTACTATAATAATAAAAAAAATGTTCCTAAGATGGGGCAGGGTGTAGTTATGTTAATACGCACTGAAAGCTGAAGCGCCATGGGATATTGTGCCAGCTCTAGTCGCGTAAACAGAGATGTCACGTGCGAATTACAAAAATATTTACATACCAGTAACAACAGCTAATGAAGGGTCTAAAATTTCCCTTTCATGTGTGTATTTATGGTCGGTGAAATCTTGGATTTAGAATTTGTAAAAAGGTTTTAATATAATTTGGGGTTGCATATGTGGATGCGAGGGTTGGGTAATCGTATTTTGTCTTTTTTAAATAAAATAACTGAATTTGTTAAACTCGGGTGTTACAAATCAGAGAACTAAAATCTAAAGGGCCTTTATAAGTAAAGGCTTTGCGGAACACCCTTCATATATGCATATTAGGTTTACCGTAATTTCATTAGATAATTGGTGTAGAGCCTCCCTATTTACATATGCCAGGGTAAATTTTACATTTCCATCCTCTTTGTAAATACTGGTTAGTGATTTAAATCTAATAGAGGTTAACACCAAATTTACTTAACAAAATTATCTTAGTCCATCATGTATAATTTCAAATTCATCTGAAACTGATATATTCTTCTCTCTAACTAACAGTGTCAACAGAATTTGATATCCCTTTAAACATTTGTTTAATTAATCTTTTTAGCCAACAAATCTACATTTTAAATGAATATTTGATTGAAGGGTAGTAAAAAAAGTTTTCCTACGATCCTCTATGAAAATGACATTTAGCACACTCTTTTGTTCTTTAGAAAACGCCTCATATCGCACTAGTTTGATATTTTTATATCACACTCGTGTGATATTTATCTATGGAGGTTTGCCTTATTTTATTTAGATATTTACCTCGTAGATTATAAGAATTTTATTCACCTTGTTTATAAACCATTTTATTTTTATTTTATTTATTTATTAACGGGAAAACCCCACTACAAAAATTAAATGTACATGAGATAACATGATAATAGAAACCTAATATAATGTAAAAAAAATAATTGTGTTTTTCATGTCAAAAATAGAAACTATAGTTATAACGTTACTATTTTGACCATTACTGTCTAGTCTAGACAGTCTAGATTTATAAAAATTACTTAATTTTTTATTTAGTTGCCTTACATTACATAAAAAACATCAAAATACACAGTATTTTTCTTATGAAATGTAAAACAGTACAATTTTACTGTCTTAACTGCATAACCACAGAAATCAAATTTAATAAGCAAACTCAAGTTTGCATTTATTTCGGAATAGGCAACCCATTAAACAGCTATGTATTGTATTAAATATAAAACCAAGAAAACTAAAGCTAAATGAAAATCATATTTCCTGTTTGACATACCTACATACATATATAAATTTGTATGCTATTTATAACTGTTTTGTGCTTTGCTTTTCTTAAAAATTAATAAAAATTAGAAAATTTTAAAATAAGAGACTTCATATTTTTTCGGGATCGTAGAATAAGGTCTCGAAAAAGTACTATTTTCCGGGTCGGCCTGTAATCTACTATTGTTGCCCTATATTGTTACTTAATGGTGATTAACCATTGGTTAAAATTTACTTGATTGTTCAGATTCATCCTATATTTTTTTTCTTATAAAATATGCCGATGAAATATTTTTATAGTGTATAAAATATGTTTTTAAACAGTTCCTCTTTAATTATTGGACTATTATATTATGATAATGGTAAATTTAGTTAATTTGGCCCCTAAGGATCTTATTGGAATATTGTTGGACCAATTTATGAGCGTCCCTCCTAAGCGCATGTTTACCCCGTTACTTTGTCATTTTAATGGCTGATTCCTATCAGAAATTTACATTTAAACATTACTCTAGGACATTATATTTTCAATTATAATAAATATCTTAAGTTACATTGTTTGAGATTATAGTAATCTGTTTTATATAAATTTTCGAGAAAGTTTTGCTCGAACTCTAACTTCTGCGAACACATTGGAACATTTTATAATAATCTCAAAAGGATTTATCCTGATAAATTATTCACGTAATTTTTTTGGTAAAAAAGTGGCGGTAAAATTTACTGGTATTTTTTTGTGAAAATCTACGGAAAAATTAATGAATTTTCGTGATTTTTTTACAGGGAATTAATGTATTTATGTAAAAATACATTTTTTATTAAATAGTCTGTAAAATTATACGCTACACTGATAGAAAAATCTAAAAATTTAAATAAAACACGTTGTTGTGGCAACTTTTACGTATAAAATACAATTTTTACTATTATTTTAAAACATTACTTATAACATTATATTTAATATAATATTAAAATTGTAGATATAAATTTTGTATCGTAACTACTAAAAAATAATTTTTTTTATACTATATGAATTTATTTATACCGTAAACAACTTCATAGTATTTAATTTAACAACTTTGTTGTCACTATAGTGCCGGTATTTTATGAAGGATGATTAATAAAGATGGCGGCAATCAGCTGATTCTAATAAATTTTTTACCAAAATTTCGAAAGTAGGCATTTTGGGATAAAATTTCCATGCGCATAAGTATACCTAACGATAAGCATGTACATTGTACATGTACATGTAATTACATGTGATATGTAGTTTTTATGTGAAAATACATGTGATATATGAATTTAAAATAAAATACGTAATTTTGTTGTTGTAAATCGAACAACTGCACTCGTTTGTAAATACCGAACGCGTTTACTTGTTTGTTGTTGTATTCTACACAATATATAGTGGTCGGCGCATGTACAACTATTTATTGTTGTATTCTATAATTACGCTGTTGATTGCGATAGTGTTTTATCAGTGTATATTTTTATGTGTATCCTGGTAAAAATCTATTAAATCATAAATTTACATAAAAAATCACTGATAATGTGAAGCCATGCATTAATAAGTAGGTAAAAATACATTTTTTAATGTAATTTCAAATTAATTTTGTTCTTAAATCATCAATTTATATATAAAAATTAGTATAATTTACAATGCAGTATAGGTAAATTTAAGCTTATTGTAAGTACCAGAAACAAAACTAAGAATTTAAGGATCTTGTGAGCAGAAAAAAAATTCTTGTTACCCTTACCAGATTTCTGGTTGCAGCCACCGGAATAGTATATTCTATAACTAGTATGGAATAGACAATATTCCGCGCGAGCGGAAAGTTTGTCATACGAGCCGGCAGGCGAGTATGACGGTCCTGCTAGCGCGGAATGACTATTCTATACGTTTTGTAGACTATACTTTTTCTTCGACTGCAAATATGAAATACTCTATGGCTCTAAACTGCGGACAAGGTTAAAAACAATGTTTTTTGTGACTCGACATTGTAAATGCAACAAAACACATATTTTTAAATAAAGCAATTAAGATTATTTAATAATTTTATCAAATTAGTACTTAAAAAAGATTTTTATTTAATTTTAGCACATATTTACAAATAATAATGCAAAAATTGAAGGTTATGTCAGATTGTTGTGACAGATATCAGGTTTAAATATTTAAACAATAGATGGAGCAGTTTTAATTTTTTGAATCAAATTGATAAAAAACTGGTCAAATATTAAGAAAAACTAATAAACTTTATGTAATTTTAACGCAAAACTTTAAATTGCATTAAATTATTCAATGTTTCATGGTAAAATATATATATTTTCGCTAATTTTGCTACAGTTTTCTTTACTTTTATAGAAAAGAGATGGAACTACATGTGCTCATTCTAACACTTGATACGGAATATTCATACCGTATCTAGAGCTAGAATGGATTCATTCTGTGTTTGAAAAGTGTGTGTATTTGCTTACTTTCTAAAGCAGTCGTAGAAAAAAATAGTTATTCCGTATGTAACTAATAATTTGGTTGCTCCAGCCAGATCTTCCAGTGTACCCTTAATATTAAGGGAATGAATCTGACAGCATCTGACAACATCTAAATTAAAAAATTTTATCTGTATCAAAATCAGCCTAATGAAAAAATCATTAAATAAAATTTAAGCCATAATTCAGTCATGCTTTTTTGATTAATGTGCAGCGAAACCTAACTCCTTATCTTTCTTGGAGTTTCTTCTAGCATATCTTTAAGAAATATTCAAATTAAGAATTTTATTTATAGTTAAACTCTGGACAAGGTTAATTGAAAATACTTTTGCAAGTATATTAGAAGGTGTTCTATTTTAGTTTATAGTTATTCATAAGAAAAAAAAATGTCAAGTATTATTAAACAAAGTTAGTACCGTGAGCGGGGGATACTTTGAACTGTGGGGTAAACTTGGAACAAATACACTAAACATTTATTTAATAATTTGATTAATATTTTAAAATTTTGACATCGGCTGTTATTTAGATACCTAGACGTATATATTAGTACTTTTTTTGTTGGTATTTGTGATTTTTCAGTATAGATTAAAATCGGTGTTCAAAAACCGCCAACCTAAAATATAATGATATTAATTGATTTATTTAATGAAACCTATTAATAGTTTAAATTTAAAAAAATCAAGCTCTGGCGCCGCAGGCAATTTTTTTTAATTAATTTTATGCTTCAGTTTTAAGTTTTGAATTTAACCAAACGTAAATTAGCCCTAGCTCCGCAGGCGAAAATTTTTACGAATTTGAGGGTCTATAGTCCACTTGGAAAGGGCTCTGCATATTTGCTCGGTTTGACGTCCTTCTTTTGGGGAAGTATACATAAATACTGTTTATTGTAAACTTCCGACGCCGGGCCCCCTCGAGCCCGGGCCCCCGGGTAACCTGCACGCCCCTGAATCGGGTCCTGTTTCTCCCTATAAGCATGTGTTTAAAATTATTCTGAAGCCAACATATCATTGAATAAGCGTGAAAAACTATAAGATTCCTTACCCCTCTAACTTTGAACAGATATCGCTATCCTCTATCTATAATAAATGAAATGTTTTTCAGAACTAGTGATTTAATAATAATTTCTCTTGGCTAATGGGGAAAAATAATGAAAAATGTATTTACTAAATTGAAAATTTTTCTTTAACGCCCTGTATGAGTGTAACCTGGAGGCTGGATGATTAGGTTTTCTACAGCAGATTCAATAGAAGGTCCCGGGGGATAGTTTTACGCTTCCAGCTATAGGAAAAAGGACTAGGGTCAAGCAGATATAGTTTTCCCGTAGAAATTGTCCTTCAAACATTTGGCTGACCATTGCAAACCTATAGTTCAATATTGACACTTATACTTTTCCCAAGTAATAATAAAAATAAATTAATTCCCACCTATTTATTCTTGGCAAATGTGAGGTTACAAAAGAAAAGGGGCCTTAAGGGCTTTAGATAAATCACGTATAGTCTGTGCAAAGGTGCAATTCCTTTAAGAATAATTTTACTATGATACTTCAAGAACGCTTTGACATAGAGACTTGAAATTTGGAACATAGATATTTTCTACCTAATAAAAGTGTTGTTTAAAGTTTCTTAAAGGACTTGCGCCTTTAATTGGACTGTACCGCAAATTAAAAATAAATTCTTTGCCAAATTCTAGCTAAATAAAAATGAAATTAGTGCCCGACCTACTTGCTTAAAAAAAAGAAATAAAAAAATTAAGACACGATTTTTTTAATCAAATATATCTGCTATATATTGAAAACATTATTAGAAGGACAAAGGTAAAAATTGATATTTTTTTTATTTTTTATTTTTTATTTGTTAATAATAACGCAAAATGCACTAATTTTAATACAAAAATTCTGGGTAAAATTAGTGTTAATTTTTCACAAAATATTTTTTTTAACGTTTATCAAATATACAGCCTGTTCCAGAACTCGCGTACCGAAATTTAAGAGGTGATTCTACATCCAAAAATATGAAAAAAAGTTTCTATAAAGGTTGGTCCGGAAATGAGCCCTAAGGGAGCTACGGCCCTTCGAAGATGACGTATTGAATGGGGAACAAAAAAAAAGCACCAATAAAATTTTAATGCTGCAGAGTGATTCTTCATTTAAAACTGAGCAAAAAAGTATTATACACCAAAACACCTAAATTTAATATTAAAGGAGTAATAGCCTTTTAAAAAGTAACGTTTTTGGTGGCACAAAATGTTACTTCCTCTTAATTGCCTTTTTTTTGAAAACGGTTGCTCCTACAGTGTTACACTATATGATATTTTATATGTATTTTTACTCTAGAAATCTATATTTTTTACAACAAATCCAAAAAACATACACATAGAAAAGTTTGGGGCAAAAATGTTTTAAGCCTCATATATTTTGTCCGTCTGGGCACGCCTCTGGATAAATTAAAAAAAATAAATTAACATAAACTTATTGCCCTTATTAATACTAGTATACATGCAAAAGCTCGCCGCTCTAGCTTAAACGGTACCCGAGTTATTAATTAAAAACCTTATTTTTATTACAATTTTAAAGGGCCCTAGATCCCTTAGGGCTCATTTCCGGACCAACCTTTATAGGAACTTTTTTTATATTTTTGGATCTAGAATCACCTCTTAAATTTTGGCATGCCAGTTATGGATCACCCTGTATAAATCTAAAATAGTATTAATGTTTAAAAATGTTACTTTTAATGAATTTTTCTTTGAACAGGGGACAATTTTACTCAATTTATTTAAAAAAAAAGTTGTTGAAATAATTTAAATTTTATTCCCTAATTACATGAACATTCCTCTATTTTGTTTTTGAAAATGATTCATTGAAAAGGAATTGTGTGAAAATAAAATGTAATGTAATGTGATACGTGTGGTACATAAAAAAGTAATAAATGGCTGTCAAAAAATGGTAAGATGACTTGTTTTGCATCTCTATCAAATAAAGATATCTGCAGTAGCAAAAAAGATATGTAATGCTTCGCATTTCATAGTATACTCTTCATATGCGTTTTCTCTTGATATACTTCCCAAAATATATTTCTTTGAGTTGATGGGTGCACATTATTTCTTATATTGTATTAAAAAGTTCCACCTCATATAACTTTTTTGTTTGTTGTTTGCGCTGATATAAATTGTGCACACTGATAAAATTATATCATTATTAATACAACATTGTGTTTGTATTACAACAACATAAAGTTATATATGCGCCAAACAAAAATTGTACTATAGTATAGTACTAACTGTGATATAAGATAACATTTGTTGTTGTATTTATTACAATTTTATGTTGTTTATCCCTTAGTTCTACAACTGGTTGTTGTATCGTATAACATATTTGTGTTATAACATATTTGTGTTATAACATATTTGTGTTATAACATATAACAAAATATGGTTGGCGCCTATAGTACAACAATATTTCTATCAGTGCACAAACCGGACTTGAGCGGGTAAATTTAAATCTAAAAGTCCAGTTTATAACAGCGCAGACCCGTCATTTCAACAGGGATTTGATAAAAAATATATAAATTTTGTTTATCTGGGGTACTACCTAATTTTTGCCGAATTTGAAATTTTTTAAACCATCGTATAGTGCTCTTTAGGCCCTGCGTGATGTGAAGAGTATAAAAAGCTTGTCATTTTTACGAGTTATATATAACTCTAGTTCTCTGGGGTAGTGTAAGGTTCGTAAGGCGTGAAAACAATTCATTATAATACTGCGACATTAATATCTCGACTTTTGTTAATTCATTTTTATTATTATCAGAGGAGTAGTGATAGTAGTGAGAATTAGAGTGGATCGAAACCATTTTCACTTTTTTTTTAATTATTAGGTACAGTTATAACCGATCTTGAGAACAAATTTTGAGAAAAAAACCGTTTCAAATTAGCAAGAGTGATTTCTTATAAAAAAAAATCATTGATTAATGTAATAAATAATTATATATTTTATGTATTTTTTGACCTCTTAGATGGCTTTTAAACTTTTTTATATTGTGAATAGTAATGTTATATTCAGAAACAATATTTTACATTTTGTGGGACAGAGGGCGGCCATGAAAAAAAGTATAATAACATTTTTGGTTAATTTTTCTTCTGTTGTGATTCATAACTTGTGAATAATAAGTTGTGGCCAAAACAAAATTTTAACCGCCTTTTATCCTCCTTCTCCCCATCCAATTTTGGTAAAGAACGAATTTGTCCAAGATAATATAAAAATACATCTGCATACCAAATTGTAAGTCTCTAGCTTAAAGCGTTCTTAAGTTATCGTGAATACAGACAGACAGACCGACATCATCATTTTTTTTTGTTGCTTATTTTGATTTTTATCGACGTTTCAGGTAAAAATATGATGATTTAGGCAAAAAAAAATCACAATACTTTATGAAAAACTAAAAAACTGTATTAAAAAAAGGGGAGCATGGCCGTTCAAATAGCTAAAAGGTATACAAATCTTGACATTGGTCCCCTTATGACCACGCAGTTTAAAACGTGAATTAAATGTTAAAAACTTGAAATTCAAAATGTCTAATCTAATATGGCGTTCAAATTTCGCTGAAACTGAATCTTTGGTTAAAAAGTTAGAATTTAAAATAGCGGAGCCAATATGGCATATAAAATTTGAACAATTTAATTAATTTTCGTTAAAAATAATCTTTTGACGCCTGTTTATCTCAAAAACTGCCAGGTTAAGGTTCGGATTTGGTAAAATCGGTCAAATTTTCTTACAAAATGCGTGGAACGCAAAACATATATTAGGCTACCAGTTTATTTTTTATTTTTGATCCACTCTAGTGAACTTGGACCCTTCTCTGGCGTGTTATAAATATTCCTGTCGTGTTTTTCGAAGGAGATAACTTTTGCACTGGTACACGTATAATCAACCTTACATCCTGCTTACACTCGGTCCTCTTACTTCATTTCCTTCTTTATTCCCAGTTTTTCCAAAATTATTAGCAAATTCGCACATTTTTATGAAAAAGGCCGGTGCAGAATCTCTACTGCAGTTTTCATGTTTTAAAATTGACTGTAAGAAAATAAAGAAAAACATCTGATTTAATTTCGCCAAAAACTAAATATTTTCCTCCGAAAAAGTCATAGTAATAGTCAAGAGTCATACATCGGAAAAAGAATTTCTTAATTCAAGTAAATATTATTTAGGCCAAAAAATTCATTATTGCCTGAACATGGCAATATTTCAAATAACCAAAAAAACTCAATTTTTCTTCCTTCCTTTTATCATACGGTACTCTTTTAGTGTTTTCTCTTTAAGTTAACATTTATATGAATTAAATAAAGAAATTTTAAATCAAAAAATATACAGTGCGTACATTAAGTCTTGAATCAACCGAATAACTTTTCAGTTATAAGTATTTAAAAAAAAAACGCTTGGACAGGTCGAGTTTTATTTTAAATTTTACAAATTTTGGTGTAAAAAACTTTTCACCCCCTTGCACCCTCTCATCACAACTTTTTTTTTCAAACAGCAACCTACCCCTTGTGACACATCGTTGAAAAGGTTATTTAATAAGCTTTCTAACGGTGTAGGATAACCCCTTATTTGACAAAGGGCTTATAAAAAAATGGGAGGCTATTTGAAATAAAAAATTGAGTGGGTGGGTTCAAGGGGGTGAAAATTGTGATAACATTTGATGTAAACCAAAATTTTCAACATTAAAAATAAAAATCGACCTGTCTGATTTTTTTTCTTTAACTTCTGTTAACAAAAATGCTCAGACAGGTCGATTTTTATTTTTTATTTTGCAAATTTTGGTTTAATAAAATGTATTATCTTGAAAATGTTATTAAATTTTAAAATAAAATTTGTTTCACTTATCCAGAGAAATCACCCTACGTTATCTAAAGCAAAAAACAGTAATTCCAGTTTAGTTCGCCATCCAGTATAATACCCAAGTAAAGAATATGGTCCACTTTTTAATATTAAATATATAAATTATTAATTTGTGAATACTTTGAGAACGTATTTTTTTTTGGTGCATGCAAGGCAAGTGAAATATTTTTTTAATTATTAAATCTTAGCAACCTATTATAAGTTACCCTCTGAATATCATATTTAAAATATGTTGAAAGTTTACTTTGGTAAAAATGACGGTCAAAACTTAATAAATCTAAGAAGCTGTCAAAATAAATATAATTCGTGTATCTTCTGTTCTACGAAATCTTATTTGTTTCTCTCGTCCATCAAGAGAAATCACCCTATGTAATCTAAAGAATAAATTATTCAATGCTGTCTCTCAGTAGTCATAAAAAGAAAAGGTAGACACTCTACTACAATGTATATTCGTCTCTTTCTGTTATATTATATGTGTACTTAAGGCGAAAAGAACCTTTTACAAGATTTCTGGACACAAAAAAAATAGAGCCTTAGTTTCTATTTTATTATTTACAACCAGTTTATTTTTTGACGTTTTTTTTTTTAACTTTTATAATGCCAAATATAATTTATATACACCGTTTTATGAGAGAATATGAATCTGACGTCACAGGGAGGCATAGCGTAGTGGCTAGCGCGTATGCATAGCAAGTCTACTATCGTGAGTTCGATTCTCACTGGCGCCGATTTGCCTTTTTCAGTTAATTAATAATTGAAATTTGGCGAAGGCGATAAGTGTAACGGACACTCCCTAAAAACTGGTTCGAAAGTCAGTATAAACCGGTGGTTCCCTCTACTACTAGCCCACACAAGTCCTGGACTTAGGGGATGCTTAATTAAGTAGAATAGTACGAGGTTAAACAAACAAACAAACAAAGAAACAAACAGTGCGTAAACTAAAAATCACTCTGTATGGATAATGGCATTTATTTCTTAAGACTAGATAAATAATTTTTTTAGATATACATTTTCTATATAAAGATAATGTATTAAAAAAATAGATGTCAGTTACCCTACAGAGTGCTATTTAGTTTACGCACTGTGACCTCAGATTCGTATTCTCCAACGAACTAATAACTCTTCTCTCTAGAATAGGTATTTCATTCCTAAACACTGACAAAAACGTAGCCAACATATACATTCGTATGTCTTACTCGCACACCTTTGTTCTAACAAAAACAATAATAACAGATACTGGTTATTGTTATTGTTCAGGCCTGAATATACATACTATTTGTTTACAAACAAACCGAGATGTTGGCGTTACTTTATATTAACGGTATGCGTATTCTAGAGAGAAGAGTTATTAGTTCGTTGGTATTCTCTCATAAAACAGTTTATAGTATCAATGGTTTAATAATTAAAAAATAGATGTTCAGAACTATCTTTTAAATAATAAATATTTAGTAATATTCGAGGTAATATTGCACAATTCATGGTTAAATTTGTATTTCTTAGGCTTATAAAATTGTATAACCTTTATTTTAAGGTTTTTAATCAAAACCACGCATATTTAAACACAATACCCTCGACAATACCTAAAGTAATCTATTATATTTATAATATAAACATTTTGGTAACTTTTATGACAAAATCCATTTTATGCTAATTTTTAGATATTTCTCTAGTTTTATGATACATTGTGATTGTGTACTTACTAATAGTATACCTAAATACTGGTTTCATTATTAGATCATATATCCCCTCCTAGATGCGCCTTGAGTCCACGTCAAACCGAAATGTTTTCATTGTTATATCCAGGTAGATTTCACCTTCCCGCTTCTGGTTACCACCCACCGCTATAGTGGTTTGTTAACAAATATGTTATACTTCACCTCCTCGCAACCTCACCGCTATAGTGGTTTGTTTACAATTGGCTTTGTATATGTTCTCCATAAAACAAATCAACATTAATACCATATTTATTTACCTAAATACTGGTTTCATTATTAGATCATATATCCCCTCCTAGATGCGCCTTGAGTCCACGTCAAACCGAAATGTTTTCATTACTATATCCAGGTAGATTTCACCTTCCCGCTTCTGGTTACCACCCACCGCTATAGTGGTTTGTCAACAAATATGTTATATGTTATATGTTCACCTCCTCGCAACCTCACCACTATAGTGGTTTGTTTACAATTTGCTTTGTATATGTTCTACATAAAATAAATCAACATTAATGCCATATCCATGTATATATGATCTAATGGTTCACTATAGACGTTTTAGGCGCACACGTCCAAGTTTAAAAAACGATCCGCTTGGGGCGAGTTTCTTAATGGACAAGTGCGCCAATACAAATGAAGTATTTTATACTATTTTTTCTATTTAACTGGTTTTTATAAAAAAATAAATATATACATTTGGGGAAATTTTGATGTTTTGTAAAAAAGTTTGGCAAAAGGGTAATAGAGGTGATACAACAATAATTATTCGCTTATAAGCCATGTTCGTTTGTCCTGTTGACAACCCTAAAAAAAATAAATTTGCGTGTGATTATGAGCTTATAATGCAACTCAAATAGAAAAAATTTAATTTTTTCTACCATTTAACCATCAATCTTTCATAAAACACGAAAAATTAAAAAAATATCGCTCATATTTCCTGAACCAGCGAATAAGGACTTTTTCTGGCGCGCGTAAACATATACTATGTAAATGGTAGCGCAATTCTTTGTTTCATTCACATTTTGGATTTTTTACTATTTTACCTTTTTTTACATATAACATCCTTAAGTTTAAACACCTGATAATAAAACTTGTTTCTTAGCATGTCATAACAAAGAACGTTTATTCATATGAATCACTTATATTTTACGGGTCTTGATCCCTGGACATGATAATCCGAAGTAATTTTCAGGAAGTTGGACCCACACTTTTTTCTTCATAAAATATATATTCATATATGGGTTTTTTATTAATGAATGAAGATCGTGATAATATGAATAAAAAATACTCTTCCAAACATCCAACGACCAAATAACATTTTAAATTATATTTTATATCATGAAAGTAAGCTATTTAAATATATGATATATTTTTTATATTTGTTTTTGAAGTAAAAACGTTTTTTTTAATCTTTACAACACATGTGAACAGTATGGCCTACTGTTAAATTTGAAAACCATTAAGGATAGCCCGTTGTGTGTGAAGATTTTGTACTTGTTTTTGTGTTTAGTGAGCTGTTTTATGTATTCTTTAATAATTTTTGATGTAATGCACATTTTATTTTGCCATGAGTTAAAATATATAATATTTTAAGGGATTTTGTTTTTTGAGTTGGTATTAAAGAACCACATTTATGTTGTCTAACGTATTTTACCGGTGACTGAGTTAAAGATTATTTTGTGATCAAATTTTGATTATATTGCAACATAGTCCTAGGTTCATCAAATTTTCATTGTATTTATTATTCTCTGAAACAAACAACATAGATCAGTACTCCGAAAAAGAGATTCTTTAACCTCTTCAGGGACATAGGCACATCTTCATTTGTATACTTGTTTTTACAATAAAAGGGATTTTTAACTTTTGCTACTAAATTAATTTAAAGAAAAAATTCGTCCCTGAAGAGGTTAAACCAAATTTCGACATTATATAACTTAAACGAATGATGCTTTTGATAAATGGCTAACTTGTAAGTAAGTAATATCTCTTCTCTCTAGAATACGCATAACGTTAATATAAAGTATCACCAACATCTCGGTTTGTTTGTAAACAAATAGTAGGTATATTCAGGCCTGAACAATAACAGTTACCAGTAACTGTTATTGTTGTCTCTGTTAGAACAAAGCTGTGCGAGTAAGACAGACAAATGTATATGTTGGCTACGTTTTTGTCAGTTTTTACAAATGAAATGCCTATTCTAGACAGAAGAGTTATTAGTTCGTTGAGTAATATAACCACTTTTTGTAAAGGATTTCTCATTTCTAATTTTAAACAAAATTATAAATATATTAATTTATTATTCCATCAATCTATTTTCCAATCATCGTACAGAGTGATATTGGTAGACTGACAGTTTCGGGCTGCTGGCCCTCTTCAGTACCAAGAGTTATCTCTGCACGCTGATTAAGAAAACAGTCCCTGTCCTTACTTTTGGTACTGAAGACTGATCATCATTAACACAGAAGTTACAACTGAATTTCCCAAATGACCCATATTCAATATATTGCTAAAAAACTGTACCTAATATATTCAGGTGAGATGTCAATATAAAGTATTAGTTTCGATTTTAAAGTTCTGGGTGATAAATCACTCCCCTCTTGAGTTAGAGATATATCCTTTACAGATTTTCATTGTGGTATGTACTGGTTATTTCACAGACCATTGCTTGTATTTCTATACAGAATCAAATATTTTATACGATTCACTAGCAAACGTATTAACTCTGCCCATCAATTTTGTGTAAATGACAATTGAAGAGAAAAACTTTTATAAGGGGGTAAATTACATTTTTGACGATACGCATTTTTTTCGTGAAATTTTTAAGTTAACCCCTTTCGCTCCAGCTGGTTTTTCAAGGTATATGTCCCTATACCAGATTAAAAGGAGTGTATCGCATTTTGGGCTAAATTGCCTGCAAAGATAAGACTTTACATGCTTATACATACATAAAAAATAAATACTTAGCCAAAATTTTAGCCCTTCTTATGTCCTGCAACATACCTTAATTAATTATTTTATATACGAATTTTGACATATGTCAATGCACGATTTAGCAACATTACACGTTAGGGCACGTTCAAGTATTACATAATGCAAATTTTGATTATTTTATTGAGTTTTAAAGTAAAGTACCGATAATTCACAAATATCTAAAACAAACTATGGTACACCAAAACTGGAATAATTTACATTAGGGTAGCATATATATTTAACACTGTCTTTTAACAACATGCATAAACTTGAATTATTTTAATATATGGTTTGTGTTTCTCTGAGAATTTATTTTTATGACAAAAGTACATTTCGTGGGGTGAAGCGGATCACTGTGTTTTAAAATAGGTATTGCCAAGATAGATGATGAACATACCACGTCATATGAGCTCGATAGTAAATGTACAGTGACCGTTCTACGGAAGAAACTTACATCAAAAGAAGTGTTTTTCGTATATCCAGATGTCACAGGGGGTGAAGCGGATCAAATTTTAATAAAGAAAAACTGAAAGAAATGAGGAGCTAAATTTTTCTCAAAATGTTCAACGTGTAGCTGAATACTAAGCTTATAAAATTTATTTTTTTCACATTTTTTATTTAATAGATTCATTTAAATATTTAAAGAAAACTGATATTTTTGATCCGCTTCACCCCAGATTACGGTATTGTTTAAGTATTAAAATTTCGGATCCGCGAAAAAATAAATCAAATTTTTGTGCCCCTGCAAAAGCGACTCAAACCAAGTGCCTTATGAAAGTTGTGTTCTTCAATTGTATTTGTGCGACGTCTGATTGATATCTGCTATATTTATTTTGATCTGACATAATTGATCAAATCAAATTACAATCAGCTGCTTTTTTTTTCTTGAAAAGAGTTTTTAGAGTTTTATTGACGAGCATTGGCAATCATAGAATTAATAGCTAGTTGAAGACATGAGTAGATAAAGAATCCATGACTTATTTTTTTGGAAAAGAAAAGAGATTTTTTTACTTGCTTGCTTTACTTCGTATTTTTTTTTGCATGTGGTGCAGATTTTTTAAATAGCAAGGTCGTGAAACGATAAAAACGGAAAACTAGCTTTCAAATTTATGTTATCAAAGGTTTTACCATAAAAATTTAGACAGAGAGGATTTTTCCCAATACTGATATTTTGAATTTTATTTCTCCATGAAATTTATGAAAAGAAAGTCGTGGTATGTCCTATATGTCCTATATTTACTGGATTTCAACGTTAATTTTTACTGTAAAAATTCTCTCTGTGCAGAAGAAAGCTAAAAGCTACGAAATCAAATGTGCTTTACGTACTCATGTCTTCAATTTTATTAATTAAATTTATCTACACAATTTGTTACCGTACTAAATACTGAACGATTTTGTAAATACTATTTCTCTATATCGGTGTAGGTACATCACAGTGCATTTGTTTTACTATAAAAGTAGTTAACCCCAAATAACCTAGCTTTTATAGAAGCCTGTTAAAAAACAGCTATTTAAAACAAAAAAAAATAAAAATAATAACATTCCTAGTTTGACCAGACTCCAAGAAAAAGGGTATTTCCTTTGGGTTAGATTGCGAGAAAGTGAATACTTTCCCCTTATTTGAGACGATTGCTCATGTAGTTATATCCCTAGTTTGTGAGCCCCAAGTCAATGTGTGGTAAGTAGGTAAATATACGGTAATCATAAAGTTCATTAGATTCGACCCTGTCAAATCAACCCTAATACTGGCCAACCCCATATATATATAAATACTGATCACAGTGCCTTCATCATACTAATATCCCATATGAGGTGACTAACTAACTTTTTATTCTATCCACATTTTCTTAGGACTTATTTACTTCTTTTCAGAGAATGCTAGACCTATTATGTAGTTTTACTACACTTAAAAAGATTAAAAGTCTTTATAAAAAAAACGTTCTAGACTCCTCCGAAAAATTTTGTGACCAAGGTAACTCCAGGACGCACGGAGCTAAAGATTTTTTGGTACATTTAAATCCCCACGCCAGATGTGTTTATTAATACTAGCATGTTATAGTAAATATTACTGTAACATTTGGTAAAACATATCACACTTATAGTATGGTATACTTTGAGTTGTTGTTAAGTTGTATTACTGATCTAGTTTAAAGTATGTTACAGTATTCAGAAAAATTAACAATCGGTAAATAATTATTTTATTATAATACCAAAATTTTGATTAGTAATAATATAAAGATTGCAACCACAGACAATTACACACTGATAAAATAATCGATCATTTTTTTACTTTTCTCTGTATTATTACTAATCAAAATTTTGGTATTATTTACCGATTTTTATTTTAATAAATACTGTAACATACTTTAATCTATATCAATAACACAACAACTACAACTTAAAGTATACCAAACTATAACTGATATATTTTACCAAATGTTACAGTATTAATAAACACATGTTGCGTGGGGATCCAAATGTACCAGCACGGTCTCTATGTTAGCATGACAACATTTTGTATACAATACACACATTGCGGCATTTAATATCACAAGTAAAGTATTAAATACCAATGGTGGCGATTAAATAAAAAATATGTATTAACTAATAACATTCAGTATTAAAAATACAACGAAATTTTCTGAGTGTATCGTAATGTCAAGAGTGTTTCTTAAGAGTGTTTCTAAAGAGTTTTAAAAGGGAAAGGCCTATAGTTGATCCGGATCCAAAAAACTTTTTCAAGAATAGGTGTTTTAAAAATGATGTGTACAACATAAATAAGTAAAGCACTAAAGCCATTTAAATGGTAGTAAAGAATGAGAAAATACTAGTATTGTATTCTCGAACGAATAACTAATGTAATTCACATTTGTTTTTGTCGCCCCCTTTTTTTTTCGCCGTTGGGGTCGTCCTTATTCGCATTATCTCACAAAATTGCATTTTAAAAGATGTTCCAACATATGTTTTTGATAAAAAGGATATTTTTCCATCCGACTTGTAATGAAGAGGAATTCCTTTCTAATATTTTATTCATTCCGAATTGATAACTTTGGTTTTCAGTTTTTCTTTTTCCTTATCAGATCTATTTTTTTTTCGGGGATCATTTTGCATTCCACATAATCATTATAAATCATAAAATATTATCATAGCAAGGAGGGTTATTTATTTAACATTATCGGAAGAAAATTGAGGACAACTCGGAAATAAAGATCTAAGTCCTTTTTACATATTTTGCTTTACAATTTTGAAAATTTTCAAAATTTCGGAAAGCTTTGTTTTAGTGCAAAAATTTTCAATTTTTTTTGCGTATTTTTGCGTTTTATGAGGTTTTATGTCGATATAAATCAATTTAAAGCAAAAAAAAAATTGTAGTCTTTCCGGGAAATCTTGTGGGCACGATAAATTAAGAACGCTTTAAGCTAGAGACTTGAAATTTGGCATACAGGTATGTTACCAAAAGTTCTCGCTCGGGATTGTTTTTGGTGAACATTGGGGTGCGACAAGGGGGGAAAATGTGGAAAAATACATTTTTTTTTACCTAAATTTGAAAATTGCTAGATTGAATCTGACAATAAAATTCCATCCCTGCAGGGGTGAGTAAATATTTTTAAATATTTTCAATATTTTCGTCAAAATTTGTATATAGGGTTTTTTGGGGTCATGATATATGAATCTGATAATAGTTTTTTTTCTAATTTCACCCCCTGAGGGGTGGGGGTGGTTTTCGTGAAAACTGGTATATTGGGGTTTTTGAGGTTTGAGTTAGCCTATTTATATGTAGTTTTTAAAGCAATAAAAATTAGTAATTTTAAAGACACCACACCACACCACACCACATCCATGCCCTAGGCGGGATTCGAACCCGCGACCTCGGTGTTACAAAGCTTCGTCCTAAACCACTGAGGCCGGCAGATCCAATAATATATTTAACTTTTTATTTTGTTTCCTTAGAAGAGTTAAGTAAATGTAAATTTTTTCCAATAAGAGCATCCCTTAAATGTGATATGTAAGGGAGTAAAATAAGTAAGTTCCATTCTTTGGGGAATTCCACGCATCTACATTACAAAAGTATGTTGACCATGAGTGATAAATGTGTCTAACATGACACCTCCAAATCATTCCACTGTCCAGCAGACCTTATATAAATTGCCATTTTACACTTTAAATGATGTATTTTGGGACATAATTTAAAATTGACTGCACAGATAAATGATGGCTTGTGCCAGGATAAATGAATTTAAAACTAAATTTTAAAATCATAACTATCTGTAAAGCAATTATTTTTATTCACAAGCATTTGGAAATAAGCTAATTATACACATACGTAAAAGTTGGAAAATCAATTATTGTTAACTGCCGCTACCTAAACAGTTTGAAATACCACATTTTCCCCCCTTGGTCGGGAACTGTCTTGTGACTAACTTCGCATAGATATGTCAAAAACTTAAATGAGTTAAATCGTTATGAACAACATAGTTTTAGTTACTTATTTTTATAAAATAACATCAAACACACATTTAAATTACAATATTTTCTTATTTACAACCAATTTAGCTGTCATTTATGAAAGATCAGTGACAAGTGCTTCCTCTGCTGTTAATTTAAGAAAGTAAATAAATAACATTATTTTATACTTTTTTATGAAAATATTTATTATTTATGTCGAATGAATATTTATACTCAATATATTCAATATATTTATATGTTTTAAAAATGTTAATTTAAAAAAAAAAGTTATTTTTTATTTAATTTTCGTGGAGATCGCCTATAAAGGAAAAATGTGTGTCCAACTTCACCAGTGTTCATAAATTTTAGGATTGTGTCAGTTCTGTTGTGGCAAATAAAATACACAATTGTGAAAAAATAAGTATAATTTTGAATAAAATAGTAGAAAAACCTCGGTGGAACATTTTATTTTTCCTTTGGGAATTAGCTGACCGCGTGGCTACGCCCCTCGGTCAAACTCTGAACAATCAGCTGATTTTACATATCTGCTGTCAGAAAACTAGTAAACGTCAAACACATAACCTCAAATTGAAAAACTAATTTTTGCGTTTTTTTTTATGTTTAGATCGTAGGAAAAATAGTATACGCACCTCAAAGAAAACCATTTCAGTGCACTCTAGTGCACTAAAAACTAGGTTCGCTTACTCGGTGCGTAATATACTAATGGTTAGTCAGAGAAACCTAAGAATTTTTACAGGTTCACTTAATAATAGTGTTGAAAACAAACACTTTGCCCACCTGGAGCTTTTAAATTTGGCAGGTATATCCACACTAAGCCTACTGTTTTTTTGCTCTTGACCAACTTAAGTCACTCCCATTTGTACAAACACAACAACTCAAGGTAATAAAACTACCTTTATTTAAAGGCTGCATCTCATAATTGAAATGGATGTTTTGTTTTGAGAAATAAAGTTTATTTATTTATTAAAATTTGGTTAGTTTATTCATTTAAGCCATTTTAAATTATCAATCAGCAATAATTTCAATTTAAAGTAATATAAAAGTCTAAAAAACTGTAGCTTATTGAAAAATATATATATTTGGTCTAAGTGCGGAGAAGTATTTAAACAAAAAATATTTCCTTGGTACAATCTTTAAAAATATTACCTTACAATCTGTTTTTACAAGGTCAAAAGTCTTTTTTTTTAAGGTAGCGTAAAACTCTTTACAAAAAAAGATTTCTTTAAATAAGAATATGATTGTTGCTTTAAACACAGAATGAAAGTAGATTTAAAAAATGCTTCTCTTTCATTAAGAAATCATGTATTAAACTCAAATCAAAACCAAGGAATCTTTGAATTAAAGTTTTTAACATAGTGCAAAGAAACTTTTTTATCAGGTAAGGTGCAATCAAATTAGCTCCTTAATCTCCAATTAAAAAATAATGATAAAATTAAAATAAAGTTTACCAAAAAGGACATTTATCCTTTTAAATATTCATACCTACTTGTTAATAAATCTATATGAAGATTTGTAGAATTTGTAGAACTGTATTAAATTCAAAATTAGCATCTGAAATTGAATAAAGTTAAGGGTGTTAAATCTAAGACTATTTGTGATTAAGACTGGTGTGTTACAATACAAATAATTTAATATGGAAATAATAGGAAAGGGTTCAGGATGTCTTTTCTTGTCTTGCAATTTCCTCTTTCAAACTTAGAGGGGTGCCAATAAGGGTTAAGACCTAGTATTAAGTGTTTCTCTCAATCTAAACTCACCTTCTTATCTCCACTATTGGAAATGAATTCATAAATATATATAGAAGATTATTTTCTTCAAGAAACGCAAAGAAACTTTAATAAAATTTCGTATAAATCATTTACCCTTTCTATCAAGTCTTATCTAATTAAGAAAAGTAAAAAAGGGTATAAATTAATAGCAGGAGTTTAAATAGATGGTAAAAAATAACCATCAAAAATAGTAGCAGTCTGAAATTTTTTTAGTATGACTCTTACCTCTTTCAACATCAAGAGTTTTCTCGTTTAACAAAAAATATTGTTATTTGGTGACATCTAGATTATATTTAAGTTTTAAAATGTTATTAAGCATGTAATACATATCCCTAAGCTAAGTTTAAGGCTTTGAACTGAATTTGGTTACAGTATGATAAAAAAAATTCAAGAAACAAGTGGAAGTAGGGGTTATGTTACAAAAGACATACATTAATACTCTTAAAATACTTAATGTAAGTATTTAAATTTTAAGAAAATGTACAGGGTACCAAATAACAATGTTTGCATCCCATGTCCTTTGTAAAAAAGTACAGCTAAGGATATCAATCACTACCTACTTTAGCCTGTAATTAAATCAACTTTTTGTCGATACCAAAAGTACCTAACAAGGTACTTCTTTTTACAATTTCGTTCTTTATACTATTCCATTATTTTTTCTTTTAAATCGATGAGACAGAAAGAAACTCTACAATAAAATACAAGCTGTGAATATATGTAATGCTTCGCATTCCATAGTTTACTTTTCACAGTTTGTTTACTATTAATTCTTAATAAAACACCATTAAGGATTTAAAAATATTCTGTAGGATATTCCTTACCAATGAAATGGTTTTTTAAAAGACTAAGGGGGATCTTGGAAAAGAAAAAGTCTGCTCAAGTCTGAATAAATTTTTAGAAGTTGTATTTCTAGTCTTATAAATTCTTTTAAAATGCTTTAAGATTCTAACAAGATTTTTCATAAAACCTTTTAAAAGTTGGTAAGAATTTTCATTTTAAATCTTTCTTAAAAAAATCAGATTAAAATATATCATTTAAATATATGAATAAATATTCTTTTTTAAACTTTTAAGAGTTTAAAAAAAAAGTTTACTAAAATGTACAAAGTTAGTCAATATGAATATTCCTATTAAATCTTTTAAATTTTTAACAAAAAAATTCCTGATTAAACATAACAAATGAGTCAAAAAGAAATTTCTTTTAAAACCTGTATAGGAATATTAATTCAGAGGAATATTCTTATTAAATCTGATCTAATACCTATTTTTTAGTTCCTTTACATTCCCACTGGTCCTATACCTGGTATAGAGTTAGAATTATAAGGTCTTTAAAGGATTCTATAGGAGAGGGATATAACGTTTTCGTTCATTATACTTTCCAAAAATTATTTGTTTGAGCTAGAACACGTTCTATATTTTTTATACCTACTGTAGATATTAAAAAGTGACGCCCTAATATTTTTTTGTCTACAGATTGTTTTCAAAATTTATATGAATATTTCCATCAAATAAAGTAATGTTTCTAAAAATTTTACTTTATCAAACCTTTCCTTCTATTTTAAAAAGTTGCGCCCCCTATTTTTTTTTTGATAAGGATTTTATTTAAAAACAATAATGCTTTTCCTCTTATAGATCTTAATGTATCCTAAAAAAATCATATAGATCAGATATTTTATTGTTGATTTATCGTGACATACAGACGGACGGACGAATAGAAGCGCTGACTGAAAAAAATAAATTTTGTTCAGGATTCGACAAAAAAAATATTTATAAAAAAAATTATATTGGGTAATTTTTGAAAAATTTCGCAATTTGGAAACGATCGTATAATGTTTGACACACTATCACAGCTATCGAAAGAATGAGGCAAAAAATGAGTAAGCAAAATACTTGGATATAAAATCTAACTACGCACACGTTCACATTGAATTCGCTTTAATGGGAGCGTTTTTTGCTCCTACCTCCCCCTTTCGTCGTAGCTTTCTTACCGTGTGTCAGACTATAATACTCTTCAAGCACTTCGTGCTTTGAAGAGTATTATACTTGGGTGTAAACTGGTTTAAAAATTTGTACGTACAAGTTTTTCTTTAATTTACAATGGTCCAGTGATTACATGGTTTATTGATTTTACGCTTCAATTGTTTCTTGGATTAAATTTGATGTTACTGATTGCGGTGCAGGAATCTTAAATGATGTACACTGAAAAAAATCTTGCATAGATTTTAATATTTATTTAAACATTTATAAAGTAATAACTATACAGTCTTCATAGATGAGTTATATAAAAATATTGCTGCCAACATAACAATACTTTTTTGTTTTGAGAGAAGGCTTTCGTAAAATCATAAAGAATTCCAGACCCAAAAATTATGAAGTTTCATAAACTTATTAAGTATTTCAGAAAAATTATTTTATTATTTGGATCATTTATTTTATTTGATCAAAATGATCAAAATTTGCGTTACGTAATACTTGAACGTTCCCTTATGTGTAAAAACGCATTTGTTTTGTTTTTGTTCTGTAACTCGGCTTTGGCTCGTCGCTCAACGAAAAATGAACATGATATTTGTTTCTTATTGAATTTTCTACAACTTATGTAAATATTTTTTTTTGTTTAAACAATCAGAAAAAAAGTTAAAGAGCGTTAAAAATTTGAAAAAGTTTGGAGGCTCTGTAACTTTTTTTCTGATTGTTTAAACAAAAAAAGTTATTTACATAAATTGTAGAAAATTTAATAACGAACAAATATCTTGCTCATTTTTCGTTGAGCGACCAGCCAAAGCCGAGTTACACACCAAAAAAAAAACAAATGCGTTTTTGCACATAACTGTGCAAAAAAAAACCGCATAGGGGTACAAATTTGGATTTAAGCTTTTCAAACGAACCCATTTTAATTACAAAAAAAAAACAGAGAGTGCGCATATCACCGCAAGGTCAAACTACCTTTCGACTGGGCTAAATGGACATAATAAACATTTTGTATCTACTTAGTTATTAATGTGCCCTATAAAAATGTACTTTTATGATATAAGTTATAACATTTGTACTGTTTTATTCAAAAACTTTAATTAGAATTAATTAAAAACATACCGTATTAGGATAAAGATATTATTTTATTATACTCTTTACAGCAACACACGCTAGAAGAGTATTATACAATGTTTTCAAATTTCAAAATTGTTAAAAAATACACATATAGAAAAATCTAAAAAAATTAATACAAAACGTTGTTGTGTCAACTTTTTAGTATAGAATACAATTTTTACGATTATTCTAAAACATTATAACGTTATATTAAATACAATCAAACCATATATACTATATATACTAAACAACTTCATAGTATTTGTACTATAGTGCAGGTATTATATGAAGGATGGTTAACAAAGATGGCGGAAATCAGCTGATTTTAACAAAATTTTGAAATTAAGTATTTTGGGCTGAAATTTCCATGTGCATAAGTATATCTAACGATAAGCATATACATGTACATGTAATTACATGTGATATGTAGTTTTTATGTGCAGATACATATAATATGTGAATTTAAAATAAAATACGTACAATTTGTTCTTGTAAATCGAACAACTGCACTCGTTTGTAAATACCGAACGCTTTTACTTGTTTGTTATTGTATTCCATGCAATATATAGTGGTTGGCGCATATACAACTCATTATTGTTGTATTCTATTACCTAATTACGCTATTAATTATGATAGTGTTCTATCAGTGTACCCTACATCAAAAATTTTTGTATACAAATTCTTTATATCGAATTCTGACCAACTTTCATCTTTTTTTCGTCCGTCTGTCCGTTCATATGTCACAAATCTTGCGTACACGATAACTTAAGAACGGAATTTTCGATTGATATTAAATTCTTAGAAGAAATCCAGGTCTAAGAAAAAATCCATTCATAAACAGAAAACCTAAAAGGATGCGACTTTTTAATACACTATAAAAATATAAAAAAAGTGCGCACGAGAGCAAAGAAATCATATAATGGGTTCCCAAATTGGAAAGCATCAAGAATTTCAGCGAAAGTCAGAAAAAGCCAGCAAAATCTGGGTAAACGTTGAACGGTTTTTTATCTGTCAAAAAAAAGACGGAAACACCATCAATCACAGTTAAAGAAACGACTCGAACAACAAGCTTGTGAGTATTATTTTAGGTTATTTTCTACACTGAGAATCGGTAACTGCATAATAAACCTTTTTGCATATATGAAACCTCACGAAAGTTTAGTAAACCTTCACTGGTTGTTACAGTTACCAGAACTATAACAACGTTAAGTATTACTGTAACAACCAGTGAATATTAACTAAACTTTTCTGGGGTTTCATTTATGCAAAAATGTTTAGTATGCAGTACAGTAACCGATTATTAGTGTATTTTTATAGACTTTTTGACATAAAGCTAATCTAAGAGGTATGTTGGATGGTTTACTTTGGCTACCAGCGAAACAGCTAACACTTGACAGTTGACGTTAACAGTTGAACTTCCTTAAAGTTATAGCTGAGCCTCGCTGCCTTTCGCTGGGTTTCGCTGTCTTTCGCTGAGTTTCGCTGAGCACCATTAAACGACCTATTGTACTATCCACTGTGATGACTATACTATGGAATGTAAAGCATTACGTATCGTCATGATTTGTATGATAATATAATGTGTGTAGTGTTTAAAACGAATTAGTATGCGAGCTCAAGTTTACTTTTATTATTCATCCTGATTAGTTCTATGATAATAATACAAATACGTGAGATAAGATTGTACTGTAACTCTATAAAATAACTACCCCTAAACATCCTTGTTTTAAATTCTTTTATTTTATGCACAAAAATTTACATAAATATAAACTCAAGCTGAAAAAAGTATTTTTTCAATTTCTTGGAGGAATTAGTATTGTGGGATTTTTTTTATTAAATCCAGCTTCAGTTAGCTATAATAACCAGTGAAAGGAATTCCAATGTTATAACAGGTCCGCACTTAGGGAAACAAACATTTATTAATTAAAACGCAATGTATAACTATGGGCACAGATCCTGTTTTTATCATTGTTATTATTCTATAGAACATATCGTCGGCTTACAAGTAAAGAGCACTAAGTCCAAAAACATGGTTTTGAGATATTGACAAATTTAACTTTCACTGTTGTTTTTTAATTTTTGTAATAATTGTTACAAAAATGCACGTTTCGCCAAACAAACACTCAGTCGCTTAGTGCAGAAACATTTGAAATAATCTACAAGTAAAACGCACTAAGTGCACTAAGTGACTTAGTGCCTATTGCCAGATAAAAATTATTCAAAATCAAACTGGTGCGTTTTGTATAGTGGGTAACTCTCTTGGCAGTCCACCTAAAAGTTAGTTCGGTTTACCTGTACATAGATCATCAAAAATTAATTACAGTACCCTAAAAATCCCATTTTTGCAAAAAGTGACTTAGTGCATTTTACTTGTAAGCCGACGATGTAATATATATATACGGTAGAATAGTATTATACGGTAGTTTCGAATTTCCAAAATCACCAAAAGACTTTCAGCTGTATACAGCTAAACAAAAACCGTATCAGTTTACACAAGTTTGTGACTTTTTTGTCGATTGTTTTCAAATACTCGTAAATTCTAATAAAAAATCGATGTTGTTCCTGGGTAATTTATTCACGAATAAAAATTTATACATTTAATAAAATGAAATTTATTACCTAAAACAATGCTGTTTTTATGATTCTTCTTTTTTTTTCGAATTTAAATTTATTGAACATTATTGATCATTTAGTAACTGCCCTTATTAGTACACTACTTTATATACTTTGCATTATAATTGACATATTTTTGAGTTTCAAGTTTTTTTTTTCGTTTTTTTTGTCGAGTTTTAAATTTTGAGTTTTGAGTTTTGGGTTTTAATTTTCGAGTTTAAGTTTTTGATTCTAAACATTTATATTCGAGTGTAGTTTTTTTATTTTTTTTTAAATAAACATGCCACAAAAAAAAGTATTCTTAAATTATTTTACATAACAAAATCGATAAACATGTTTATCGATTTTGTTATCGCAATAGGCTTTTTTTTAATATGTTTATATTTATTAAATAAATCACACTTTCCTTAGTGCGGTCCTGTTAAAGCATTGTAATTCCTAACAGTGATATTAACTGCCGCTAAGAAAAATTTGCACAGAATTACCAACGAACTAATAACTCTTCTTTCTAGAATACGCATACCGTTAAAATAAAGTATCGCCAACATATCGGTTTGTTTGCAAACAAATAGTAGGTATATACAGGCCTGAACAATAACAATTACCAGTAACTGGTATTGTTGTCTCTGTTAGAACAAAGATGTGCAAGTAAGACAGACGAATGTTTATGTTGGCGACGTTTTTGTCAGTTTTAACGAATGAAATGCCTATGTTAGAGAGAAGAGTTATTAGTTCGTTGAAAATTACCTACCGCTACGTACATTTCAAAAAAGTGTAGCTGTACAGTGCAGTACCGTGTACAGTAAGCTGCATTTTTGTTGAAATGTACGTGGCGGTACGTAGTTCATGAAAAAATCGTTAAATAAAATAAGTCCATAACAGTATAATCCAAATTTAATTTCTACTTATCTTTGATTTCTAGATTATTGCTTGAGTCGTACATAAATCAACAATATGCAAATTGGAGTCGTATAGGAATTTAATATGTCATAAATATAATATATATGTTAAATTGAAGGTGCCAATGTAAAATATTGCTTAATAGGGGTTGATTTTAAGCAGGTATACCATGTGGTTTTATTATTCTCCCCTAATACTTTACATAAATAAAGTGGCAATTTTATTTTTCTTTTATTGGGTATATACAAACCATTAAAAAAAATCACTACTTTAAAAAGATATGAATAATTCCTTTAACAACATCTTATAAAATATTTTATATTGAGTTACATTGAGATTTCACAGAAATAGAGACCAGGAAAGTTTAAATTTTATTACAGTGGAAAAACGATTTAGTTGCGGCATCCAGCTCAATAGTTAAATACGGATCAAATATTTTTCTGGATGCTTCAACAAGAAATCTGGTAAGGCAACAACATAAATTATTCCCAGATAGCACAGGTTTATTTAATGGATATCCCCAGAATATCCGTTTTGGGATTTCCGACATCCCCAGGATATACGATTTCGTCTATAGATATCCGTAGGACATCCTCAGGATATACTTTGTTACTAAACGGGAAGCCGAGCGACTTCCGAACCGTATATCCCAAGAATATCCCGAAGGTATGTCCTGAGGATATACTGTACGTCTGTCCTAAAGATATCTGCTAATTATGTACACCTGTCCCCGACAAAAGTGGCTATGAAATAGTATTGCTTTTCTTTTATTTTTTTATGAAATATTGCTATTAGCAGCTTGCACCTAGGTGCAAGTTATTTAAATTTAAGCTAACAGTTTTACAAAAAAATAATAAAAGTAATACTATTTGATACATTTTTACAAAATTAGTAAGTAACTTATTTAGGAAATATATTTTCTTTTTCCCTCAGGGAGGGATAATACTCACGAAATTGTCCAACAGAGGAAAACACAATATAAATATTTAATAATAACTGTGGAAAAAACTTACACACATAAACAGACCACAAACACTAACAATAATATCTGCCATTAGAGTCACGAAAAATGCGGTAAATTTAAAATATTGTATATCCTTGGGCTATACGGGCAGTATATCCTCAGGACATACCTTTTGGGATATTCTTGGGATATACGACTAATGTCCCGGGACCTGCGACATTGAGAGGATATTGAGACGATATCCGGGGGATATTGTGTATTGTGTGCTATATGGGTTGTGGTTTCCATAAACAGAACTTAGATTTTAAGGATCTGATAAGCACAAAAATTTGTTTTGTTGCCCTTACCAGATTTCTGGTTGCAGCAACCAGAATAATAGTTGTTAACTATTGCCTACATGAGAATGTAGTTTTTTTTTCCAAATTTCTTACGTGATACAGAAACCATATTAGTAGGATAAAACGCTATAATAGCGCATTATTCAAAATGAACAAATTATAAAATATAAGCTATAGTTGTTTTACAAGTTAAAGACCCTTTTAAAAGAACAGTTTAATCTCTGTTGTAGACATTTAATTCTTATTTTAAAATGCTATTTCACCCTTAAATGATTACATATGTATCAAGATACCCTTCATATCAAAATCTCTTCCTAATCAGTGCCATTCTGCAGAATATACTGCCCCGTTTATTTTTAATAATCTGTTAAAATAAAATTTGAGGTTGTTTTATCGACTTTTAGTTCTAAAATAATTGCTGTTAAAACTAAAAAAACTAAAAAGTACGTTTAACCTCATGCTATTCTAGTTAATTAAGCATCCCCTACGTCTAGGACCTGTGTGAGATAGTAGTAGAGGGAACTACCGGCTTTTGAACTAGTTTTTAGGGGGGTCTCTGTTTTTCCTGTTGCCTTCGCCAAATTTCAATTATTGACTAACTGAAAAAGACTATTGGCGCGGATGAAAATCAAACTCACGCGAGCTAATGCGTTATAGTCGTAGTCGTAGTATTTTATATATGTCTTAAAGTACATTCAAATTAAGCTATTTGCAAATTGCTAATCTCCGGATCCGGTTCCTTTGGGTGCTAATTGCTCCAAAAACTGTGGCAACGATCTACCAATAAATCTATTTTTAACTTGCCTAGTCATATATATCACATTTATTACATTCATATTAAGCTATTTTCATAGTTATACACAATAACTCTGGGGCCAATTTTTTAAGGAAATAAGAATTTATGAAATGACATCTTGATTAAATAAAAATTCTTTCGACTTTATAGAATATGATTTTTTAAATGATTTTTAATTGGTAAAATGTTGTAATTCTGAAAGTTTTGAAGTATATAATAAGAGTTTTTAATGTTTATTGAAGTTCTGGAAAGAAGAAGTAGTCCCTTGAAATGTCACGCCTTAGAAATATTTTAGTATTCCAACCAACCCTCCTTCCCCAAAAATCACCACCAAATGTATGACTAGAATAGGTCTGAATAAAAGGGACCCTGACCTAGTATAATTTTTATTAAAAAATCAATAGTGACAGTAGTCTTTAATGGGATTGGGTAGTTTTTGGTTTGTAATTACTGAAGCAAATTAACCGTTTTCAAAATCATTCGAAGGAAATGAATTTAATTAGTAACTGATAAAATTAGCTTAACATCTATCTAATGAAGGAGAAAATGACTAAAATAAACTTTTTCATAAGCCAATCAATAAGTTTTTCCCTTCCAATATCTATTTGTTTAAACTTTACACTCAATTAAATTTGTCTATGAAGAAAAAAATATTAAAAACACTTTAATTACACTGTAAAAAGTAAAGTGAATATTCAGTTACAAATGGATAGGAATCTGAAGTTATTATGCTGTACAATTGTACTTTAATTTTTGTTAAAAATACGCAACATTTCATGTCCGTCATTAAATATTAAAGTACGTGACTTTAGAACTATAGCATTTTTAACAAATATTTAAGTACTATTGTATAGGATAATAACTTCCTATCCATATGTAACCGAATATTTAACTACAATTTTTACATCCTCATATTTAGCAACACAACAGTGTTAGAATGTTTACCAAACCAAAAACCACAACCAAGTATGTGACTAGATTAGGTCTGATCTAATGTTTATAGGTATAGGTATAATTATTTTAAACCTTCCCGATTGTAAACAATCTCGAAATTACCATAACAACGTAAGATACGCATGCGTCGTAAGCGAAATGACTAGGCCCAATTTACACAACCGTAAAACGTTGACGTGCCATTAGCGAGAACAAAACAATGGTTTATTCCTCTAAATTATTGGAATAAAAGCGATTTTTGTTTCTACAGGGAGATTTAGCTCAGCGGTCAATGGCATCGATATAGCCTGACACTGATATAATGATCGTGAGTTCAAACCTCACTGGCGCCGATTGCCTTTTTCAGTTAATTAATAATTGAAATTTGGCGAAGGCGTACTCCCTAGATATATTGGTTCGAAAGTCAATCAAAGCCGGTGGTTCCCTCTACTACAAGCCCACACAAGTCCTGGACTTAGGGGATGCTTAATGAAGTAGAATAGTACGAGGTTAAAAACAAACAAACAAGCAAAAGTGTTTTTAGCAACAGCTTTATCAGTTCTCTTTTTTTACATCAAAACATCATAAAAACAAAGTAATTAAACAAAAATTATAAATTTTGGTTATGTTGACATTCAAAACAAGCCACATGCTACAGTGTAAATTGAACTTTGTGGAGTATTTAGCGGCAAATTTAAAATAACTATACCTTAAAAAAAATAAACTTTAGTATAAATTTTAATAAAAATTAATATTATCAGTGATTTTTAATAGGCTTGTTCAGTTTTTGGTAAGTAATTAATGAAACAAATGAACCATTGCTAAAATCATTCGACTGAAATGAATTTAATTAGTAAATAATGAAACTGTCATTAGTTTAACAGTTAAGTAATGAAGAAGAAAATGAGACTATAATAAACTTTTTCACAAGTCTATCAGAAAGTTTTTCCCTTCCAATATATATTTCTTTCATTTTCACACTAAATTAAAATTGTCACAGGACATTTTCAAAAAAGAAACCTTGATTAATAAGTTATAATTTTATTTTAAAAATGTTTAAGTTTCGCTTAAATAATAAATAAATAAATATGCCTATACGTCAACTTTAAACATGACAAGTACATTTATGTCACTTCCGGTTTAACCGCATCGAGCCTCGAAAGGGGGTACAACTTCTGTATTTTAGAGTGTAACAGTCAAACGATTTGTGCTATCAAAAAAATTCAAAGAACAAAAATATTTAAAATTAAAAAAATATATTAATTTAAACAAAACAAAACAAAAAAAAAATAACTTTTTTAATGTTTTTCCAAAAGTATATTTTTTATTTTTTATTTTTTTTACGGATATTTACTGGCAATTACTGTTAAAAATAAATTGAAATCTATCGATTCGGATATTAAATGATTTGTTTTAATAACTCTAAACTTTAAAAAAGTAACGTAGTCAGGTTATTTATTTGTTATGTAAAGAAGTTAATAAACAAGATAGATAATAGTTTACCAAATAAGCAATAAATATAGATTATCATATAAACAAGAGGCTAAAAGCTGCAATATAATAATAAAATAACAGCGTAGGTGCAATAAATAAAATTGATGGTGTCCCGAAGGCAAAAAATAAGCCGTGAAGATATGCAATGCTTCTCATTCGGTAGTGTATACTCCTGACAGTACATAGTATAATTGGAAAGAATTACTGATTACTTTAATAGTGGCGCTCTTTTTTCCCTGAAAATTGTATTTTTTTAACTAGCGCCTTCTATAACCTTTTTTTTTTCTTATCCAAACTTGAATATAACCTAAGGTTTGTTTTCGCCGAATTTTATGTTGTTTGGAATCTTTATTTATCATCTCAAAAAAGTTGGTAAATTAAAGAAAAGTTTTAGTAAGATTATGGAGTTATTTTTGAGATATTTGTACTAATAATATTGTAAATCCAGCAGCTCCAAATGTGGCCCCAAACTAGTAACTTAATGTAGGTTTCAACTTGTTAAATACTTAATTTTTATGATATAATAAAACTAGGCTATGAAAAAGTTACATAGACACTTTAAAAGCTGTAGTTTTAAATAAATACATTTAATTAATATTGCACCATATTTCTATTATGTTCTTAATGTTATTATGTTTTACGTTTCAAGATTATACAGTGTGGTCACGTTTAAGGTAACACGAAATTGTTAAAGAAATTTTATTAAATATTTATTTTGTTCACTATTAACAGATAAACTTGGTAAATAGGGTTTCATCATTTATTTTCATCATTTTGCATTTTTTTAAACAAAAATATATCGTTCTCATTTAGCTCAAAACTCACATTTAAAACGACATCCTTCTTTTTGTTAATGATTGCTTCTTTTTTTTAATGAATGCTAAGCTCTTGGTAATGATTTCTAAGCTTTTGGCAATTATCCCTAAACTTTTGGTAATTACATTACATTTTTGTTTAACCTCGTACTATTCTACTTAATTAAGCATCCCCTAAGTCCAGGACTTGTGTGGGCTAGTAGTAGAGGGAACCACTGGCTTTAATTGACTTTCGAACCAATTTATAGGGAGTGTCCGCTTCACTTACGCCTTCGCCAAATTTTAATTAATAATTAACTGAAAAAAGCAAATCGGCGCCGGTGAGAATCGAACTTACGCTATTTGTGTAGTAAACTCATCAAGTACGACGCGGTAGTCCACTACACCAATCCTCCCATGAATAAATAAATAAAAAAGTATTTGGTAATAATTGCTAAACTTTTGGTAATGATTTGCTAATTTTTTTGTATTTTTGGTAATTGGCTAATACATCTTTCTCCGAGTAGCTCTTTAACTACGAAGAGTACAAAAACGGTAGCATCTCCGCAGTGATTCAGAATTTTCAATGGTCTGCCTAGGCAATGAAGTGAACAGATAATGCTATCTGGGCTCTCTAATTGAAAGGTAATTGAGCAACTCTGGTAGTTAGTGTAGAATAAGTTATCGAGCCCGGGGCGTAATATGGATTTACTGGCCGCTGTATAAACGTTAACTTAGTGCCTTAGGTCCTTGATAAAGTGCTAGTTACCGATGAGATCCAATTGTCTCAAGATATAACTGTTTCACAAATTACCTGTTTTTGCAATTAAAGCAATTTATAGCACACTAGACGATAATTTTAGACAAGAAGTTCAATATCTACGTGACTACCAAATTTTACACATACGGGGGTATTACAGAAAAACACAGGTCATGAAAATTTTTATTAATGTAATAATTCTTTATTTGATTTTGTTCACAAAAAAATGGTTAATACGATGTGGGTGGTACACTATAAGGTCTCATCCGTTACGCCCTTTTTATTTTGGTAATATTAAGGCAGCTTATTAATATATTACGCACCGAGTAGTTGAACCTAGTTTCACGAGGCGCAGCCGAGTAAAAAATCATTCGATGTGCACTGAAATGGTTTGTGTCGAGGTATGTGTTCTATTTTTCCTACAACCTAACACCTCAACATCCAAAAAAGGCAAAAATTATCTTAAAATTAGTTTGTCAATTTGAGGTTATGTGTTTGACGTTTACTAACTTTCTGACAGCAGATATGTAAAATCAGCTGATTGTCACTTCCCAACCGTTGTCATATGCAACGGGTGGGAAATAGGCACTAACTACTAACTAGGTCGTAGGAAAAATAGTTTTCCGATTTCTTTCTTATAACTTTGTAGTACTATAAGCACCAGTAATACAATTTTTTTAAACTAAATTAAATTGTTTGATATTTACAAATTTAAAAAATCTATATAAAACATTTTACTATTCCTTAAAACGACTTTTGTTTGATTAAACGCAGTCGTCCCTCCGAAGTGACTGATCGATTTCGTGCTTTTTAGCACTCTTCAGAGCCACATATCGGTAGTAGGGACAACTACGAAAATCAAATCCTTTCCATATATCTCTATATAGAGTTTAAAAATCGTTGTAAGGAAAAGCAAAAACAGCTAGCGACATCTACTGCTAAAAGCAGAGACTGGATAAACCTATCGACAGTCCAAAAAAGGAAGCAGTTATTGGTTTCAAGAACCTATTGCACGCTGTCGATAGGGGGCAGATTAATCAATGCCACGGTGGACATTGCCGCCAATTGAATCCTAAACGCTAGGAGGTCACCTTTTACAGTGGTATCTGAATTAATAAACTAAATTAAATTGTTTGATATTTACAAATTTAAAAAATCTATATAAAACATTTTACTATTCCTTAAAACGACTTTTGTTTGATTAAACGCAGTCGTCCCTCCGAAGTGACTGATCGATTTCGTGCTTTTTAGCACTCTTCAGAGCCACATATCGGTAGTAGGGACAACTACGAAAATCAAATCCTTTCCATATATCTCTATATAGAGTTTAAAAATCGTTGTAAGGAAAAGCAAAAACAGCTAGCGACATCTACTGCTAAAAGCAGAGACTGGATAAACCTATCGACAGTCCAAAAAAGGAAGCAGTTATTGGTTTCAAGAACCTATTGCACGCTGTCGATAGGGGGCAGATTAATCAATGCCACGGTGGACATTGCCGCCAATTGAATCCTAAACGCTAGGAGGTCACCTTTTACAGTGGTATCTGAATTAATAAACTAAATTAAATTGTTTGATATTTACAAATTTAAAAAATCTATATAAAACATTTTACTATTCCTTAAAACGACTTTTGTTTGATTAAACGCAGTTGACAGCGTGCAATAGGTTCTTGAAACCAATAACTGCTTCCTTTTTTGGACTGTCGATAGGTTTATCCAGTCTCTGCTTTTAGCAGTAGATGTCGCTAGCTGTTTTTGCTTTTCCTTACAACGATTTTTAAACTCTATATAGAGATATATGGAAAGGATTTGATTTTCGTAGTTGTCCCTACTACCGATATGTGGCTCTGAAGAGTGCTAAAAAGCACGAAATCGATCAGTCACTTCGGAGGGACGACTGCGTTTAATCAAACAAAAGTCGTTTTAAGGAATAGTAAAATGTTTTATACAAATTTTTTATTTGTCAACAGCTTTACGAATAAAAACTAAAAAAACTTAATAATAGTGTCTCATCCGCAACAACGGAAATGCCCCAAAATAACTATTGCTATTAAATAACGTTTGTAATGTTTGAGTCATTGTATTTTGCTTTCCCATTTTGAAAATTTTCAAAATTTCGGAAAGCCTTGTATTCGTGCAAAAATTTTCAAATTTGTTTTTTTGCGAATTTTTGCGTTTTATGACATTTTATGTCGATATAAATCAATTTCAAGCAAAAAAAAAAATTGTCGGTCGATCGGTCTGTCCGGGAAATCTTGTAAGCACGATAACTTAAGAACGCTTTAAGCTAGAGACTTGAATTTTGGCATACAGGTATGTTACCAAAAGTTCTCGCTCGGGATTGTTTTTGGTGAACATTGGCGTGCGGCAAGGGGGGCAAATGGGGAAAAATAATTTTTTTTAGAAAACATTTAAAATTGCTATATAGAGGTTTTTAAGGTTGCTGAAATTGAATCTGATAATAAAATTTCTCTAACTCCACCCCCCAGGGGGTGAAAGGTTAAATATTTTGAAATGTTTTCCAAATTTTCGTGAAAATTTGTAGATAGGGGTTTTTGAGGTTGATAAAAATGAATCTTGAAATATATTTTTTGAAAACCACCCCCCCCCGGGGTGGGGGGTGATTTTTGTGAAAATTGGTATATTGACGTTTTTGAGGTTGCTGGAAGTGAATCTGATAATAAAAAATCTATTTTACGCGCAGGTGGTAAAATGGGAAAGCTTTTTTTCTGGCAGTGTATTTTAATACTGTCCCACTGGGACAGTCCCAGGAACTTTTGAAGCTAGTCTATTTTTTTATTTATTTATTTAATTAATTTAAATTATTATTTTTATTTAATTAGATATATAAAAACTGTATAATATACATATACATATTATGTTGACAATAGAAAATGAATATTGAAGGAAAAACAAGAAATTTAGCTTGTTTAAGCTAAAGATATAATGTAGATAAGTGCTGAACTGGGTATAATATCAAGGGAAATTAAAACTTTCCCCAGCGAATAAAGAAAATTCATTCAGTTGAACGTTATGACATTTCTTCCCGCTCCTTTAAAATGATTCCTTTCCTAACCTTAGTCAAATATACAAAAAGTAAATCATCCAATAAAAACTCGATTACGTTTTTATCGCACCAATTAATAAAAGTTCAAATCGGCTGTAAAGTTGAACCAAGACTACTCCTTGCTCATTCTGCCATGAAAAGAGGGCATCACTATAAAAAAGTAGTGTATCATTACTATCCTAAGGAAAATCCTGCGTTATTAAAAAAAATTGAAAAATTTTCCTTTTTTTATTCAAGTTTCTCAACGCTATACCGGGTGTTTCAGGAAGGTTGTTCACCCCCCTTAACTTTTTTACTTTTTAATGTAGGATCGTGAAATTTTCAGGAGCTATATTATGTATAATTCAGGATTTTTTGACATGGTTAGACATTTTTTGACACTTTCGGTTTCACTTGTCAATTTTTGACAGGTCATGTCATTTTTTATTTAAATTTTTATTTTAAATCTAGTGCCTTAAATGAGCTGTTATTCGCTTAATTGTTGGTCTAGTATCTTCAGAAAAATACTATTTTGATTTTTTTTAAAGGTTCGAAAATCATACTTTGGTCCATAAGTCTTTTTTTTTTAATGGAAAGAGGGTGGCTCATTAGATTAAAATGAAATAGAATTTTCTTGCGAACATTTTGATACCACACATGAATAATTTATTTTGAAGAAATTGACATTAAAACACAAAAGATTTAAATTGAAGATTTAACTAAAAAATGACATGACCTGTCGAAATTTGACAAGTGACACATGCTTGTTCTCAGAATTTATTTCTGAATCAAAATATGTAAAAATATAGAGGGTGTTCCATTTAAAAATCGAAAGTTCGATTCATTTCCGGCGAAACCGGAAGTTCCAAAAAAATTCTAACTATGTCAAAAAATCTTAAATTATACAGCTTCTGCAAATTTTAGGATCCTACCTAAAAAAGTAAAAAAGTTAAGGAAAGGTGCTGAAACACCCGGTATGTGCAAAAAATTCTTTTGTCGGTCTGTCGGGAAAATTTGTAACCACGATAACTCAAGAAAGCTTTGAGCTAAATACTTCAAATTGAGAAGTTCTCGGATTGGATTTTGGATTTTATAATTTTGGCGAAGGCGGTATGTGACTAGAAAGTTTGTCGTTTTACCCGGAATTTGGATCTCCTTCGAAATGGCAAACTATACAGGGTGTCCCACAATTTCCACAATTTTTTACCCAACCTGTATCCACATTATAATAAAATTATTTTAAGACATATATCAAATATAGCTAGGAAAAGATAATCAAATAAAAATGGTCACCAGCTCTTATACTAACATACCGTGCGATTATAAAGTGTCGAACACTTTTTAATGCAAAACTGGCATTAGCGATGAGTAAAATGCAAGAAAGCTGTGTACGTTTTACTGGCTACCGAGCTGTTGTACGTAGCAATCACATGGGCTTGTCGCGCACAACTCTAACAGAGGCGTGACTTCAAACGAAGAATATTTTCTTTTCAAGCTGTTCGGCACTTTATAATCGCACTATAGTTATCCAAAAATCAAACATTTAAAATTTTGTGTTAAGTCTAGATTTTAAGCCCTAAAAGATTAAAAATGATTTACAAACTGCAAAAGGAAACATTTAATGAATATATCAAAACAAGTAGCCCAAACAAGTATAATAAATTTGTTAGAAGAAGTCACAAATAAATTCTTATCATATCTTTCGATCTAACCCAAAAGTTTTAACTTACGCTGCAGAGTGTTTTATATTTTATAGAAGCCGATTTCTGTGAAAAACACCCAAAAACTAAATTAATGCGGGATGTTTCTAATTATGTTAGATTTTATCTACACAGAAAATTTTGCGTGCACCTATAGGGGTTAAATATTGTCATTTTAAAATGCTTTATTTTACTATTTCGTTTTCATCATTATCAAGTTTTTAGCCAGATTATTTTTAACTAATCTTTTAGTTTGCTCAAAGGTTCTACACGCTACATCCTTTGTTATTTGTGAGCAGTATTCCATTATAGACCTGCGCATTCTGCCAATTTGATTTTTTCAATTCTTAGCATCCTTGCACCTTTTTTAAACACTAATGCTACGAAAACAAAAGCGTTTGTTACATTTTAAGAAAATTATTTACTTAGATATGGGAGGATTGGTATAGTGGACTACCACGTCGTACTTGACGAGTTTACTACCCAAATAGCGTGAGTTCGATTCTCACCGGCGCCGATTTGCCTTTTTCAGTCAATTAATAATTGAAATTGAAGGCGTAAGTAAAGCGGACGCTCCCTAAATTGGTTCGAAAGTCAATTAAAGCCGGTAGTTCCCTCTACTACTAGCCCACACAAGTCCTGGACTTAGGGGATGCTCAATTAAGAAGAATAGTACGAGGTTAAACAAAAATGTAAACTATAATATTGTTATATGTCATGTACGTGTGGGAAAAACGTATCATTTGATCCATTTTTCTAACTAGTTGTTTTCGCAATTCTTTATAATGTGCTATTTTTTGCAACTATATCTGACCATTTTATCCATTTATCCTTATTGTCTAAGTTTTGCAACAGTACAGAGCAATGCTTCAAACGAAGGTTTTTAAGAGCCTTTAAAATTGTAAAACGCGGCGTAACGAAAGATAAGATCAGCTCACTATAAAAATTTAAAAGTTTTTTAAATAAACTTGCGATAAAGCTGTAAAAAACGAAATGTGTTCATTTTAAGCATACGCCCTTATCTATAACATTTAAATATACAAAAATTAAATTTATATATACGGGTAAAATAATAGAAACAGGTACCCCATTTGTTTAACATAAATTTAGGTTCAGAAGTTTAACAACATTTAATTTAATTCTGGTTCACCCTTTCACTACCTAAAGGCGAAGTTAAACTTAAGGGATCTTTCTACCTTCAAACTTTAAAAATATTTTGTTTTTAAACATTTTTTTTATATAGAAAGAAAAAAGTTAACATTGTGAAATTTTTTAGGTATGTTTATTTATATTTAAAGAATACAATTTTTTTTTTAGATTTTTAAAGTGCCATTTTTTGCCATAAAATAAAAAAAAAACATCAAAAAGCGGTGGTCGCCATGATTCCCGGCCGTTTGGATCGACTAAAAAAAAAAAAAACGGGGTATTATCCAGTACCGAAGTCGCTAGAGCCCTATCTAGAATATTTGTTTTGGCCAAAAAATAACAAAATGTCAGACGTTTTTCTTGGAAATTATTTAAAGATTTTTAAAAAACGTCCGCCATTTTGTTATTTTTTGGCCAAAAAAAATTCTTCTAGATAGTGACTTCAATACTGAATAATATCCCGTTTTGTTTTTTTTTTTAGTCGATCCAAACGGCCGGAATCATGGCGATCACCGTTTTTTTATGTTTTTTTTTCAAAAAAAAATTATGGCAAAAAATGGCACTTTAAAAATCTAAAAACAAAATTTTGTATTCTTTAAATATAAATAAACATACCTACTACAAAATTTCATAATGATATCTTTTTTCATTCTTTATAAAAAAAAATTGTTAGAAAACAAAATATTTTTAAAATTTTAAGGTAGAAAGAACCTTTAAGAAATCAACGCTACTTTTGTTTACCCTCTCCCCCTATGTAACGCCCCCTATATTTTCTTTTGGATAAAAAACAAAACATTTTATTTGTTTAAAAATAAAAAATCTCATTTACTAACGCTACATCAGTACCCTCTCCCCCTCGTAACGCTAAGCGTTTTTTTAAATATTTAAAAAACTGAGGGTGATAAGACAAACAGACTTCATATTTGGATTCAGCGAACCCAAATTAGTGAAACACATTAGACTAGTGCTATGCTTAACCCCTTTTCCCCAGCAAATGTTTAAAAATACCTTTCGCTCTTGTATGGACATATATGTCCCAGCAGACGTTCAACAAATCCTGTAGCCAAAAAGAACATTTAAAATGCACAGAACAGGGACATATTAGTATTTTATAGTCCGAAATTGATATCAAGTGATAACTATAAGTTACTAATGGGATATATTTGAGCAGCTTTAAAACTATATGTGACCCTGCACAAAGAAAGCCAGTTAGTGTGTCAAATTAACGAATTTATATTTTTGTCGGATTCTTAGGTAGAAAAGTTTTTTACATAAGAATCCGAAATTTTTATTTTTTTTTTAATTTGACACAGTAACTGGGTTTGTTTGTGCAGGGTCACATAATATTTTATATTGGGACAAACATATCTCACTTGTTTTTTGTAAAAGAGCATTTAAAAAAAAATTCACTTGTTTCGTACTTTTGATAGTATTTTATTTTATATACACAAAAAAAGTTTCCGAAATTCAAAGAAAACAAATACGGAGCAAAAGGGTTAAGTCTAGTTTTAAAAACTATAATTTTATAAATATTTAATAAAATACACAAAAATAGAGTACACTTTTTGACTCCCTCAATTAAAATTAATCTTTAGCATGGCCACAAAATTTTCCCTTAACTCCAACTGAATTCCCTGTCTTTTCCCTGCTCAAAGGAAATCTCCGATATTTCCGAGTTACCAGAACTGTAAAAAATGAGACGAGAAAGCTGAAAAATATAAATTGCAATCTAAAATTTAATTTAAAAAAGAGTTTTATCTAACAATCCTTTTTATAGATGGCACCAGAGTCTAGTGAAACAAATGAAGGATACAAATAGGGGTTCTTGTTAGACTTTGCAATTAGAATATCTTAATTTGTATCTGACCTATCAGCTTGACCCTAAGCTTAAAATGACCGAAGCTATGAGTTTATTTAGTATAAATTTCTTCATTTCAAGCTAAATTATTCCTAATTCCAATCCCAACATTTATCTAAGGACTTAATTTTAATTAAATAGAACAATACTGCCGTCCCAAAAACAATACTCCCCTAGTTTATATTTAAAATTCATTTTTTTGCAAAAAAAAATCGAAAAAAAAAGTTACACATTTTTGAAGGAAATAGGTTTTTATCCCCTTTGACTTACCTCACTCCGAATTTTACCAAAAGAAACAGAGGAATTTGTATAAGAAACCTATGGCCCAAATTCTACCCTAAAGCGTTCTCGAGTTATCGTGTTCACAAATTGTCCCTGATAGACAAACAAATTAACAGACCAACAAGGCCAACAAACTTACTGATAATTTTTTTCGCGGAAAACGTCTTTTTTGCATACAATAAGCAACTATCGCATGACTTTTCTAGTGGAAGGTAAAAATTATTAAATTAACCACATTTAAAGCAAGGTTTCCATTAGTTGATCATAAAATTTCGAAAAAAAGAATATTATTCTCTATAATTGTATGAAACATTGTCCATAGGCGTAACATCTTTATATATTGATAACAACTGGATCCTAATAAAAAACGATTTAAATTTTGGTGCACGTTATAAAACAATAATAACAGAGTGGTAAGGGATAGGATCCCTGTGACACCCCACTTTTAAAACGCTACTTTAAATGTTTTTCAATTTGATTAAAATAATTTTGAGGTTAAAAGGAATGTTATATATGAAGATGTGTATTATTTCAAAACCCATAATTTACTTTGATACGTATGTAAATATAAATCAAAATAATAAGATTACCAACAATCGAGGAGTAATGAGGAATAAAGGAAAAATCAAACGTGCTGATGTCTCCCCCTTTTTTATTAGCACGTCCTGTATTATTATTTGCCAAGAATATAGTGATCTTAAATTGGTTCTAACGAATCCTATTGAATAAATTCAATACATATATCTAATCGATATTAGGGGTCAAATAAATACCATACTCCAACTAATAAACTACAAGGGGAGGTCTTTTAGTTAGCTTGCTTTTTTCGGTTGTTGCACATACGACTAATTAGCCTTTAAAAAAACTAGATATGCTTAAACCAAAAAAAAAATGGTATATTTTTTATTTAACCATTTATTGTGACTTCTTAGCGAAGAAAATGTATTCATCAAGTGTTTTTCTTGTGTACTGTAGTGTTTTTTATGCATAGACAATATAAACTTCTGTTTTTTTTTGTGTTTCTAAAAAATGGTATCTGGCTGTTGAGAAGGGTTGCTTTTTTCAAAAAGTCCTCTCGCTTATCCGTGACATATACACGGTATTTTCACTCTTTTGGCATTAAATAAAGGGGATAATTCTACATCATAAAACTCTTCATGTTTTGCATAGGAGCATAGGTACGGAAAAAAACCCTACGACCCTTTAAAATACTAAAAATAAGGTTTTTAATTAATAACTCTGGTACCCTTTAAGCTAGAGTGACGAGGTTTTGCATGTATACTATTAATAATAAGGGCAATGTTAATTTATTTTTTTGAATTTATCCAGAGGCGTGCCTAGAGGGACAAATGCATGAGGCTTAACACATTTTTACCCCAAACTTTTTATGTCTATTTTTTTTTTAATTTTTTTGTAAAAAATATATTTCTTTAGTAAAAATACATAAAAAATGTCATCAAGTGTAACAGTGTATGGGCTACCCTTTAAAAAATATTCAATTAAGAGGAAGTAATATTTCGTGCCACCAAATATATTACTTTTTAAAAGGCTATTACTCCTTTAATATAAATTTAGGTGTTTCGGTGAAGAATACTTTTTTGCTTAGTTTTAAATGCAGAATCGCCCTGCAGCATTTTATTGGTGCTTTTTTTGTTCCTCGTTTAATATGTTCATCTTCGAAGGGCCGTATCTCACCTTAAGATTAAAATTTCGAATTTTATTTAAAAGTAAAATGTGAATGCTCTCCACCAAATTACCTTTCCATCTACACATAAATAACAGCTAACCTTGAGGAGGTTTTGACAATTTTACGAGTGGACCTGATGTTTTGGCAAAAAAACGTTATGGAAATCTGTTATCGTTAAAAACGAAGTATATTCTTTTTATTTTGGCCCCCCTGAATCCGAAAATGATAACCTTTATTATTATTATTATTATTATTATTATTATTATTATTATTATTATTATTATTATTATTATTATTATTATTATTATTATTATTATTATTATTATTATTATTATTATTATTATTATTATTATTATTATTATTATTATTATTATTATTATTATTATTATTATTATTATTATTATTATTATTATTATTATTATTATTATTATTATTATTATTATTATTATTATTATTATTATTATTATTATTATTATTATTATTATTATTATTATTATTATTATTATTATTATTATTATTATTATTATTATTATCATCATTAATGATAACCTTTCTTTGAGGAAATGCCCCATTGTTTTCAGTAGTCATGAGTTTTTTTTTAAGGAGATTTATATCACCAGGGTAATCTGTTATTAAAAAAAAACAGTTTTTTTTTCGGATGGTGGTTTACGTTAACGTTGGTTTGGTTTGTTTTTTTGCTGGTTTCGTGTTTTTTTTAATGGGGGACGTTGGTTGGTGTTAACGTTGGTTTAAGTTGGGTTTGTGTGTGTTTCATGTTTTTTTATTTAAAATATATAATTTAAAAATAGCGGGCAAAGAAAAAAAATTGTGCATTTCCGCAAAGAACGATTACCATTTTCGGATTCAGGGGAGCCAAAATAACTGTAATGCTTTAATATGCTTTATTTTTAACGATAACAGATTTTCATACCGTTTTTTTTGCCAGTACAAAAAATACATAAAAAATCGTCATAGAAAAAAAAATGGTGCATTTTCGCAGTACGGTTCCCTGAACACATTATTTTCTTTAGTTTTTATTAATTTGATATTGAATAATATTTATTAAATAAAATCATACAGTAAATTTATATACGGCTTTTCCGTTTAACACAGCAAAGTACGTGCCTGTGGTGACCATAATGGGGTCACGAAGACACAGATTTGGTCAGTTATGGTGGTTAATCATGCATTTCTATCATTTACTGCAAAAAGGCTAAGTTTATTTTCTACACTGTAATTTTTTATGTAAATTTACCTATAAAATCACTGATATTATGATGCCAGGTAAAATTACATTCTCGATTACATTTATAATTACATAATTAAATATTTATAAATTTATTGTAAAATTTATACGTATGTAAAAATACATTTTTTAAGTAACTTTTTGTAGAAACCTATATTTTTTATGTATTATCTTGTAAAAACATAAAATCATATGTAAATTTATATTTCAAGTCACTGGTAACGTAAAGACAAGTAGGCCAAATAGGTAAAAATACTTTTCTTAATATAATTTTATATTTATTTATATGTAAAATTAAAACATTTTACCTGTAATAATTAGAAAACTTACAATACCTACAGTAAATTTAAACTTATTGCTAAAAAACGGTCTGATTAGAGCAACCAGAAATCTGTTAAGGACGACAACAGTTTTTGTTGTAGTTACCAGAAACACAACTTAGATTTTAAGGATGTGGTAACTTACCAGTGGTAAGCACAACAATTTATTTTGTTGCCCATACTAGATTTTTGGTCGCAATAACAAGAAAAATTATTGTTCCGTATTTAACTGTTGATCTGGTCGTCCCATCCAGTTAGTCATAAACATTCCCAAACAGACAAACCAACAGACCGGAACTTACTTTACATGAAAAAGTAATGAATTAATCTTTTTTTACTAAAAAGGCCATTTTTCTTTATAAGGGAAATGATGATATTGTAAAATAAATGATGATAATGTAAAATTTACTATTTAATTTGCAGAACATTACTGAAGGGATTTTCCTGATCCTGAACATGCTTTAGCCAGTTTTACGTCTAGGTATATAGTAAATGTGATTTACAGACCCGAGATTGATATTTAAACATGTATAACATGTCCATCATACTACGTGGTGATGAACGTGCTCACGTAACACAGAATTGTTGGTCTTTGTCAAAGACTCTTTGACCTATATCTATAGTTTGGACCACCTAACTGCATTCACATAAAAAAAGGTTGTTTTTAATTTTTACATTATGTAGCTAACTACCTATACTCACCTAGTATCCTTCTGATAGAAAGTTTTTGTGGTATAAATATAGATTTTTTTTTCAAATAGGTAGCACGTGACCACGTACGATATTTTTGCCTATTAAGGGTGGTCAGTGACCAATAGTCACGTGCTATCGCAGAGACGGATCCAGAATAAATTCTCTAAAGGTGTCGATTTGCCAAACATTTCTTTATTTTATAAAGAATTTTAGATTTCGATTCCTTCCCCCCCCCCTTTCTTTTTTCTTTTTAGAACTTATTTGACACTTTGTGACAAAGGGAGTTATAACAAATTGACAAAAAAAACTGACCCAATTTATGTAAGAACCCTGACCTTTACAAGGTTATGGCAAGTTTAAGTTTATTTCAAAATTAGTAGTAGTAAAATTAAAATAATCTTCCAAGATTATTTTTGAATATAAGGTACCTCAAGTACCTGAACCCTAAGTTTAAATGATTCTGTTTGAAAAATATTTTGAAACAGATCACCTAATTAAATTTTTGCATTAATCTAGATTTTTTTTTGAAATTTGAGCAAAATTAGGCATTATTTAAAAAATGTATCTGACCTTGAAAACTTACGTGTATATAAATAATATACGGAAGCGAAATTGACTTGAAATTGATAAATTAATTTTATCTGGTAATAAATAATAATAAAAAAAGGATTGATATGAAGAGAGGGATTATATGTATCACTGCTGCATCTGATACTGTATCAACTGCATCACTGATGCAAAGTGGAAGTGATAGATGTCGTAGATCATTCGTAGAGGACAGCAGAGGTTTTACATTGACGGGTTCTTTTGTGTATTGGCTACTTGTTGATACTGGTAGATATTAAAAACACAACGTGGGGGCGGTCTGACTGGCGAATGGCTTTCACGATAAATTGCGGCACCTTGATGCGCTAACTCGAACTGCGTGATGTCGGCCAACCAGCCAGCGCGCCCCGTGCTGGAGGTTGCACGTGCCCGCCCACTCTTTGGATGCCACTACTAGTCGTTACCACTCATTAGTCACTTGTTCACAGCTAAAGCAACAGTACTAGATTTTCCACAATATACTATATTTCTTATCAAAAATTCATCGCACATTTTCCTTTTTTTTTTCACAACGCGTGTTCAATAGTGTTAAGTTAGTGTTTAGTGTATAACATGCTACCGTACCAAGCGGTAGCTATGGACTATGCAGTTTCGTCCAGTTTCCAGAGACACCAAGCACCAATTGGACTAGGAGTCAACATCAATCCGGCTTTTACACACTCCTGGTTCGTACCGGCGGATCTGTGTGTCCCCTACAAACAGAGTCCTCTCCTCGAACCAGGGCATGTCAATTTTTTATTTGCTTATACTTTAAAGTTCACTTTGAGGCTGTTCAACAATTTTGCCGTCCTAATTTTTACCCCCTTGAGTCGTTTTCACCTTTTCTCCTATCCTAGTGTAGCTTGTCACTTGGGTGACATAATTTTTGAACAGCCCCTATTCTACTGTGCTAACCAAACAAATCATAAAACCCCTTAATCAGGGTACCTACCTACCTTCGTATTAGATTTTTTTCAAAGGGAGTGCTCCGGAGCACATGACCACCCTCAATACGCCAAAATACTCTTCTGTATTTCATAGTATACCTAAAAAAATCAAAAATATGTATTAATTTCGATACATATACAGTGAAACCTTTATAACTCGAAACTCAAGAGATCGCGAGATTAGTTAGAGTTAGAGAGATTTCGAGGTGTGGAGGTTAAATACAGTGAAACCTTTATAACTCGGAACTAAAGGACTGCAAGATTAGTTCTAGTTAGAGAGTTTTGAGTTGTGTAGTTTGTCTGCAATAAAAATAAAGCAACAGTACTAGCCATGGAGCCCGTTCTTGGCATGGGCATTTTATTAGTGTTGTTCGTTATTAGCATTGCTAGTTTTGTAATAAGAGCTGTTATACTTCTGTTTTTTCCTTAAAGAATTGGTCAGCTGCGATTTATCTTACTCTATATCCGTTTTTTTTCAATGCATCAAACTTTCAAATCTTTGAAAGGTTTTTGGTTCATGGAAATTTAAAAAAGTGCTACTGGCATTTTGTTAAATTGATTTAATTTGGATATAGAACAAGATAATTCTACGCTGACTGGTTGTCAAAGTCATGTTAACAACGTGACAACTTGTCATTTATCTTTTCTGTCAACATTTAGTGAAAAGAATCATATGCCAATGGTATTGGTGTAACAAGCAGTGACGTGGGTATATTTAGTGCCAAAACCTAACTACTAAAGACATATTTAGAGAACGGGTCCACAAAGATGCATTATTAATTTATGTATGCTAACCACGTGTGATCTATTTTATTGTCAACCTAAGAAAAGATTTTAATTTGAACTGTTTTTGTGTAGGTTTAATATGTAACGTTTTACCCTGACCTACCCTAGGAAAGAAAACATTTTGCCTCCTTTAATATAACGTCATAACGAGCAATGGATTAATATAGCGAACAAGGGAAGCATATCTTTAGCTGAAATACAATTATGGCCAGCTTCAATATGTTTCCCTGTAAAAAAAATGATAAATTTCGAGTAAAAAGTAGCTAAGTTTCCATTTAAGTAAAGTTAGGTACATTTGTATGTATGATTACATATAATTACAATGACGAATTTTAATTGATTAACATTTACCTACAAAATATGTAATATTTACACGATTCTCTGTTAAGTCTCACAGGTTAGGTAAATTCCTAGGGCAAACCGCTGAAAAAATAAGTACACACAGAAAAATATTGTCTTAAATCAAGAAAATGGTGATTTGCATATAACTAAGAGAATACACTTATATAATAATAGCGTTATTAATACAACAACATAGTGTTATATATGCGTTAACCACAAATTGTACTATATTATATTATGACATAAGATAACATTTGTTGTTGTATTTATTAAAATTTTATGTTGTTTACCTCTTAATTCTACAACTGGTTGTTGTATTGTATAACATATGTTATCATATATTACAAAATATGGTTGGCGCCTATATTACAACAACATGTCTATCAGTGATATATATTCTTCTTTTATGCATACCATATTCTTATGCTTTCATATTTGAGAATATATTCATTTATACGACTGCTTTAGAATGTAAGCAAATACACACACTTTTCAAACACATAATTAATCCATTCTAGCTCTAGATACGGTATGAATATTCCGTATCAAGTGTTAGAATGAGCACGTGTAGTGCCATCTCTTGTTTATAAAAGTAAAGAAAACTGTAGCAAAATTAGCAAAAATATATATATTTTACCATGAAACATTGAATAATTTAATGCAATTTAAAGTTTTGCGTTAAAATTACATAAAGTTTATTAGTTTTTCTTAATATTTGGCCAGTTTTTTATAATTTAGTTCAAAAAATTAAAACTGCTCCATCTATTGTTAAATATTTAAACCTGATATCTGTCACAACAATCTGACAAAACCTTCAATTTTTGCATTATAGATTGTAAATATGTGCTAAAATTAAATAAAAATCTTTTCTAAGTACTGATTGATAAAATTATTAAATAACATTAATTGCTTTATTTAAAAATATGTGTTTTGTTGCATTTACAATGTAAAGTCACAAAAAACATTGTTTTTAACCTTGTCCGCAGTTTAAAGCCATACAGTGTTTTATATTTGCAGTCGAAGAAAAAGTATAGTCTACAACACGTATGGAATAGTCATTCCGCGCTCGCGGAACCGTCATACTCCGACTCGTATGACAAACTTTCCGACTCGTATGAAAAACCTTCCCGTCGCGCGGACTATTGTCTATTCCATACTAGTTATAGAATATACTATTCTCTTTCAAGCATACCATATTCTTATCCTTTTATATTTAAAGCACAATTTTGATCTAAAGGAGAATATATTCTCTTCGTTATATCCAAATCACACAAAAAGACAATATTTTTTTCTGTGTAGAATTCGTTCTAGGAGGTTATCCCTTAAAATTTCCTTGGATTTTCCTCTAAGATGACCTCAAAACAACTGAAAACAAACCTAAAAAAGGTACCACGTTTGGTAAATATGAGATTTTCTTGAATATCCTTTAGAGATTAATTCCAAATATTCCTCCAATTTGAACATATGAATTCCTCAGTGGTTTACCCCTCCGCAAATTCACAGTTATTTCAGTGTATGTTAAATCTAAATGAGAATTAAGCCTTAATATTTATTCATAAATTCAATATTCTGCTTAATTTTTTTATCCTGGCTGGAAAAAAGAAAATACGAACAAGTGTAGAGTAAAATGTCGATAATTTCCATTTGAATGAAGTCATTAACATAAGAATAGAATGGCGAAAAAACTAACATTAAGCATATTAATTGGTATTCAATCGACACATTAAATACCGACAGTCGTTTCTCAGAAGGTGACGTATTCATTAAAAGCAGGGGCGTATCCAGAAAGTTTTCAAGGGGGCACTTAAAATTTAAATTTTTCAGTGCACCAAACAACGACGACTTGGTCTGCAAAATGGTAAAAAAAAAAATTAACTAATTTTATTAACGCAGCTCTGTCTTTATCTTTATAGCTACTTGTGTTACATGGAATTATCCCTACGAAACTGAGTTTAGTTAAAAATGCTTAATTTTGATTGGTCGCCTTCAGTTTAGTCCAAGTTTAAAGTTAAACCATCGTTGGTGCAAGCGGCCCTTAATCTGTCATATTTAAAAATCATTAAAAATAATAATAATTTTTATGAACTAGGGTAGACTGTCACTGATTGCTGATTAAAACCATAGAAATTTCACCAAAGTTTCTCTAATATTTAATTAACACTGATGTTTACTATTTTACAATAACGATGGTCGTGAATTTTAAGTCACATTTAACATGTATATGATTCCGCCATTCTCTTCTGCCGTCACGTAACTACTATCAACGATATTTAGAACAATGGCTTTGTTTATTTTGAATTCTTGTACAATACTCTTGCCAATATCGATTTTAATAGATAACAACAAGAACACGTTTTCATAATTCGCTCATGGTTAATTTAAATTCTCTGATTTTGCAAATTAATTAATCATAATATATCATAGTAATTTATCATAACAATATATCATAATAATATGATTGTATATAAGTTGGCGCCCAACGTTTTTATAATAAATTGTCATAAGAGGTGTTACATACACTGTAAAAAGTAAACTGAATATTCAGTTACAAATGGATAGGAAATCGGAAGTTATCATCCTATACAATTGTACTTTAATTTTTGTTAAAAACACGCAATATCTGAATATTTAGTTAAAAATGGATAAAAAGTTATGATCCTATACAAATGTTCTTTAATTTTTGTTAAAAACACCCTAGTTCTAAAGTCACGTACTTTAATATTTAAGGACAAACATGAAATGGGTGTTTTTAACAAAAAGTAAAATTTTATAGGATAAGAACTTCCGATTTCCTATCCATTTGTAAACGAATATTCAGTTTACTTTTTACAGTGTAGATATTTTCCTGGTTAATCATATAATCTTTAGAAATTATTTGACCTTATCTTTTTTTGGAGCTTTGTCATATTAAGTGTTTTAAGGGTAGTCCTTTCCTTAAAATCGATTACCTTGGACTACTTTATAGCCTTAATTTCGCCTAATTATTACAACATTCTGAAAACCGATACGCCATATTGGCTCCGCCATTTTGATTTTTGGTGTGTTAACCATTGGTCTACGTTAATATCCCTAAAAATAGCCTGTATACGAAATCAAAAAAAAAATAGGCTCAATGAGCAAGGAGCTTCGGTGAAAGTTTTTTTTTAAATCATCCAATTTTTTTTGTAAAATATTTTGGAATATTTAGAAACTTTTTAGACCTCTATCTTTTTAAATTTGGTTAAAAAAAATATTAATAAAACCACAAAATTGGCTTTCTGATCATTTAATTGAGCTGAATTTTTTATGACCCTCTTAGGGGACCAAAATAAAGGGTTTAACCAATTTTGGTTAAAATCGGTGACCAAAAACTTTTTGGCCCAGCCTAATATTCATAGAACAAGGGAAAATTGAACCGAGATGAGGATAAGGTGGAATGATGATTGAAAGAGTAAATAAACATTTAGGGAAACGGTTATTGGTTGGGCAGGGTTGGTAATAAAGGGGTCATCCTTAATAAATAAATAAAAGTAGTGATTCATAAATATTTGCGAAACCTAGATATGTATATTTAAGCCACAAAAAAGCCTGGCTTGTCGTATATGAGATATACGAGATATTTTTAAATTTTAGACTATAAAAAATAAATATGTTACCCATGATTCTGCATGTAAATATGATTTTACATGGTATTTTACAATTTTACATGTAATTTTACAATTTTACTAGTAATTTTACAATTTTACATGTAATTTTAAAATTTTACATATAATTTTAACATTTTACATGTAATTTTACAATTTTACATGTAATTTTAAAATTTTACATGTAATTTTACAATTTTACATGTAATTTTACAATTTTAGATGAAATTTTGCAGTTTTATATGAACATTGCATTTTTTTACACAGTACATAAATTATCCTCTTAATATTGGTACTAAAAGCCTATATCTCCAATTTGAAATACCTACAAAAATCCAAGCATCCTGGACGAGGAATAACAGAGATATAAAGGATTTAACGAGAATTGAATAATCGAGATTTCTCGTGTTGTCTCGATTTCGACAGAAAATCAAGAAAATAGTATAATTTAAAAATTAACACAAGTCACATCGTTGGGAGTCGAGACTTGATTAAGCATCGATGCTTATCGACTTGTTTAATTTTAGCTTTTTGTACTTTTCATAAACCTTCTTAAAAAACCTACTTAAAAGGTTTTTAGTAAGTTATAAAAATAAATAACATTTCCAATGATAAAAACTTATTTGGTCAACTTTGGGTATTTTTCGGCGCAGGATACTAAGGTCAAGTAGCCCTACAGAATATCGAGTCATGAAAATCAAATATATCACGAGATCAGACAAGAAGGTAATCGTCGAGAAATGGTCAAGACAATATCAACCTATTTCTTGTCTCGAAAATCGAGACTCTCAAAAATCGAAACGAGAGGTTCCGTTTCTCAAATCTCGTGAAACCGTCTATAATCATTTGACTTTTTTATGAATTTTGGAATAGTAGATGTAATTAATTTTTTGCTAGTTATTATTTAACCAACAACACTAAAAAATACAGTATCTCATTTAAAAAACGAAAGTTGAGATAATTTATGAAAAAAGTAAATTTTTTAGAAAATGTCCCAAGATGAAATTTTGATGAAAAAATCATATACCTAGGTAATGACTTGCTGTATCATTAAAAATAAACCTTTATTACTAAAAACAAGGCTCTTCTGATAGAAGTACACATTTTTGTGATTGAAAGTGTTGCTTTGGGGTTGAACAAATAATAGGTTATCAGTGCAGCAATCACAAAATCCTTGAATATAATATGGTCCATGTGACAATTGGACTTATTTTGGTTTTATAGCAGGGAAATGAAAGAGGCTATTCCCTGTAATTGGATTATTTCCATTCTTTATCGAAAAAAATGAATAATTCTTATATGAAAAGTACCGATGTAAAACGTACTTTACGAAAATCATTTAACCCTTTCGAGACTAACGGTACACATATGTAGCGGAAATTAATAAATTACATTTTCTGTCAACAATTAACAAATGATATATGGTTGTACTCAGAATTTAATTCTGAATAAAAATATGTAATTATATACAAGATGTTCCTTTTAAAAATCAAAAGTTGAGGTCCTTTCCGGAAAAACCGAAAGTGACACAATTTGTTTTAAAATGTCAAAAAATGCAATTTATTTAATTATTTACGTTCTTTAATAAACAAAAAACTTGTAGGGGTTACCACTGTGGCATCCGCTATATTTGTATATATACCAGCAGTCCTGTTGGGAGGTTTCAACGACTACCATCAGTCCTAGTTACAAAACCGATGTTATTATTTAAAGGATTAACACATTAATCGCCCAAATACAAAAATTAATGTTTGCCCACTGGGCCACAATTCTTTTTTTAACAATTAGTTATGTTATGTTAGGAGATAACATATAATATTGTAAAAATTAATTTTGGTCACTTCTAGATAATAAAAAAAAAACATTTTGTAAATGAGAACCGACATTTGGGTCTCAGGCTGAGACTCTCAGTGCAACAACAATATTTTGGCCGTGTGACTCGTATGTAGATATGTAATTTGCTATGAGAAAATAGGCAACAATGAAAGACGGAAAAAGGCACAGTTGCAGGGTCCAAAGTCAAGATTTCGTTTGGACTTTTTATATATATATACTATTTCTACCTTTTTCTGTACTGTAATAATTATTTTTCAAAATAATATTTTTATTTTGCATTTTATTCACAACACGGAACAAAATGTTACAGGCTCAAATCATTTTTGGGACCATCAGGTCTTATATTTTAATAGTCCATATTCACCAATGCAATAGGTGACCCATACGGAGGTTCACAGAGCATAAAGTAACAGCAAGCAGTGAAGACCGTATGTCGGGTCACAGGGCCTAAGTGGCGATTTAAGTTCAGAACCAAATGTCGATTCAAATGGTGATTAAAGTGTTAAAATACCACCATACTATATAAAAAGACTGGTGGTACATATTTATACCACTACCCTCACCCCATCCTAAGATAATTTTTTCATCAGGCAGGCTCAAAAGTGTTCAAAAATAGCTTATCAGCTGGCCAATAAAAAAGACTGAATGACTTAGTTTAGTTAGCGATAATTATGGCTGAATTAGCCTTTAACTTATTACTAAAATATAGCAAAATATTTGTTTGTTTAATTATAAAAATTAAAGTTTATCAAGAATTTTTTTTAAACTTTTATATAATTTGTAATAACTGCACATTAAGCAGTCTTATATAATTTATATGGCAATAAAAATACTATAAAGAAGCTATAATAAAATGCCTCAATAAATTTTAAATGCAAATTTGGAGGTTTTGCACTAATATCAGTAGGAAATTTTTGATTTTTTTTGAAACCGTCTACGTAAAACCCCAGAGTCAGCTTTAGATTTAAATATTTTTACCATTTCGAAAATCGTTAGAAAAAAAAATTATTTTATTAATATCTACAAAAAAAAAATATTTGCATTCAGTAAATTTTCTTATCTTTTTCTCTGGTGCCTGGATAGTTTTTTTGTTAAAATACCTTAATATAATTATAGTATTAGGTTTCATAAATAACTGCGTATGAAGTTTTATTAATAACTAAGAAATAGAATTATTCATATTCTATGAATCACATATCATAATATTTGGATTATATGTTATATGTTATATTATTAAAGGAATATGATACCCTATGGCATCGCCGTGTTACTTTTAAAACCTCGTCGCTAAAATAGTAGATTTTCTAGCACAGAAAGAAACCCATTCCCTAGCCTGTCGATTTGGACATAACTTAATTTGAATGTACTTTAAAACATATATAAAATACAGCCAAGAGAAAATGAAATAAAAATTGTCGCCAGAGACTATATCGTCTTAATATGTGAATCACAATCTGATCTCTTCTCATACCTAGCCCTTTCCATAAGATTTGAGATAAAATTTAAACTTTAATAAAGTAGAATAATACGAGGTTAGAACAAACAAACAAACAAACAAACAAACAATTTCAGATTTCTGAATTTAACCCATTACATCTTATTTATACTAGAACTTTGCCCTCATCGATATATCGATAGTAAGAAGGCTTTTCGTTTTAGTTGACAAAGTTTTTGTCATACGTTTGGTATTTACCGTTTGATTTCGGAATGCTATTACGTACGGTCGAACCAATTGGTAGTAAAATCTGTTACCGTGAGAGCGATTATAGCGTTTTGGTTATTATTACATCTCTTTTTTTGTAAAATTTTATTTATATCAATTAAAATTAGTTAAAAAGTATAATTGATGTATGTTCATCATGAAATAAACCATTTTTCAAAAATAGTTTGATTTTTTTAAAGAAATGCTAACGAAAATTCCCATTTTTAACCCTATTTTAAACTCCCAAAAATTGCTCCGAAAAAATAAAATATGTGGGCAAATAGATAATTTTATAAGCTTTAAAATGATGTATCACACGACTCTCCTTTCTATTAGAAAAAATTCCCCCTTGCCCCCCTGTCTCCATTGTGCCACCTAAGCATACCAAATATATACGAAAAAATTATTTGGGTTATGTTATTTAGGTGTTTCAAATTTCAAGTTGATATCTTAAGTCTTTTAAAAGTTAAAGGGGGCCGACTTTTGACACGCTGTGTATACATAAAAATATTATTTTTAAGTTTATTGCTGACTTGCGTATACTTATCATCAGTAAATAATTATATTAAGATAAGTCACTAAACTTATTGCTAACTCCACAAAGATATCGAATACGAGTTTGTTTCATTTGTCAAATACCACCATAATAAGCAGTAGTGCTAGTTTTCTGCGTGCTATACGAGAATCTCTTAGTCTCGTAACGAGATGAATTTTAACGAGCTAAATTTTATCGAGACGGAATTCCTTAAACAGTAAGGCAGACGCAATAAATGTTAGTTCATGTATAATTACGATTTAATAAATTAGATCAGTGATCGATACACAGATACAAATAATATATTAATCCAAATGAATATCATTTAAGTCAAGTGAATGTTAACTTTATAGGCAATTTTATTATTTAATCCAAGCACTTTTAAGTGATTTAAGTTTTAATCTCTCAATCGAAGTGAGATAAGAATTTAACTTCAATCAAACATTTAATGTTAAGTGATTGTGTTAATATACAAACTTTTCATCTACTTGATCTGAATATTTCGTTTTTTAGTAATTTTTTTGGTGTGTGTGTGGTTAATGAATTTATAATTATACAGGGTGGTTCAGAAATAAGGTAAACAACTTTAAGGGGTGACACTGGGTCCAAAAATATGAAAAAAAGGTCCTATAAAGGTTGGTCCGGAAATGAGCCCTAAGGGAGCTATGACCCTACCCGAAAACCCAACTAAAACATTTTTTCGACCCACCCTAGTACTTAACCATGAAAATGTTAAAATCAGAATTGCACTTTCCAATTTGGTCATATTTTAGGGAGGTGTAAAGAGGGCATTTGCAATGTAATTGTATTAGTGCCCTTTTTATCTGTATAAAATGGATAAAACGCATAAAAAATAGTCGGGATTGAGCGAGGATCGACCACAGAAGGTGGCAGATTGTAACAATGGCGGATCAAAGGCATTACGAAACATTAGATTGCATTAATTTTGGACACAGCGTCCGAAGCATTCGGTCTTTGGGGACTTGTATCGATAACTCAAGCAAAGAATTTCGGAATTGTTATGCCTACTCTTCGCGCCATTCGTAGAAATAAAACTTGAATAGTATATTCTATAACTAAAAGTTTGGACTAAAAGTTTATTTTTTTAAGGTATAGTTATTTTAAATTTGCCGCTGAATACTCCACAAAGTCCGATTTACACTGAAGCATGTGGCTTGTTTTGAATGTCAACATAACCAAAATTTATAATTTTTGTTTACTTACATTGTTTTTATGATGTTTTGATGAGAATTGATAAAGCTGTTGCTAAAAACACTTTTGTATTCCTGTAGAAACAAAATTTGCTTATAAAATCGCTTTTATTCCAATAATTTAGAGGAATAGACCATTGTTTTGTTCTCGTTAATGGCACGTCAACGTTTTACGGTTGTGTAAATTGGGCCTAGTCATTTTGCTTACGGCGCATGCGTATCTTACTTGCTATGGTAATTTCGAGATTGTTTACAAGCGGGAAGGTTTAAAATAACTATATCTTAAAAAAATAAACTTTAGTATGGAATAGACAGTTGGCACTTTTTACTAAAAACACAATGTTTTAAGGGGCCGTCCATAAAAGACGTCCGCAATTGGGGGGCCGGGGGGGTTACCAAAATCGGACAGAAGAGGACAAGGAGGGGGGGGGGTGGTCAAGCCATTTTCGGACGTCCACTTTTCCAAATTCAATAATGATAAAAAAAGTGAAAATCTGAAAAAAAAGGGGGTACCCTACTGCGTTTGGAAGTCCTTTAGAAGGGGGACGTCTGGAAATGGGACAAAATCGGACAAGCAGGGGGGGGGGTGTCTGAACTTTCGGAATTTTCGCGGACGTCTTTTATGGCATGTTAAGGCATGTTTCCACAAATATACGCAAAGGCGTAAACCCAAAATTTCAACAAGAAAATTTAAATTTAATTTGGTGAACCTAATGCAGCCTTTGACAAATTAACTAACTGCAAGTTTAATATGAGTAGATATTTTATTAAAAAATTAAGAATTTTGATCACAATTCCAAAGTCCAAACCGACCCTATTTTTTGTAGCAACCTTACTTTTAGGGCAGTCCAAACCAGATAAATAGTTAATAGTTATGGAGCAATTTTTTTTTGGCAGCAACCATACTAGTGAAATAGGTGCCTCAACCAGATCTTTTTTTTTTCGAACTGGCTATTTAAACTATCGACGTAACATAACCTAACTTTTTGGTTTTGCTTGTTTTTTTCGCCTGTTTGTTGTTCTTAATGCTATTGAACTGGTAGAATACAATTCTGATGAAAAATATACTTTAAAAGTCTTAAAAACCCTAAAAATTAGCTAATATAGATACAGAACGTACAAATAGCATGTTCTTTATGAACTGGCTATTTATACGTCCGACGTAACATAACCTAACTCTTTGGTTTAGGTCGGTTTTTGCGCCTGTTTAATTTTTTTGATACCAATTCAACGGGGAGAATACAATTCTGACGAAAAGTATACCTTGGCTGATTTTTAAGGTTTTTAAACCTTATAATGCTATTCTTAAAGAATACGTTTCGCTCACCGCAGTAATGAGAAGAATCTAGCACATGCGCACTGGTTTGCTTATTTTTGTTTTGACGGATGTCAAAAGTGGCTTCTGTTTAGGCAGTTGTAGTTTTATGAAATAGTTTAATTTGAGTGGGGTTACGGTGCGCATCAGGTCCACAAACATGAACTATATTTTTGCACTGATTTCTGGTTTTATTACTAAAACTTACTGTCTTGAATATAATTAGGTGCGAAAAATCCAGTTTTTTTGTAAGAATATATAGCAAAAGATTGTTAAAATACTCACGAATTTCTGTTTGATTTTTTAAATGGGGGCATTGGTTTACGTTAACAATGGTTTGGTTTGGTAGTTTGCTGTTTTGGTTTGGTGTTTTTTTTTTAATGGGAGGCGTTGGTTTACGTTAATAATGGTTTGGTTTGGTAGTTTGCTGGTTTGGTGTTTTTTTTTAATGAGAGGCATTTTTCAGATACGATATTTTAGAATTTAGAAGGCGATATATTTTAAGAATCAAATGTTTATTAATGAATATTCCGCAATTTTTTTTTACGAAAATACTATTAAAAGCGAGTACTTTTAGCCAATTAAAAAAAATTGTTAGCTCGCAAAGAAAAAAGTAGATATTTTTGTAAAATTCTGCAAAAGAATGTTACATAACCTTAAAATAATTCTTGGCATACGTCAAAACAAAAATAAGAAAATCAGTGCGCATGCGCTGGATTTTTCTCATTACTGCGGTGAGTGAATTGTTAAAGAATACAGGACGTACTTTAGCTTCGTGTACGTCGGACGTACAAATAGCCTGTTCCTTTTTTGTTCAGTGAAAGAGTATACTATCAAATACAGCGCGTAATACATCTTTAGCTTGTTTTTGTCGGCACCGCGTCAGCTCAATTTACGGTATTTGAGAGGGGCAGCGCGTGAAAACAAAATTAAGGCGAACTTTTGGTAAAATTGGTAGAAATTGGCCTATGCTACTTGAACCGTCATTTTGGTCCTCTGAGAATTGGCCCTCGGCCGTCGATTATTAGGTTATCTATCGGAAGAACGCTTCTCAGCTTTCTCCCCGAGTTGAGTTACGTATGTCCGTGTGTGTGGCGGCGACGACGACGACGGTCATACCTGGACGCCACACAGTGGGAGAAAAATTAAAAGCAAAAAGAAAAAAAAATGGTCGAGTCCGTACCTATATTTTTTGATTATTTTTACTTTCTCGTCAAAGAAAGTATTGTTGTATTTGCTTAAATCATCTTATTTTTTCCAAAACGTTGAGAAATGTCAAAATAAGCAAACAAAATCTTAGGAACGATTTGAGCTAGCGAATATTTTTTTTCCAGCGCCCCCGCCATATCCCCAAAATGTAAAAAACTGTTTTTAGACATAACTTTGTTATTATTAAAAAAAAAAATTTTAAAAATCACATAAAAGGAAAAATAAAATTACACAAAATAGGGAACGTTCAAGTATTCCGTAACGCAAAATGTACCAAAATTCATACAATTCATACCTCGGTTCTCGCGTTATTCAAGGCTGTAGAGATTTCATATTTTGGCTACTCCCCTAACACAACCCCTATTAGGGGGGGGGGTAGCCAAAATATGAAATCTATAATAACGCGAGAACCGGGGTATGAAGTGTATGAATTTTGGTACAATTTGCGTTACGTAATACTTTTTTCATATGTAATAATAATAATAAACTTGGTGTAATTATAATTTTTTTCCAGCCCCTCGCCCTCTCCCCCCAAATATAAAAAAAAATTGTTTCTGGATATAGCTTTTTTATTATTCATAATAAAAGAAATATTTAGTGTGTATTCGACAGCTCTTCGACATATGATAAGAAACAATATGCAAAAAAACTTTTTAGACAGACGGACGCAATTGTTTTTACTGATTTTGACTCAGGAAGGTCTAAGACGTCGAGAAATGTCAAAAAAACATGGTCAAAGTTTTTGACCTGATGTAAAAAAATGATCGTCTGTGTGGCACCTAGGTCCAAGAAAGCTCTAACGCCTCCGATCCGACACTAAACATCCCCAGGGACTCCCCAGAGACTTAACCGATGCTTCTTTCCGTCTTTTATGTCTACTTTTGTGCATCGGACGCTCTAAGTGCTGACAGTCTTGCCTCTCTCTCCTTCTGTTCTTCACTCTTTCTCTCCCTTGCCGAAACAAACGATTGACTTCCGAAATGGCCCACGTTCTGATGACCATCGTCAAAGGAAGCATATCTTTCTTCTCTGCTGACTGGCATCTGGGCGACTCTACTCAGGCGCACAACTTCTTACTTTTATTTTTATTGATTTCCAACTTAGACAAGTTCCTGTCCTTTCTTTAAATACACATGCATATACATGTATAAGTAATACAATAATTTGATTTAGCAATGGTTGCTAAAATGATCAAGAAAAAGAAAAGTTTTTGAAAACAAAAGCTACTTTCCATTTAAATGGGAACTAAATTTCTAGTAAGCCACTGATAAAAATGTTGTTGAAATTAGGCGCCAATCATATTTTGTAATATGTTATAACATAAATATGTTATACGTACAACAACCAGTTGTAGAATTAAGAGGCAAACAACATAAAATTGTAATAAATACAACCACAAATGTTATCTTATGTCATAGTAAGTACTATACTATAGTACAATTTGTGGTTAGTACATATGTTGTTGTATTAATAACTATACAGGGTTATTTACAAATAAATTCGAGGTGAGTAAATTTATGAGGTGATTCTACGTTAAAAAATATAAAAACAAGTTCCTTAGGACTAATTTCCGGACCAACCTTTATAGGAACTTTTTTTTCATATTTTTTAAAGAAGAATCACCTCTTAAATTTCTCGAACTTATTAGATATTTAGATTTTTTTCGTGCTGATTACAAATTCGTTAGTCAAATTTTCTTTTCATATCCTTTTTTAAATCCATTTTAACTAACATTGCCCAGAAATAGAAATGTTTCCACTGTTAGGTTAGAGGCTCCAACTGAGTGCATTTCAAAATTTGTACAGATTTGTAATCAATAATATAATATAATTAAACTGTCACTGAAAAAAACTGCCAGTTTTAAAGTGGTATTGTGTATGAATGTACGAATATTGAGAATGTACACAATATAAAGCAGGTTTGAGAATCACTAACCATATACCATTTTAAAATATGAAGGTACAATCCTTACGTGAGCGGAGACTGCGGTTTGAAATACTGGCAATATTTATAATTTGCGAGACGCTACATTGTCTGTAGCCGGAGACCTAGTGACCTTTTTTATTTTAATATTTTCTCCCGGCTGTATTTTATATATGCCTTAAAGTTCATTCAAGTGAAGCTATTTCCAAATCTCTAGGCTCCGGATCCTTTGGGTACTAAAAGCTCCAAAAGCTGTGCCAATGGGCAACCAAAAAATCTATTTTTAACTTGCCGAGTCATATAAATTACATTTATTACATTTAGATTTAGAGATTTCCATAGTTATACACAATAATTCTGAGGCTAAGGGGGTAAGAACACTCTTTAAAAAGTGCCTTTGACATATGTTGTACCTAATTTTTTAAAGAAATGAGAATTTATGAAATGATATTTTGATTAAATGAAAATTATTTCGACTTTTTAGTATTGACATATGTCAAATGAACGTTTTAAAGCCTTTTTTACCCCTTGGCCGGCTGAATAATTGTGTAAAACTGTGAACATATACTAGCCTAAATGTAACAAATGTAATTAGTTTGAAGTTAAAAATATAATTTTCGGGTACCCCATTTTACCACCTTTTTGAGGCTTTTAGCACCCAAAGGAACCCGATTCAGGACCTGTCGATTTGCAAATAGCTTTATTTGAATGTACTTTAAGACATATATAACAGCTGGGAGAAAATAATGAAATAAAAATGATCACCAGCTCTTAGACTACTACTAGACATCTTTAAGCCAGAAACACTAATGATAAATACATTCCTAGAAAAATTACAAAAAGTATAGTTTTAAATCCAATATAAAGAATCTGTCCGGCTGAGATGACAGACTTCCGTCAGCCGCGAATTCACATACGCTATGCCTCTTGATTCGGTTCGTTTTATGACTGTTCTACGTGCATTCGTGTGTCGTGCTAATGACTATTCTTCCCGTGGGACATCGGGACACTTAAATGTGTCCTCGTCCACCGTCCTGTTTACTAAAACAACCAAACTTTACCTACTTCCTTCCGAATTCCTGAACATACTGCTTCCATCATACATTAATCTCATTATGTTTTTCACTTATCTTTCCCTTTATTCGCGTTTAATCATATCTTATTTATAAACGTGACTCTAATAGAACATACATAGGAAAAAAGGATTCCTGGAACCTAGGACACGTGTCTCGATATATTCAAAGCCATATTCTCTTGTTTCAAGGCTAGCATTTCTCTAAACCAAAGTCAATATCCTTCCTCTTCATTTAACGGATTTTAAATAAAGATCTGCGCTTTTTATTCAAGGACATTTACTTTGGTTCAATAGAATATGGGTTTAAACATATCGAAAGACCCCCCCTTGGTTCAAGGAATCCTTATTTCTATGTATATGTTGAATAAGTATAGGTACTTTGACAAAATTAGTAGGTCTTTCTTTTGTACTGATTTTTTAGGGAATTTTTACTTTATAAACTAAAATAATTAACGGTTATGTCCAAAATTACAGCAATCTGCCACTCAACGTCAAATCTAGACTAGATTAAGTAGTGGTATTATACCATAATGCTGTTAAAAATTATAATTTTGAGAATATAATACTGAAAATACATTACCCCTACGATGGTTTTTTTACTCCTCTTTTTTATAATCTAAAACTGTAATTTTTAAATTAAATAGGTATTTTTTATACACTAACCTGTTTGTTATAACAATAACATAATTTAAATTCTTATTTATTAAGAAACCCGCATTTTTCCCTCCCTAAATATCAATTCGTGACACTAGGTTAGGTACCGGTGGTTTTTATCAAGTTTTACTCATATTAATCACAATTTTTGGAAAATGCAACTACTGCTACAGTCGTTGCATTTTCGTCACTGGGAGTAATATTCGTAAAATGTATGTAAAAAAACACCGATCTAACCTAGTATTACTAATCATATTAGCCCTGACAATAACATTTGCTGAAGTTGAGGTTCAGAAATTCTACCCCCTTTAAAAAAGTTATAAAAAACTTTTCAAGGCCTATCCTTTATGACTCATTAATGCATTACTACTAATGATTAGCTCAATGTTTTTAAAAGTAGTACCAATCTGCCTTCTGGGTCAGAAATTTATAGAATAAATTTTGCTTTGATGTAATTTTCTTTTAAACCTAATATTCATAATCTTATATCAAACGTTAAAACAGATGATCCAAGTCACAGCCGTATCAACAACAATGCAACTTGCCCTAAAATATCCATAAAGTTCCAACTAAATTATATAAGTACTTACTACAATAAACATGTTATTTAAATAAATAAGGTACTTACTTAACTAAAGTTTGATTAAATCAACGAGTAGGTACACGGTAAAAATAAATTACATTAAATTACATAGCCCTTAAATGGTAATATGTTGCCATAGACCGGAATGGTAAAAATTACATAGTCCGTAATGGTAATGTTTTGCATAGACCGGAACAGTAAAAATTACATAGTCCATAATGGTAATATTTTGCATAGACCGGAACGATAACAATTACATAGTTCAGAATGGTAATACTTTGCATAGACCGGAACGCTAAAAATTACATAGTCCAGAATGGTTTGTACTTTTTGACACAGAGACTTGAAATTTGAAAAAACATATTTACTACTTGGAAAATGTTTGTTCCAAATTACAAGTCTCTGTTTCAAAGCTTTTTTGAAATATCGTAGCGTAAAGTTCATTTGATTTAATAAACCAAACGATTTGCACCCTTAATAGGAGTATAAACTGCTTACATCTTTCTTTAAAGATAAAGATCGTAATTTATAATGAATGTAAATTTTAGGCCACAAATAAAGCATTTAAATATCGTACATAAATAATATTTACCTTTTTTTACACTTTTAGCACTTTAACCTAGCAGCATGCGTCGCTATCTCTCTAACAATAACAATATAAAACGGTCCGTCTTATGATGCGACGCCTTCTTGGTTATTGTCCAAAGCGCACGCGCGTCTTAAAATAACATAGCCCGACATTGTAAAATCATGTAAAAATATGTAAATCAATGTAAATATATTTTTTTACATTATTTTACATTCTTTTACATTCTTTTACATTATTTTACATTCTTTTACATTCTTTTACATTATTTTACATAAATTCATGAATTATGCATAGTCCAGAATAGTAAATTTACTATTCCGTACTATGTAAATTCATGTATTTTTACATTATTTTACATGCAGTTTTTACAGTGTATATTTTACGAAGTAAAGTTTTCTTTAATTAAAAGTATATGTATGTGTCATTTAACCATTATCATCAAATATGCTACATACTCAGTGACTTTTTATTAGCACAGTAGAATATAGTTATTACTAACATATTATTATTTATTAACATATATACAAGATATTACAGTTTTATTATTTCATAAAATTTGACCCATCCAGTAGTTGTGTTTATTGTTTTATATGTGTGTTAATTTAGCATCTAAATTCATCGGTTAAAACATAATTTGGTAATAATTACATGGGCTTAAAAAAAATCCCTATTTTAGACTATTTTAATTATTTATACATTTGATGAATTTTTTGTATTCATTCAAAAGAAAATTATAGGCAAGCCATAAAGAAAATGATAGTAGCTATTTATGTTTTATGTATGCTTCAGCTAACAGTAAACTCGCTTTGTGCCGTCTTACACAGCTTCGCTTTTTTGTATCTCACCAGTAGTAGGTAATCAAATTTATTTTGTCGAGAAGTACGAATTGATTGAAATTTTCAATAAAAATTATCTTTTAACTCCGTAACAAGGGGTCGTGCACAAATTACGTAAACCCCCAAAAAATTTACGTAATTTGTGCACGATTGCTATTGACAGTTAAAGATTTAATGTTAAAGTTTACTCAAAATTACTCTAAAAAATTACTGGATTTTTAGAAACTTTTACCGTATTCTATGTAAAAATCATCATTATATCGCGTGTTAACAATATTTTTAATTATTTCTTCTGTGTAGAAATAAATATCATTAAGGAGGTAAAATTGCCCTAGTTGAGGGACCTAATCACTTTAATCAATTGATCTGTCTCCTAAAAATTGTAATTAATGATAGTACATTATCAGTTTTAATAAGAGAATGTATATTTCAGGAAGATATTGTATTATATCAGTGCGTTCGACGTTTATATGCCCTATGGGACTCTTATGTCCCATAAGCCGAATCTCAATTTCCCAGTTCTTTTCACTGGGAACTTTGCCTGAGGGACCAGCGATTTCAATACACTTTTTCCAGATATTTTCAAGATAACAGTCACACTTTAAATTATTACCAAATAATGTTTTTCTACCTGCACACAGTTGGCTAGATTGCGATTTTAAAGCGAATTTATAGCGAAAATTAACTTTAGGATCTTTTGTTAAATTTCCTTTTTTTAAGAGTTATAAACTCTTAGTTAATAAAAAATATAAAGGTTTACCTACCTACACATTTTAATAAATTAACGATAAAAACGATACAAATAAGCTATTGTTTTATTAAGATATAAGGTCTGTGTTATAAAACACTAAGCGCATTTTCGAAGCCTGGGCCTGGGCCTGGGCCTGGGCCCATTATTATTTATTCTATTTTTTAAAACTTATTTGCAAAAGAATCGTTATATGCTATTAAATAAGAGTTCGATTCCTAAATTACTGTTTTGTTTTACCCAATATTTAATAAAGGTTTTAACTGATGAATATCAATTAACAATTTTTTCTATAAGAACCCTTGTATTCTATTTCTTTCTTTTTCTATTTGCAAATATCAGAAAGAGATAGAACTATGTCATAAATGGATTGTATTATGCAATAATATGTTAACCCGCATGTTATCTTACATTACAGCTGCTGAACTTTTTCCAAAATCTTACAAAATTTTTAACCCTTAATTCAAATCGTGTAGAAAATAAATATCAATTAAAATATTTAAAAACCTACTGCCCTTTCTCAACGTGGATTAACATATTATCGCAAAACAGAGTTCAAATGTGGTTTTATAAATAGAATTCTGAAAAAGTATACTTTAAAATAACAACTCTCAAATTTTTATGGAAATAACATTAATTAATTAATAACAAATTAAAAATTTTATCCTTAAGAACAGATTTTTTTTAAGTTTAAACAAAATTATAAATAATATAAATAAATAAATAAAATTATATACTTAATCAAAATATACATGGTGTTAAAAATTGAGGGTGAAACTGGAAGTAAAGTTCAATTCACATCTATTCGAACTGATTTCATCACAAAATAGTACCTAAATACCACCATACTTTGTTTGGATAATATGATATTTACATCCATTTTACCATGGCAATTTGCTATTAGAAATCATCCACAACAGCCAATTACCATGGTTAAATGGTGAAATGCAATATACGACAGTATTTAGGTATTATTTTGTGATGACGTCAGTCCAAACAACTGCGAATTTGACTCTAACTGAAAAAAATTGTTATAAAAATCAGTTTTGTGATTTTTTCAAAAGATCCAAGTTTAAAATAGATACTGAAAATTATAATTAATTCTGGAAACTGAAACTAAAAACTCAATCTAGCCCATTGTGCTTCACTTTAAATCACTAAAACAGGGTTGTTTTCATCCAAGTTAACGTTTGTTTTATTTTAATGTTGCAGTATTTTGGAACTGAGGAAAGAAAAAAGCAGGGACGCAGCCAGATCGAGAAGGGGGAAGGAAAATTTTGAATTCTATGAATTAGCGAAAATGCTTCCTTTACCAGCCGCAATCACGTCCCAATTAGATAAAGCTAGTATAATAAGATTAACGATCTCATATCTAAAACTAAGAGACTTCAGTGGCCATGGCGAGCCGCCGTGGAATCGAGAGGGCCATCGGCCCAGTAAAGGACTTAAAGGTAATTCGTTACGTAAGTTGACTAAAGTATATATTTTTTTTAAATGACACCGAGGGGTAACCGACTGAAGATTCAGGTGTACAAACTGGAGGTAATCTTTCGAAGAAATCCGAGAAAATCTCCTATTTACCAATCTTGGGACCTTTTTTAAGTAATTTTCGAGGTTTTTAGAGGTAATCTTAAAGGAAATTCCCAGAAAATCTCAAGGGATTACCTCCTAGAAACAATTCAGATTAACAATTTTTTTTCAGCGGTTTACCCCTCGAATTACACTAGTTTTGCCCCCTATGAATTCTGCATAGAATTTTTGGTCATTTTACGTAAAAGTAAATTTTTGTCTTGATTGGTCTAATAAAATGGCCTAATAAAAAAAGGACAGATTATAATAGGCTTAAATCATACCTTTGGCATGTTATAAATTAGTTGTTTTTCTTTTAAATTAGTTGTTTTTCTTTTTATATAATAAATATATTCATTAACCAAAAAAATATATATAGAAATCAAAAGGGGGGGGGGGAAATAATTGTAAACTAGTGTTATTATTTTTCCTGCACTGTCTAGCGATGGTTGCTATAAAATATAGAAGTTATAATGACAAGGAGGATTTCTAAATAAAAATTTACTGAACTCATAGTAAAATCACAGTATGACAACAAATCTATCTATCTACTAATTGGTGATAGTTATTAAATGAAACAAATGCAGCTGATTTAATTTTTTCAAGCATTATTAAATATAATATATTTTATAGCAAACATCGTTAAAAAATGTAATAAATTTCAAATTTCATCAGATTATTATGAAAAAATGCGTAATTAGATCGTGCAGAGCTGAATCATAATTTTACAATCACTAATCATTTAAAAACATCAAAAAGTGCACGACTTTTAAAAATTTGGTACATGGTTAATGGGTGTTCCAACACAGGAAGCCTTATAGTAAAATGTTTGGTTATAATCTGACAATTTCACATAATTGCACAGTAAAAAGTTGCGTGGTGGTAAAAAACATCTCACGACTGTTAAAATAAAGCAAGTGTTATTTTTAACACTCCTGTGAATGATATTTACACACCCATTGCTTACCATAAAATAATGGTAAACATAATTTTCTGGGTGTAAATTTTCTGGATTGTAAAAATTAACACTCGGTTTTTTACCAATTGTTAAATGTTTCTTTCCACCATGCCATTTTTAACTGCACACAGAAAAATATTGTCTTAAATCAAGAATATGGTGATTTGTATATAACGAAGAGAATATGTACCTCTTTTATGCATACAATATTCTTATCCTTTCATATTTAAATCACAATTTTGCTTTAAAGGAGAATATATTCTCTTCGTTATATCCAAATCACACATTCTTGATTTAAGAGAATATTTTTTTCTGTGTGTGTGTTGTAATGCTTTTCTTGCACCAAATGATTTTGGATAAAAATATTTTATCGAGTATTTTATTATTATTCTATGACGTATTTGTACAGTTAAAACATTATCATTTCCTGTGGTCATTAAATCAAAATTCAAATTACAAATCACGTACGAGCCAAAGCAATGATATAAAGTATCCACTAAACAAAACAAAATGGCCTCCCGTTTTATTATTCATCCGTTGAAATCTTTTTTTTTTAATCAGGACAGCCTGTTAACCTGAAAATCTAAAATCTCGGACTTGGTAAAGTTTAAATATGTTTTTTTCTATCTTTCTATTTGTGTTTTATAATAAATACAGTAAAGCACGCATTTTCGTTAAAATTTAAAAAAAAATAAAATAAAAATTTTATAAAAAAAAGATATTTCTTTCAAAAAATAAGTTAAAAATATTTTAGTTTTTAGAGAAAATTTTAACCAATTGCAAAAATTAATGGTTTTTACCCCCCGCTTACCCCAAATTAATTTTCACTTGGAACAATCCCAGCTATAAGCTGGCAGCTCAAAGCTTTATTGAGTTATCCTTGCCATAAATTATCTAAGACAGACCGACACACATATATTTTAAGTATAAAGGATTTAAATTTATATATCAATAAAAACTAAGCAGAATTTACTCAGTTTTATTTTATATTTTAATTTTTAGGAATTTACCAGCATGTTATATTATTTATTACAAAAAAAAGGAATCCACCAATTACAGACACGTTTTTAAGTTGTTATAATAATAATAATAATAATAATCCTTTCTTCCAGCCCAGAGGGCCATATACAAAAAATACAAAACATACAAAATATACAAAATATCTACAAGAAAATTAATAATTAGACAATATACAAAAGTTCAAAAGAGCTACCGTCCCCCCATTAAAACTCTACTCCAGGTATGCCATAGATTGGAACGCCATAGAATGTCACTCCTTAGCAGAGCCACAATAAAGAGGTTGGAAGATTTATACAGCCGATCGCGGAACCCAAAAGCCCGAAATCTACGAATAGCTAGGAAGTCATTAACACGAGCCGTAGCAAACATTTCACTAGCACTAGAAAATCTCGGTATGTTATTTAAGAGTCTAAACGCATTATTATAGCACACCACCATCCCAGTGTATAATTACACCAAAGTTCGGACATGTAGATCCCTGAGCAATATGTTTGAAATAACAGTTTTTTAATGTCAGAGTTACACTTGGAGAAACGACGGGTTAACATATTAGCACGGACGCAGAGGGCTTTGTACTGTCTCTGAATGTCGAGATTATCGGAGAGATCACAGGTTAGAATATGCCCTAAGTATTTGAATTGCGACACTATACTTATATATAAGTCTTATAAGACTACCGTTAAGTTTGATCGGGGGCACCACTAAGTCTTTATAATTAGAAGGTCTGAACACCATGGCACAGGTTTTGGTTATGTAGCATTACGTATTATTATTATTATTATTATTTATAGGGGAGAAGGGTAAGTCTTAGGGTAACGAAGCGTTACATGGATTAAGGAGGGGTTCAAAATTGCAAAATTTTGCGTCACGTCTTTTAAGTATGACCCCTTAAAAATTAAAACTTTAAACTAGATAGATTCACCTTAAATCTAAATATTAAAATTTACTTATAAAACTTATTATGATAAGGATTTAGTAAGGCTCTATGCCAAGCAATTTTCTTAAACATTAATTTTGTTTAGATTTAATTTGCGTCAAGATAATAAAGTCATTTTATAGCCTGGAGGGATTTAAAATTGAGGTTAGGTTTCAGTTATGTTTAAAATAGACGTGTTTAAGGATTGAAAATGTGTGCGTTCAAAGCATCTGCAAAACTATGCAAAAGCTCTCAGCTGATGTGTTTTAAAGGCTAAACCTTAAATCGCTCTTTATTGTAGTACTAGTGGCTCACTAGGAGCTTTTATTTGGCGCTTCGCTCGTTTTTTTTTAGTTAAATCATTTTAATATTATAAATAAATATTAGAATGCATTAAATAAAAATTAATTCAGTCCACATTTTTAAAATGTTTGCTTATCGCTTACCTATATTGGCCCTGGAATTTTACTATTATTAATAAATTTCCGGCCAATCTTGTCAACACTTTTTACGGTGTATAACCCTTTTGGTATTTTAAACTGTAAAACAAAATGAAAAGGAAACAGAATACAAACAGAAATTTGATTTGAATTTGAATTGAAACAAAAACATCGCAACCCTCTGTATCAATGTCAATTCATTAAGAGTTCTAGTATTACTAAAATTTGTTCAAGCAAAGTCTAATTCAACATAATTATTTCACTTAGCGGAAAGCTGTCCCTTTTTGCCACAAGTAGTCAAATTAAGGTTTGCGAATTTTCCAAGTTTGGTTTACAATAAGCAATAGCTAATTCTATCACTTTCGGGCGGGAGCGTAAGGAATTAGATTTGTGAAATTCACAGCGAGGGGTTCGTTATTAGATTTACATGTCAGTAACTAATTTTATCTTTCTATGGATGTTCTATGGATGTTTTGCGGCCTCGTTTGATGATGACAAATTTCAATCGTGTAACGTGTCAAATTATGTGCGTTCAACGCTAATAACTTGCGTGTAAAATTTTACACTCGCTTTAAACTCAAACTGGTACGTATGTATGAATATTACGTTTTATGGCACATTCCGTAAATACATATTTTTTATTTGTATGGCTATATTTGGTATTTAATACTTAACTTGTGATATTAAATACTAAAATGTAAGTATTGTATACAATGTATTGTTATATTAACACAATACAACGTGCTGGCCTATTTTAAACCTAAAGCAACGTGTGTTTATTAATACTAAAATGGTGTAGTAAAAATTACTGTAACATTTGGTACAGCTATAGTAAGGTATCATTTAAGTTGTGCTATTGCGATCTTTCACTAGAGACTCCAGCTTAAAGTTTGTATTTTGGTTATTAAACAGTTCAGGGGTATTAATGTCAGTGTTCACAGATGGGTACACGGTGCAATATGGGGTTAACAGAGAACCAATCTACGACAAAAAAAATTAGACCTTAATTTTTTTTACTACAATGATGAGCAAACCAACCACTATGCGCTATATATATAAAAAAACAACCTAATCGAGAAAACCGCGCATTTAATAGGTCTAAAATCAATTAAAATTGCTTCGGAAAATTTTTGAGTGTAGAGTATTGTTAATAATAATACCGGTATTTCAAAATCCGGTATTTCTGCAATACCTAATTGCAACCACTCTAATGGACAGCAGTCCAATACGTTAGGCAACATAAATTTAGGTCTTCAATACCAACCCAAAAAGGAAATTCCCTAAAAATGTTATATTTGGATTTTATCACAGTGTAACAAAAATGTGCATGATATGCAAAATTATTAAAGAATATGTACATAAAACAGCTTATTAAACACAAAGACAAGTACAAAATCTTAACTCACAACGGGGTATTATCAATGACTGTCATAAGTTCACAAGCGCCTAAATGCAGCTCTCTATGCAGGAGTTTGTTTTGGTTTTTTCTTGGTTTAGACTTTTTTTTTGGTTTAAGTTAACGTTGGTTTGGCGTCTGTTTGGTGTTTTTTTAATATATATATATATATAAATACATAAGTTCCCTAGGAAACTTTAGACCTACTGTACACATAGCTGTGTTATAAAAATTTAAAAAAAAATTGTTTTTTACTTAAAAAAAAGAAATATCTTTTCTTCATTTAATTTAAAATATAATCTAAAATGTTATTTTTACCTAAAATATGCATAATTTTATTTTAAAACAATAATAATTATAATTATACTTCTATCTCTTTCTGTAGAACTTCTCTCTTTATCTAATCTAAATAGGCGGCAGTCCATTCCAACTGCATCATTACAACTAAAAATTTATTTTGTCAGTATGTGAGTTAAATCTCGAGTTAAATATGTAAATTTAGCCATGTATGTAGTAATCATGCTTGTCAATATTTATCCAATCTACTCAAACCTAAAGTGAATTCAGTATGATTGATCAGGGTGAATATTGAATTTACCGCAAAAAAGTCAAATGAACCATGCCTTTCTAGCTACTATAGACAAATAAAATCACGTTTGAATAACAGTCGTGTTCCAAAACACTTTTGAATGTGTTAATAAATTTTTTTTCTGTAAGGTGTAATGACCAATGAAATGCCAGAATGGCATATTTCATTTCATTGGTCGAATTCTTAGTTTCTACAGTTTAGTGATAATGTCTGGGTACACTGTAAAAAGTAAACTATATATTCAGTTACAAATCAATAGGAAATCGGAAGTTATTATCCTATACAATTTTACTTTGATTTTTGTTAAAATTCAATTCAATTTATTTAGTAATAAAGTAATACAGTATTAAAAACATTGACCGCCTAAACCCGTAAGATTTGTGTTGCGGTTTGAAAACCTAAACCTAAAACTAAACACAAATCAGATATAAATTATAGTTAAATTATAGATAAAGTAAACGCACCTGATAATATTCACAAACATTGACTTATATATGCAATTTTAAACCAAATAAATACAAATACACACATATACAAATATTTCCCAGAAGTACAAAGAGAAATTCTTAATACAAATCTTCCGCACAACAATTAAAAAAGTTATACTAAAATATCAAAGAAAGATTCCGTATTGCTTCGTAAAACGTACTGCTTTAGTTCATACTTTTGTCTTTTTACATGTAAATTCTTTATATTTTCAGGGTTCATATTAAACCATTTGGGACCATAATAAAATAAGCTTTTTTGTAGATGAGTAGAGTGGCAAAGAGGTAGACTAACTGCTTTGCTTCTTAACAACCGGGTGATTGTGATTTGGTTTTTCTAAAATAATATTTTGCTTAAACATCCAGAGGGAAACATGGTAAATAAAAAGTTTTTTAATTGTTAAGAGACCTGTAGTTTCAAAAAGTTGAGCAGTAGAAAATGTCCGAACTTTAAAGAGCATGATTTTTAACAACATGATCCTCAAGTGTAACATTATAAGCACCACAATGCAATGTCTTATCAGGCTCTCGGCCAAGGCATCATAGATACGTATTAGGTTTCTCTGGCTTAATATATGTCTAAGTGTGTAAAATGTCGGCAGCAGTCTTCTCAGTCTCAATATAAGCTGTTCAATATGCAACTTCCATTTTAGGTTTTGATCAACGATGATACCAAGATATTTAATAGCTTGAACATTTTCAATTGAAGGGCAGTTACAAGTTTCATCGTGCATTTTAAGAGAATACGTTTCAGGTTGACTAATATTTGTTAAACTAAATGTATATTTAGTCTTGCCTCCATTGAGACATTTCATGTCTGTCCTTAAATATTAAAGTACGTGACTTTAGAACTATAGTGTTTTTAACAAAAATAAAAGTACATTTACATAGGATCATAACTTCCTATCCATTTGTAACTAAATATTTAGTTACAAATGGATAGAATCCTATACAAATGTACTTTAATTTTTGGTAAAAACACTATAGTTCTAAAGTCACGTACTTTAATATTTAGGGACGGACATGAAATGTTGTGTGTATTTAACAAAAATTAAAATAGAATTGTATAGGATAATAACTTCCGATTTCCTATCCATTTGTAAAAATCAAAACAGTTGCATATTTCATGGATTCAAAATAAAAAAGTTGCATCTTTCACGAAAGAGTGGGGAAAAAAGTTACATATTTCATGAATTCAAATACAAAAGTTGCATATTTAACGAAAGGGTGGGACTTTTTTTTTAGTCATTAACTTTTTTGTCGAAGAAAAAAATTGCGTATTTCATGGAATCAAAATACAAAAGTTGTGTTTTTAGGCTAAAAAAAAGTCATTTTTAACCTTTTCCTCCCCACGAAATCTTCGCTACGGCTCTTGTCTCGTCTGGTGAAAGTCTCGAGGATTGACTCATGTCACGAAAAAAAATTTAAGACTCAACATTTTGCAAGGGTGAATGATCTTAATATTATGCGTCGAAACACCCCCACAGTAAGCCAAATAAGTTTTTTATATTAACAATGTTTCTTTATTTCTATACGTTGAGTGTATGTAGCAGGGAATTTTTTTAAGGAATGTGTTAGGAGTGTCAAAAACTACATAACTTGCAAATGATTTAATATAAAAAGATTGCTTTGAGAAAAATTAGCTAATATAATGAGGTACTCTTCTTCCAAAGTTGAAGTTATTATCTCTATTTGTTAAAAAGTTACTGCAGATAAACGTAGTTCAGGGAACTGTGTGTCCACGTTTATTTGCTATAACTTTTTAACAAATAAAGATTATAACGTCAAAGGAATTATATTAGCTAATTATTAGCTTATTATATTAGCTCATCGCCCTCAAAAGCAACTTTTTTATATTAAATAATTATTTATTATTATTTACAAGTTACACACAGGAAAATATTGGCTTAAATCAAGAATATGGCGATTTGTATATAACGAAGACAATATATTCTTCTTTTACGCGTACCATATTCTTATCCTTTCATATTTAAGAATATATTATCCTTTTAAGCATACCATATTCTTAACCTTTCATATTTGAAGCAAAATTTTGCTTTAAAGAATATATTCTCTTCGTTATATCCAAATTACGCAGTCTTGATTTAAGACAATATTTTTCTGTGTGTATGTGGCTTTTGACACTTTTTCTTAAAAAACGCTCTCTACCCAATGTGTAGAAAACCTACTTAAAATCTTTGAGTAGTAGGTGTATGAAAACTACAAAAAATTAATCAAGAGTCTCGATACTGGATACAGATCCTTGATTTTTGACGATCTTACTCTCGTCTGATCTTGATTTTTTCTCTAAATCGAGACAACAGGAAGAATCTCGATTTGTCCATAACATAATAAATATTTTTTGTTATTCTTTCTTATTTTTCTTTTATTCTAGGCCTCCCTGATATCTCTCAAACATATATTTTCTTCTAACTAGCCCTTTCGACAAGCTTTGTTTTTTTTAAATTTTCTCCAATACGCTTTCGTTTGTAACTCTATCTGACCTTTTTATCTGTAACATTTTCTATAGCACCACATTTCAAAGAACGTTTTTTTTCTATCTGCGATGGCAGATTAAAAACCATTTAACATTTGTTTTTAATGTAGGTAACAAATTAATAATAAATAAAGGTAATAAATTAATAATAAATAGAACAAGTATGATATATTGGCTTCAAAAGATTTCCAAAAGTTATTTTTCTGATATATTAATTCAGAGGAAGTGAAATATTTGTTGTATATTACAGTTTTTGCAACGTAACATATGAGACTTGCGTGAAACTAGACGTTCCCTATACTGATATGAGCTCAGAACCTAACAAATTGGTTAAAATGTCATCTGTAAAATATTACTTTTTGATACCAAGTTTATAGAGAAGCCCAGATTAGGGCGAATTTTACTTCCCCTACTTTATCTTGATTTCGGCATATGATTCAGTTCCTTCATTTGAATTCATTAAAATAGTTAATATAAGATTATTTGTTTACTTCATTTTACATTTAAAAAAATATTAAAGTTTCATCAATTTCTAAAAAATAACACCGGCCCACAAGGAAAGTTTAATTACTATTAACTATGTTTTTCTTACATACTTTTGGGCGCTGAAATCGAATTGGATAATAAACCAGCTGAACAGTTGCAAGCACCTTGTCAAAACATCGGCACTCGGCGCTAATTTGAAACGTTATGAAAAGAAAAGTTGTGTGATACGTGAATAGGCAACCATTAATACACCTGCATAATTTATTTAAGTTTGAAAGTCTGTATTTCCAAAACTTTATATTCTAGCAAAAGCTGTATATAACATTTTTTAAAGGCCTTAAAAACAGCTTTTATTTAAAATACAATTTTTTAGAATCGGGTTATAAATAAGTGAGATATGCTAAAAAAACGTTTTTAATGAAGATCCGCGCTCTTCCTTCAAGGACATTGGCTTTGGTTCAAAGAAATGCTAGCACTGAAACAAGAGAATATGGCTTTGTACATATCGAAAGACACTTGTCCGTGATTCAAGGAATCCTTTGATCAGAAAGTATAGATCTATAATATATCCAAATTTCAGGCAAATATGAGCAAAACCACTTTTTTATAAGACCCGTGCTCCGCAGTCCTCGATATTTTTAAAGTGGTCTAGCACCTAAACTAATTCAAATCCAAATTTCAGCCAAATTTTAACCGGACACTTTTTTATAAGAAGGGAGCGAGGTCCGTTGGATGTCATCGAGCTTTTTCATTACCAAATTCGTTTTTGCCCCCAAAAATATGTAAGAAACATATAGTAACTGAACTTATTTTTTTTGTGGGCCTTTGTAATTATCCCACAGTAGAAATTACCTCTGATAACTTCAACTTAAAATACATAATAAAACATAATGAAACTTAAAGTTTTATGCCGTGGATAACATTAAATTTTCCTGCTAGATAATTAATGGACGAAAATCCAGTACCTATAATCGTAAATATTTATTTTACATATTATTATTAACATATTACAACATGGTTGGCGTTTTTTACACAACAAGAAAAAATTTACACAGTTAAATTTAAAAAATTAAATTTTTATGCACCAAAATTAACGTATGTTAAAATTAACATTAGGTTATTTATTAAGTTTTTGATAAAAACGTAACGCTTTTAACATTTATATTTTTATTTAAGTAGTTAAAAAGTTATATTTTTTCCCGTCGAAAAAAAAAGAAGCAAATGAAATAAAACTAAGAAAAGGGCCGAGGCGTTTATATAAGGCGATCACTTAGTTATAACAAGAATGAAAATAAATTTGGCCAGTATTTGTATTAAAAGAAGTATAAACTAGCTGGCAAACTTTTAGCAGTGATGAACTAAAGGTCCGTAATTCAATTAGAAAACAAAGAATTCTGAACGCTGGCTAATAATGTTCTATTTTCTGGCCACAGGCTTAAGCCTAAAAGTACAATGAATGACCACTGGTCCTGGACCAATCAAGTTTGTCCTACACTGACAAAAAGATTTCATTAACTTTAAGCCGGTGGACGCTTCTATTAAATCTCATATTATTTCAGTATCAAAAAGCCCATTAAATGGCTTTTTTATGACAGATTCGTGTTCAGCATCCCAAAATACATAAGAATAGTCACCTATTACGTATTTTGGGATGCTCATTTTTTTGCGACACTGAAATAACTCTCTAAAATTCTGAAAATCTCATCTGAAATTTCAGTGTGACAAAAAAATGAGCCCATGCTGTGCCTTTTTTACGACAGATTCGTGTTCAGCATTTCAAAATACATAAGAATATGTGGGTCTCAACCCAATTGACAATTGTAAATGTCAACAGATATAACCTTAAAATTCAAATTAAGAGTCATCTGTTGACAATTCTTCACTCACTTGAAGTATACTTACTATTATCCGTCTGAAATAGACTGTAGTGACTCACTTGCGAAAGTGTTCTAAAAATCGGGGATCATACCAATTCGGGTGCGGGTACTCATGTATGTATACTAACTTTAAAACAACAGATATAAATTGTTCCTCTAAGCCATCTACTGCTCTACCATTATTACATGCACAAAAAATTGATGTGATGAAAAGATTTGGGTATCATTTTTGCAATCAGCACGTTTAAATTTATTAAAACGATGTATCATCAAAATTTTTTATTATTTTTGTTTATAGTTCAGTGTAATTTTTACTGAAAAATATGTTTTTCGTATTTGGTGATTGTCTATTCTTTATTAAAAAAATTATACGAAAGAAAACCAAAAACTTCGTCTTTTTTTGGCCCCCGTATAAGTACGTTGACCAGCCAAATGTCCGAAATGCTCCCCAGACAATTGTAGATAACCCAATACCTCCACCTCCCCAATATTGCTTTTATGAAAGATGTTTTATATATTTGCACCTGCTAACTGTATTTATATATATATAACAATAATAACAATTGAATCTAGTCTAATAAACAGTAATGTCTGGTCGACTGATCCTTAAAGTCCTTTTTTAAATGCGAAACTCCACGACAAAAAGGACCTTAGCCTAACGCTATTAGACGATATAAGTCATTAAGAAAAATATACCAACACTAGAACGTAAAAGTCTTATTAAAAAATTTGGCGATTAAAAAAGTTTACCTACAGGTTAATTCACAAAAAGCAAAATATAATTGGAAAATATATGTTTTGAAATTTCTCCATACATGTATAAAAATTCTGAGGCCATGGTAAAATTTCTATGCTTTACCCCAAAACTCGACTACCTTAACATACACATGCTATTGAATGTTTTGATACCAAGTTATTGAAAAATTACCATACTTAATTACTTCCAATACATGTATGGAAATTTTATCACAATTTTTTTTAGAGTGTATTTTAATATTTTATAGTTTTAATTAAAATAACATTTAAAACGAGCGTAAAAATTTAGCGTTTTGAAAATAAAAGTAGAAAAACACTTGATTGCTCTTAACTGAGTCACACGGTAATTTTATCCACAATCAAAAATGTTTCTCCTTCATTATTTTCCACTCTGTATATTTTATGGACTTCCTTATTTCTAGTGACATATGGACATAAGTATGGTTAACCCTAAAACCACCCTTTCAAAAATTTAGCTTTTTGAAAATAAAAGTAGAAAAACAATTGATTGCTCTTAACTGAATCACATGGTATTTTCTTCCACAATCAAAAATGTTCCTCCTTTATTATTTTGCATCCTGTATATTTTCTGGATTTCCTTATTTGTAGTGACATATGGACATAAGTACGGTTAACCCTAAAACCACCCTTTCAAAATGATAATAGCATTATATACACAAGTAAATCTATTATTTTTTCCCTGAAAAACCCCTTTTACAAATTAACGACAAGCCACGAAAAATTTATTCATAGGATTTTTATCCTAGATTTAATTGGAATTCAGTATTTCCAATTCATTCCTTTGCTAAATTTATTTGGATTATAATCCAAGACAAATAAAGGACTTGCAATAGTGTATACAATTTTGGGCAGTCGAAATTGAGAATATCGTATACTAAAACCTAGCAAAAAAAAGTCGCAAAATTTAACCTCGCAAAATTTAACCTCGCAAAATCTAACCTCACAAAATGTAACCTCGAAAAATTTAACCTCGCAAAATTTAACCTGTCGAAACTAACCCTCGCAAAATTTAACCCCGCAATATTTTTAACTTTGCAAAATTTAATCTCGAAAAACTTAACCTCAAAAAATTTAACCTCGAAAAATTTAACCTCGAAAAATTTAACCTAGCAAAATTTAACCAAGCAAAATTTAACTTCGCAAAATTTAACATCTGATAATTTTACCTCGCAAAATTTAACTAAGCAAAATTTAACTTCGCAAAATTTAACATCTGATAATTTTACTTTGCAAAATTTAACCTAACATAACATTCACCTCGCGGATGTTTACTTTGCATGATTTACCTTGCCAATAATTTACCTTTTGAGGTATACATAAAATTTGTTATAGTATAGGTCACGTTTTGTTAAACCACAGTCTAATGTTTTAAATTTTGATAATAATCTAGACAGAAATTATATATTGAAATTTGTTATTACCCTATAAAAACTTTTATTAATTTGATCTTACATATGGTTTCTCTTTGTTACAGCAGGCTTAGCAATGGATATTTTTGAACAACATCAAGGAACACATATATTACAGGTAAATTTTTAACAGTAATGTCCTTAGTGCAAGTTAAATTATTGACAATTGGTCTGGTGGCATGAAATGCACAAGAACAAGTTCCTAAAAGCAAAATGTGTTTTTGATATCTCAGAACAAAAATAATAATTCAGGTTGCAAGAAAGATATTTTGATGAGCTATTTCATAAAAAAATAACTAGGGTTTCACGAGAATTGAGAAATTGATATTTCTCGTCTTGTCTTGTCTCGAGGTTTGGACGTTGTGGAGAGTCGAGACTCTTGATCAAAAATGAAGACTTCTCGACGATTACATTTTTGTACTTTTCATATACTTATCACTTTTTTAGTTAGTAAGTTATGGAAATAAAAAATAAATAATAAAAATATGTCTAGTCTACTGTGGGGATGTTTTGACCCGTGATACTAAGGTCAACTAACTTTACAGAATGTCGAGATTCTTGAAAATCAAGAAGTTAATCATTAAGAAATGGTCAAGGCAAGAAGTTCAATTTCTTGAACCTCGTGAAACCCTAAATATAATAATTGTTGGAATTTCTTTAGGGAAATGGTATAAAAGTAAATTGCGTGAAAAGATATTCATAGTATGAAGATAATAATATCAAATTGTTCAAAATATTACTTGTTTTATGCAATACTAAACATTTTGACAAGCCCTTTAGGTTCCTTCTACTCAATTTTGCCGGACTGACGTTTGATCCCTTTGGTGTATATAAAGTGACCGTAAAAACATGCCTTGAATATCAATATAATTTCAGCTGGAAAATATATATATGACTTTTCTTATTTCTATCATTTATATGATAAATTTGGAAAAACAGAAAAGTTTGGACTTTTATTAATGAATTTTGTACACAGTGCACAGATATAATTTTAGAAATTACCCTTAAATTCCAGTTCAAGTATTACGTAACGCAAATTTTGATAATTTTGGACCCCCCCCTGTAACGCTATTTTCCTATACCATTAACACTCCAAAATGACCTCCTAAATTAAAAAAAAAATGATTTTTTCGCATTTCTTCGATATATTTTGATAACATTTTTATATAAATACAAAATATACTACTCTAATTTTTATACGCAATACTAAAAATTATGCGCGATTCATAAAAATAAAAAAAGTTTTAGGCTTAATCCAGTGACGGAAATTTTACCGGGAGTCGAAAAAAAAACTAAAATATTGAAGTATTTTATTTATTTTTAGAAGATCAACACAATAAATTAAATTTATTATGCAAAAAAAAAAAAATAAATAAAAATTAAAAAAAAAAAACATTTTCTTTAGAACATTAAAATAACATTAAATAAACATTAAATAATTTAAATTATTGTTGTTCTGCTTTAAATAACTCCCCGTAAAATCTGCTGGATTCAATCTGTTTTTATTTTTACAAACCTCACATGTGTGTTAGTGTTGCTTATAAAAATTAGAGCCATATCTTTAGTATTTATATAAAATTTTGATGAAAATATAGCCAAAAAATACGAAAATATCTAATTTTTTGACTTTAGAAGCATATAAAAAAAACAAGCGAATAAAGAATTTTAAATCCGATTTTTTTGGCTTAGAGCGCTATTAATATCGACGGCAAAAAAAAAATTAATTAGCCCTGATTTTTTTACTACAACTATAGGCAAAAAAAAACACTGTGCGCTATATCTAAAAAAACAAGCTGATCGAGAAAAACGGAAAAAGGTTCCGAAATCAAGGCATCAAATAGAGCCAGAGGCAACTAAAATGGTGTCGGCAAATTTTTGAGTGTTGTGCAGTGTAATCATAGTAAAAAAAAACGTAAATTTCAATAAAGTTTAACGTTACCACGGTTAAAGTAATTGTCAGTCTAATATGTCATAAAATGCTCAAAAAAGATCACAGAATGATCAATTGCAATTATGGCGAAGGCGCTACCATAGCCTAGACAGTTTTACACTAGTTTACAAGGCTTTTGCCATTTTTGTGCTGAATTCATATGGGAGGCATAGCGTAGTGGCTAGCGCGTATGTATAGCAAGTCTACTATCGTGAGTTCGATTCTCACTGGCGCCGATTTGCCTTTTTCAGTTAATTAATAACTGAAATTTGTCGAAGGCGATAAGTGAAACGGACACTCCCTAGAAACTGGTTCGAAAGTCAGTATAAGCCGGTGGTTCCCTCTACTACTAGCCCACACAAGTCCTGGACTTAGGGGATGCTTAATTAAGTAGAATAGTACGAGGTTAAACAAACAAACAAACAAACATCTGTCTTGAAAAAAAAATACGTCATAATTTTAAGATAAATGAAGGATCGTTTAGCGCTTCTCATATTTATCTTCAAAATGTATTTTTTTAACATATTTAACTAATCCAAAAAAATTACTCTGGAACTCGTGCAAAACCGACGTTAAGTTTCCAAATCTTTTTTTTTTAATCCTGCATGTCGGGAAACAGAAGGGGTGATAGGAAAGAACGCCAAACTATTTACCTTGAAACGTTAATTTTTGGGGAAAAAAAAAATATAAAACCCTTTTTTCTCAACAAAAAGAAATTAACGTAAACTCAAATTTGATTTATCCCTGATAATAATGTTTTTTTTTATTATGTCCCGCATTTACGTGATTCCAACAGAAATTTTTACTAAAAAATAATTGTGTATTTTTGTAGAAATACGTCTTTGCCAGAAATATTAGTTTTTACAATTATGGCGAAGGCGGTACTATAGCGTGTTTAGTTTTACACTAGTTTAAAATGCTTTTGCTCCAAGATAGTTTTTCTGCTGGACTCAAATCCCTATTCAAAAAATTGTACACAAAAAAACAAGAATCCTTGAATTGAGGTAAACAGCCTTAATTTAAAGAAACGCTGCTTTATTTTTGTTTTGTTTTTATTTTTAAATTATATGAATGTTAAATAATTGCCAAACATTTAAGATTTTTTTTCTGTGTGTATGAATTTACTAATTTTATCTGTTTTTTTTACAGTCCTTAGATGGGTTCGCGTTAGCCCTTGCATCAGATGGAAGATTTTTATATATTTCTGAAACTGTTTCTATATATCTTGGATTATCACAGGTATTTTTTATTAATTTTTGTATATATTTTTTTTTATAGTGGCGCCTTTGACATAAATGAACTGTACTCACAGAGAAATATATAATTAATTCAAGTATAATCATTTAAAAATCTCAATAAATACTAAAAACTAGAAAAAATTGTTGTCAGCAACAATAGTGTTAATAGTTACAATAACAACGTTATGTTTTACTATAACACCTGTATTCAATGACTAAAGTTGCTTGGGGTTCCATATATACAAAAAAATTAAAAATTATGTTTCAAATTCAAATTTAGTTTCTATGACCCCAAATATCCATGTATACCAATGTTCATAAAACTATTGTGAATATTTAAAAATTAGTGCCTCCACCTACCGGAGCTCTGCGAAGGTGGAATTATTAGTAACTTGGTACAGCTGTCATCGGAAATACGTGACTGTGCCAAATTTCAAAATTATAGTATAAGGGAAGTAGGATGTGAGTAAGAAATTCATCTCAAAATTTGACTTTTATTTTTTTTTTCATAATTATTGTGCCAAGTTTCAAGGTTAAACGTGTTAAAAAAATGGTTTTAGGAAATATCGATTTTTTTTAGACTTTTTACACCACACGATATATGGTACACGCCGGTTTGTCTAGCGCTGTGTTGCCCGTACACGCGGCACTATGAATTACGTCATTGTGCCAAATTTTAAGGTTATAGTATACGGGAACTAGAATACCAGTGAGAAATTTATCCCATAGACTTTTATTTATTTTTATAATATATTGTGATCGAAGGTCTTATTATGCCAAATTTCAAGGTTAAACGTGATTAATATATATATATATATATAGTTTTAGAAAATATCGAATTTTATCCAGACTTTTTACATCGCACGATATATGGTACACGCCGGTTTATCTAGCGCTGTGTTGCCCGTGCCTTTCTGCCCGCCGCCTCCCAAGTTTAACCGCCCCGCTGGCGAATGCTCCTCACGTAGTCCTCTGCAGGCATCGTGCCTGCCATTTATAATAGGAATGGCGGGGCCCCACAATCAATAGGGTATTTTCAACTGCGGGAAAATGGAAGACCTTAGAAGGCACACGTACTTGTTATTACCTACACTGTCTTTTAATCATCAAACTACCTATATGTGTCCCCCTCGATGTCTGATTTAACTAACTACCGGTTTTTTTATTAAATTTAATTTAATTTTTTCAATTTTCTCATTTTACTTTTATTTCTTTATTGCACCACTAAAGGGGATGTTCATAAATGACGCCGGGTTATTCGCCTCCCCATTGTCACGCTGGCACAGACCCCCTACCCCCTCGTCACGTTCTTGAAATATAATTTAGATTTTTTTTTGCTAAATTTCTACATAAAACCTTATACCACACAAAATTTTTTTGTCGAATAAAAAACATATACAGTGCGTGTCTAAAGTCCATTACCCATTTAACTTTGGAACTGCCTAGGATATCAACTTAAAATTTTCACTACGTAAATAAAATAAATTATGTTTTGGTGTATATTTTATACTAATAATTAAAAATTATGTGTATAAAAAATTGAATTTAATAAGCTTTAAACATAGGTATAACACGATCCCCACTTCCATAAAAAAAACAACTATTTCTCTGTGTCTACACTTAACTTCTTAGTTCTGCCTTAACCGATTTGAATAAGCTGGAAAAAACCTTTATCTTAAAATATATTTTTATTTGTATAACTATGTATTTTTTCCAGAACTACAATTTTGAAACACATCATATTTCCTAGGTTATTTCTAGGTATTTAACAAATTTATAGAATTTTTTAATCTTTTACGAAAAACCAGTAAACTATAGTATATTTATTCCTGAAAGATACATGTTTTGCTTAATTCCATAACTTATACATAATCTGATTGGTTAAGATTTTTTTTTTCAAAATTTGACAATACGTAATTTGTTAAAATATAAATTTTCATATATTTTAAATTACGCCCCCCGTTTAATATCGCACTATGGCATTGGATTTAATTTAAAGCAAAACTGACAAATATACAAATACATAGAAAAAACGGATTCCTTGAACCAAGGGCACGTGTCTTAGTATATGTTCAAAGCCATATTCTCTTGTTTCAAGGCTGGCATTTTCTTGAACCAAAGTCAATGTCCTTGAATGAAGAGCACGGGTTTTGAAATAAAAATCCGCGCTCTTTATTCAAGGACATTGACTTTGTTTCAAGAAAATGCCAGCCTTGAAACAAGAGAATATGGCTTTGAACATATCCAAAGACACGTGTCCTTGGTTCAAGGAATCCGTCTTTTCTATGTATCAAAGCACCAGCTAATTGCAGGAATCCGGTCCCAGAAATCCTGTGACTTATTGACAAATCAAACCTCTTATTTGTCTTTAATGTTAGGAGATAGAGCTATAGAAAATAAATAATATATATCAATATTATTTTTTTAAATAATTTTAGTTTCATATCAATCACTCGCATCAAATTAATATTAATATTTGTTGAAAATATTCTTGCTAATTTTTAAATTCGCCACCAGCGCCTTCATATTCAACAAAACAATTGATATCCTCTATGGAGTTAACATTTTGACATAATGTTGTGTAGATCTGGTTCTGACATAATTTACCTTGCAGGAATAAACATATATAGCTCAAAATTAAAAACTTTCTATAAATAAATACGAATTATCTGTAATTACATTCTGACAATAAAATATCCGAACCTGTAAGAATTAATTACGTGCCCCACGTAATTAATTTTTACAGTGTATGTAGTTATTACTCTTTAATATCAAGCATAGGCATTTTTTCATCTAAAACTTGCAACTTTTTACGATTAAAATAAAAAGTTATGGATAAAAGAGAGTTTTTCTATTTTGGTTGCATAACGATACTCAATTTAGAGTCATCATACGAAACTGTTAATTTTAAAAGGTTTTTTAACAGGTTGATAACATTAACAATTATAATATCACAACTTTTTAATTTGATGGTTTGCAATGCTAGAGCTATCCAACCTTTGACAAGCTTTCAAATTACAAACATTAATTTTAATGCTACCAACCTTTAAAAAACTTTTTAATTTAACTGTTTTTCACAAGCAAAATAGAAAAACAATAGTACAAAAAACTTATTCATAAGAACGTTTTTCACACTTGTCCTTTAGAAAACTTTTTGCCTTGTCACTCGTTTTCTAAACTTGTTTAGTACCTAAATATTTTGGAATATTTGTTTTAGTTAAATTGGTTATCTTTTTATTATTATGGCGACCTTAAGTCATTTTTGTGCGACTCCTAGTAAAAAAATACGAAAATTTTCATTTAAAACAGTATATCATACTTCAAAATTTTATGTCCTGTGAGCCAAAATGTTTAAATTCAAAAATTTCGCTTTAGCTGAATTTTTGTGTTTAAATATCTTGGCTCACGGGGCTTTAAATTTAAAATGCGAGACACCGCTTGAAAGAAAATTTTATGTATTTTTTCATTATGTGTCTATAAAAATAACTTATTGTATCAGTTAAAATAAGATGACTAACCTATACAAATATAATATCAGAATATTTGGGGCTGCACTTGGACCCGTGCGCTAAAAACGTATCTTATTAAACTCGTTTTTTGACATACTATAACACGTTAGATATTTTATTTCCAGGTGGAAATGACTGGTAGTAGTATTTTTGATTATGTTCACCACCAAGATCATCAAGAAATAGCAGATCAATTAGGTTTAGGTTTAACTCAAGGACAAAATCTGGCGTCCCCCGGATCCGGGTCGGAAGAGAGCACGTCCACGGCGGGTACAAATAATCCGGACGGTAAGTCAATTTCTGCACGGTGTCCGGAAACGAAGGTTTTGTTTGACATTTTTGATAAATCAAGTCAAAAAAATGTGCTGACATCTAAATGGAATAAAAAACAAATGTTTTTTTTTTCAGAGAATATATTTTCTTTTAAATTAAAAGGTACCAGGCTAATCAAGCTTTTTACAATACACTATACAAAATTTTCTCATACAACTAATATTAGGCGAGGTAAAAACTAATAAAGCAAACTATGTAGAAAATGTTATCTCTCCAAAAGTGGAATTTATTGTATTTTAAACATACATATAGCTACAATTGTTTCGACTTATATAACAATAACTCATTTTCAAGCTAAAAATAATGAAAATTAGGTAAAAATGGTACCTAATTTTCATTATTTTTACCTTAAAAATGACTTATTGTTATAAAAGTCAAAACAATTGTGTTCAAAATACAATAAATTCAACTTTTGGGGAGATAACATTTTCTAATTTGGTTTTTTTATATCAACTCCAATATGATTAAGGTTCAAGGATTTCTTAGTTTAAAAACTAATAATTTTTACCCCCTTAAAATCCCTAACCCCACCCTTGGTTTTTATGAATAACAATCTCACTAGACCTACGGAAGGAACCTTTAAATTTTTGTTTTTTAGCTAAATTTTCTCGAGTTATCGTGATCATAGATCTACTGACCGGCAGACAAATTTTAACTCAAGAACGGAATTATCCAAAGTTCTCTGGTGGGATTATTTTTGGTAAAAATCGGGGTCACATAATTTTCCGAACAAACCCCCAGACAATTTTTTTTTCGCGGAAATCAGCTCTGTCGGTTGATCCGTCCGGAAAAACTTCTGACTCAAAATGGCTTTTAGGTAAAGACTTCAAACTCGTCATCCAAAGTTCTCGGATGCGATTCCTTTCTTTTAAAATGGTGGGTAAAAAATATTAAATCAACTTTTGCCAAAACTCGCTTAATTTTTGCTCTAAAAGGTTAAATAGTTATGTTTGCATTTTTTTAAATAAAAAAAATAAAAGAAAGGAATTTATTATTTTTTTGTTGCTTTTGATAAATACAAGACAGAATTATTTTGTTGGCGCCAGTTTTTTTTTTCGTGTAACCTTTTTTTTAATACGTATGCATAAAAATAATTGTTGTTTTTAATAATTTGTCTTTCCTGGATAGTCGTCCTGTCAGATTGTAAACAGTGGCTACATTATACCGACAGGAAGTGTGGTTAAGCATTCAAAGAAGGTTCTCGTGGTACGTGGTCAATTGTTATTCTGTGTGTTGATGCACATGTCACACCCAGGAATGTTTTTTTGTCCTATGCAATTGTCGTTTTTTTTCTTTATTTATTACTCAAAACTTCACGTACTTACCTAAATATTCACTATAAATCGATAAATACACTGAGAATTGCGCAAATCTACACTGAGAAGACAAAAAGGCTTTACCATTAGGGATTTTCCAAAAAACTTAATATTATATTTAACTGTCTCAGAAATTGAACCCCGAACGGTTGGATTTAGGGACTAGATAGAACAAATTTATACAGGGTGAGC